>CM050411.1:2501710-3101710 GCA_027580255.1 Therioaphis trifolii
GATGTATGAAATATGCAACAAAAGTACGTGAATTAACGTTATCAAGGTACCTTGTGAATACTCCATCTACAGCAGTTCCATATCTGGTTGTTGCTTCTCTTGGATCGTTATTAATATGCAAACTAAATTTTTCTTGAAGAAATGTAATTAATTGCAATGAATTGTCTCTTGCGAAATTAGCATTAAAATATCCTGCTAAAAGTAATGGTAATTTATCCAAATTATCTTTCAAAAGCATCGATCCTTCGTGACTATATGGAAGTAATCGCCGATGTAAAAATGCAATGATATCGTTAATTTTTTGATTGGGTGAAATGTATACAATGACCTTAAAAAATCTCTTCCGTCATCCATAACAATTTGAGAAGCTTACATGTCACCTACAGGTGCTTTTTTTTGATAAAATATATCGTTATTACAACGGTCCGTTCAAACAACATAATATACAATATACATATTACACGTAACAATATAATCAACGTAATATACAATCAATTTATACGCAACAATATAGGTGTACATATTATACGTTAATAAATCGTATAAAAATAGATATGTCGATACTGCGCACATAGAGAGGAAATCGACGAGCTTCGAAGAATTGAGCCGACGAGCTATGAGTGGGGCGTCGCCACGCCACAGTCGATTTCACTACTGTACCGCGCCATAAGATGTTTCACATCAAAATATCCTAGGACTATAGTACCTCCCGGTATAAAATTTGGGGTATTGATATCCTAGGAATTAAATACTGTGGGTACAAATATCCTAGGATTTTCGTACTCCGGGGGGGGGGGGGGGGGGGGGGTATTATAATACTCGGTACGATTTTCCTGCCACACCGGGCAGCAGCTGTGAATTCCTAACACAGAGCCGCACCGGCGCCCTACCATCATACGACCTTTTTAGTTAATAATTAAGAAAGAAATTAATCATTTGAATATACGTTTTTATACTTGTTTCATTATCATTTTAGATTCTTGTTCTTACGAAAAAACTAAAATAGAATAATTAATTCAAATAAAGTACTAGCAATTTGGAATCTTTAAGTTTAAGCTATTGGTAATTTTGATGACAGTGTTGTGAATCAACTACTTTAGATTATATATACTTAACTAATTAAACTATTATACTGACAAAAATATTGACCTTATATTTAAAATATGATTGTGTTATAACAGAATTATTCTGTTTGAGAGTGTGGAAGTAAAATGCGGTGAAACCAATCTTAGGGTTGATTACTACAGAAGTAGACGGTTATGAAAATAGTTCCATTGCGAAATTCGTCGTTTACAGATTTTATCGTTTTTAATCATATTGTCTGCACTTATTTATTTTTTTTTATTTTATAAAATCCCGTTAGTTAACTTTGTGTTAAATACTCGATCGACTACGGATAATTGTTGTGTTTGATGAGCTGATTAAATAACAAAAAACTCGGAACCGTGAGTAATACATCACGTGAATCATGGTTTTTCTGTTTTACAACACCTGTGCGATGACGTGTTTTCAGGCGACACTATTTGAAGCTTACACCTACCCAAAAGACCATGAAATTTATATCACATTTTCATCATTTGCATCTTTTTTTCCTTAAATACACTGAATACGTATTATTTATTAGGGCCTTCTTGGCTGCTAATTAATCGTTACTGTTATCTCTCATTCATATTTTATTTTTATGTAAATAATCATTTTTTCAGAATCAACAGGGAACTTTAAAGAAATAATCAGTTATAGGGATGTGTGGAGGGAGTGTCGAAGAAGAATGCAGTGAAATCTTCCTTACAGTTGATTACTAAAGAAGAAGACGATTCTGAATAATTTTTCAGTGCTACACTCCGCGAATACATATTTTACCGTTATTAGTCATATTGTTCGCATATTTTTGTTATTTTTTTTTGTTTTATCAAAGCTTCGTAAAATATCTTTCTGAACTTGGTAGACATTTTTTTATCAAACCAAAGATTCAAAGACTTATTTAGGTATATATCCAATGTCATATAAAGATCTAGCAACTTAGTCCGGATGGATATTTAGCAGTCGGAGGTGGTTGGATCACCGATATTTTCTTCAAAAGAACATTTGACACACAAAACCTATGCCCCCACAACCTACACGGTAACAGTTTTTTTACTTCCCAAATAAGTGATATATATTAAAATGGAGAAGGGGTACATGAACTCTCATTGCTTATAAAACATCGTATATAGTCCCATAAGTAGAGCGTTGCTAATGTGTTGAGTGTGCGGTATAGCAATGAGGTCGTGAATGTATGCTGACCTAGGGTTTTTCTGTATAGATATAAGAAGTTATAAAATAGCTAAGGAGAGTGGCAGTGAGAGAGAAAGACGAGCCATTGAACGTCAAACTACATCATCCTCAAGCAACACCCACAGTGCTCACCTACTCACTATTCGTCTAATATATCAGTGTGGTATTCATGTAATTAGGTATATATCAACTAATCGTATAATATGCCATCTTTGTACTTTAATATGAGATAACCCTGGTACAGAGCATTTATAAGTATCACACACTTAGGTTAAGTCCCCGAGACATTGTAAAAATAAAGAAATACTAAAAGTATAATAAAAGTTTGACATATAAGGACGATATATTACTAAAGAAGAACACGATTCTGAAAACAATTTCATTTCATTTCAATTGTCGGTTATTCAAAAAAAAAATAATAATTATAATGATAACAAATCTTCAACATGCATGAGATTACCATAAAAAAAAAAACGGGTTTTAAGTGAATAAGACATAGATTTTTGACTGAACATTTCAATAGAACCGTCTGAGTTGCTGGAATTCTTTGTTGAAATTCACGAACCAAAAAATTCACTACTTTGTGCAACATCACCAGAAAACTGTCGCCTTTCAAAGGAGTTCGATTTGATGTGGACGTTAGTTTTTCGGCGTCGTCGTCGATCACAACGTTGGACTGGACGAATTTCACCTCAGCGTCCGAAACGGCGTTACGCAGTTTGTTCGCCGCGTCTCTCTCGCTCGTTTCACTCGCCGCCGAGCCGTCTGAACCGTTTGGCGTGTACGGAAAGCTGAAAATGGTTTAAAAATCCTTTTTGAGAGCGGCCAGACCGTCGGGGAAAACGTCGTGAAATTCGTTGAAATTGAAGGCTGTCGTCAGTGTCACCGCCTGCAACGCCAGAGACTCGTAGTCAGATCCGGCCAACATGCATCTCGCTTCGTAAAATATCACCACGAAGAAAAACTAGTTGTGAACGTCTTAAAGCGCGTATACGTTTCGAGGGTCTAGCGTCATTTTCATCGACTTCGCGATAACGTCGTCGACCGAGAGCAATCGTCGGTTCCAGTTAACCCACACTACGTTACTGTACCACTTGACCACTTCACTCTTTTCACGTAGATTTCGTACAAAAAGTTTATTCGGAAATACTGATCGTACCAATCTACGGGAGTGGATGCCTGTGGCTCTGGCAAGATGAGGCTGTAAAGCAAGTTGAAGAAATGCTGCATATAAGTCTTGTGTAGTGTATATAGAATACAAATATGTTTACATTTTTGTTAATATAAATTTATAAGGCGCGAGGCCTCCCCGAGCGCGAGGCCCTGGGCGTGGGCCCTACTCGCCCGGCCCTAAATCCGGCCCTACATATAACCCCGCAGGGAACGGCCGTCCTTATATCACAAGACGTCGCTTTTGATCGTCAGGTACTCGTGCGTTGCGGTCCGGCAGTATTTCGTACGGTACACGTTGAGTTCGGACATGACCCTGTTTATCATGCGTTTGTACAGTAAATTCCATTTTTGACCCGGGAAACCAGCCGTTGGTTTCTCAACAGAACGGCCACGTCGTATGCCGTCCGAATGAGGTGCCAGTTGTCGCGTTCATTCCGGTTTGCCATAATGCATAATGCTCACGTCATATTCATGTCTACCAAAAGTGGCTATGGTGAACCGCGTGAATGTAAAGGCCCACGACAAATGAGCACGCCGTCAGTTTAAACACATTGGTCCCGTACGCCGTTTCGTCTGACCACGAGTAGTCTGCGAGCAACGTGTTCCGATTGTGCGACCCGGGCGTGTAGTACTTATCGTTTTCTCCACGCATGTGTTTCAGATATATTTCAGCGCACGTGGTCTGATCGATGTGTTCGAGTATGCGTTCCAATAACCGATCCACGATTCCCGTCATTCCGTCTGTCGACATAAAAATCACGTGACCGGTCGGAATACGTCTTCAAGTCTTTGGTGTCGACGTTCTCGCGCAACAAGTTGAATCCTTCGGTAAAGTACGCCGGTAAATCGTGTTTGTGTGCCAGTATTTTTTTGTTGATTTCGTCGATCAATTTCTTCGCCACGTCGTCGCTCAATGCGTTTTCACTCATCGACGGCGCATGGCACAAGAGTTTCACGATCGTGGCCAATACCGAATCTTGGTACCAAGAAAACGCTTCCACGTCGTACGAGACAAACTTTCGATCCACGAATTGGCGGATCGATATCATGTCGCCATCCCGCCCGCCATCTTGCGACATCACGTTCAAAACCGTCGAAGAGATCTCGTCCGTGCCAAGAATTTCCACGATGCCTTCCAAGAGTATCTGCCGGACGTGGCAGTTATTCAGCGGACCTTCGGGTTCCAGCCCGAATTTTGCAGTTATGCGCAAAAAAGCCTCCATGCTCAAGACATCTTCTTCGGGACCGTCGACGAACACCCATATTTTGAAATATTCCGGGATCGATGACGTTTGCACCGTGGTGTAATCGCAGTGCACGGACGAGTACCGCTGCAGTTCGACGATTTCCAGAAACAGTTGCAGCGCGTGGTGGTGTAGAACGCATACGCTCATTTAACACTATTTGACGACCTCCCAACCCTGCCCAAAAAAACTTGAAGTCCGTTTCACATTTTTATCATATTATTCGTTAGTCCACAAATACGTTTTATAATTTTATTAATTAAAAAAATAAATGACGGTTCACTTATTTGATTAACTGTCATTTGACGAGTGGTACAAACGGTTTTTTAAATTAATTTAAACTGATATGTTTAACAATTTTTTCGTTTATAAAATCAACTTTATTTCATATGTGACAAATGTTTTTTAATTAAATTATGACGTTATAAAATAGAAACGGTTTATCGATTTAATTACAATGAATTATAAATAGTGCCGCAACTGCTGCCAATTCAACTTTCAGTATTTATCAACGTAAACCAGTACGTATAACCAATCATTACGACTTAGGATGTAGAAGTAAATACGCCTTTGAATCTTCGGGTACATAAATTAAGTGTCTTCTGAGTTCAGCAAGAAATTTTACGAGTTTTTGATACAAAAAATAAATATATCTGCAGACAATATAGCTGAAAATGGTAGAATATATAAACGAGGAATGAAGCACTGCAATTTTTTTCAGAATCGTCTTCTGTAGTAATCATCCCTAAGGTTGGTTTCACTGTATTCTTCTTCCACAATTGCCTAGCAGAATAATACTTTGATTATACAATTATATTTTAAATATTAGAACAGTATTTTTGTCAATAGGTATTATAGTATAGTTAATTAAGAACATACAATTTAAAGTAGTCGATTAACAACATTTTCATCAAAATTACCAATCACTTATACTGAATGATAATAAATTGCTAGTACTTTATTCGAAATAATTATTATATTCTATTTATTTCGTAAGTATATTAATCTAAAATAGTAATGGAATAAATATCAATGCATATATACAAATGATAAATTTCTTATAAAAAATGTACGAAACAAGTGTTCAATTGGAAATAATAGTCAAAACAAACAATATAAACGGTTCCTTTAATGTTGATTCAGTTGCTAACACCGGCGTTGTAAATGTCGTGTGTACGTGGTGTTTAATAGGCACTCAAAAAAAATTCGCATTTATCGATATGTGAAAATTTGATGTTTTAGAAACTCTTACAATGGCGATTTGTTTATGTGATAATCTTATTAGAAAAGCTTTTAGCGCTTTATAGTTCATAAACTGAAGATCCTATTAAAATATGTATTTTGTTAAGACATGTCCTAACAGTTTGATTGATGATGAAGATATACTTGAATGTTCAATATGTAAAGATATAACTCACTTTTATTGTGTTGGATATTCTGAGCAAAACAACACAAAAAATAGATTTACCTGTACAAACTGCAAAAGTATAACAAGTAAGTCTCCAAAATCAAACGCTGCTTATAAAAATATTGGTTCTTCAATGGAAAAAAATATTGAAGAACTTATGAAGTCGGTATCGTTTATGAGCGCACAGTTTGATAATTTTAGTAACAAACTTGATAACGTAATCATTGAAATAAAAAATATTAAAATTGAAAACGAGAAAATTGTAACAGAGAATAAACGTCTATCGGAATAAGTTGATATTTTAAAATCAAAAAATTGATGAAATAGAACAGTATAACTTAGGAATATCAGTGGATATTACTGGTATACCGAAAACTCAAAATGAAAACTGTAAACAAATTGTTGAAGAAATTGGAAAGAAAACAAATACTGAAATTGATGTTATTGAAGCCTATAGAATAAACACATCTATATCTAAACGCAGTTTAATAGTAGCAAAATTAGCTACACTTGAAATGAAAAAAAATTTAATTCGCAACGTGAAGTCCAATAAACTGACAACTGACAAAATAAGTAATGGTTGGCCCAAAGAAAATATTTATATGAATGAGAGATTCACGAAATTCAGAAGAACACTTATTTATCAAACGAAAGTAGCAGCTACAACAAAACAATACAAATTTGTCTGGGTGTCCAATGGAGATATTTTTGTGAGAAAAAATGAAAACTCAAAAATCGTAAGAATCAAGTCATCTCAAGACATCGATAATTTGTAGTTAGTACACATATAATTTTAGTACCGTTAAAATTGAAATATGTAATTTAAACTAAATAAATATGAATCTATCAAATATCGATCAACTATTAAAATGTAATAATATTAAAGGTCTAGAAGAAAATAGTATCAAACAAATCCTTGCAACTGCATCATCAATTACATCACATTTTAAAAATTCATCTATAGCAACAAAATCACTTAATGTAGCTCAGCAAAAAATGAATATTCCTGAAAAAAAATTGATACAATCGGTGAAAACAAGATGAAACTCAGTATATGCTATGGGGAATCGATTAATTGAAGCCCGGCAATGTATTAGCATGGTATTAAATGATCGCTCTATAACAACCAGAACAGTTGCCATGTCTCTAGAGCTCAGTGAAAGCAAATGGGAACTGTTAGAACAATTATTAAAGTACTTAAACCATTTGATCTGGTTACCAAAGTGTTATCATCAGCAACAACACCAACAATTTCCACAGTGTATCCTATTTTAAAAAGCATCTCTCAAAATTTTTTAACCCCTAATGATTATGATCTTCCGGAAATTATATCATTTAAAAAAACCTTATCTCTTGAGTTTAAAGTAAGATTTTTTAGTGAAATTCATGGTGATTCAGTATTCTTTTTAAACATGGCTTAACATTTAGGCCCTCGATATAAACATATTTTCGACCATGACAGCGAAATTTTAAACTCTTTAAAAGATTTTATCATAACTCAGTTAAATGATGATAATTCTTTTACATATAATTATCTCAATCAATCCAGTACAGTGACTGTTAAAGTGATACGTTATTTCCTCAAAATGACAACGGTGATGACAATAATGAACAAAATGAACTTGAAAAATATCTACAAGAAAATTCCATAAGCAAAAATGCTTGCCCATTAACATGGTGGGCAGAAAACGGTAACAGATAACCGCATATTTTTTAATTTTCTAAGAAATATTTGTGTATTCCCTCAACATCAACTCCATCAGAGAGAGCTTTTTTTACAGTAAAAAAATATAATTACAGCAAAAAGAAATAAAATTGTTTGAATGGCGAAACTGCAAAATGGTTGATTTTTCTTTTACATAATTCTAAAATTCAGTAACACTTTACTATATAATTTCTTATATTATTAACCATTACTATACTTATATTATGTATAATTTCAAAAAAGATATTATTTATTTTTTATTATAATTAATACGATTATTATACTTAAAATTATATTGGACTTATAAATAAAGAATTTCTTTATAATACAAAATAGGATATTTAGTATATTATAATTAATCACTCACGTCATGTATTACTCACGGTTCCGAATTTTTTGTTATTTGATCAGCTCATCAAACACAATGATTACCCGTAGTCAAGCAACAATTATACACGCAGTTAATTCTTGATATTTTATTAAAAAAAAAAAAAAAATAATAAGTGCAGACAATTTGACTAAAAACGGTAAAATCTATTAACGACGAATTTTGCAATGAAACAATTTCCATAACCGTCTATTTCTATAGTAATCAACCCTAAGACTGGTTTCACCGCATTATTCTCCCACACTCCCTAAAAGAATAATTCTGTTATAACACAATTATATTTTTAATATAAGGTCAATATTTTTGTCAGAAGAATAGGTTAATTAGTTAAGTATATATAATCTAAAGTAGTTGATTCACAACACTGTCATCAAAATTACCAATAGCTTTAACTTTAAGATTACAAATTGCTGGTACTTTATTCGGATTAATAGTTCTATTTTAGTTTTTTCGTAAGTACATGAATCTGAAATAATATATGAAAAAAATATAAAAACGTTTATTCAAATCATTCATTTCTTCTAAAAAATGTACGAAATGAAGCGTTCGTATGGAAATAATATCTTTTTTTTCAATACGTCATTTATGTACTAGGATTTTACGAATTGTTTTTGAAAATAACGTGTATTAATAAAATATTTCCAAATGTTTCTAAATCATCAAATGTAGGGCACTCTAAGCGAGTGGTTGTACTCTGAAGTGGACACACCCGTATAGATAAAAGTTCGCAACATACATGAGGCACATGACATAAAAAGGGCATTTTCATATACTAATACTAATTTTATTAGTTTTATATATGTTACACCGAATTCGTGAAATTGCCGATTTCATGAAATCAGCAGAAAAGTTGCCGATTTCATGAAATAAGCAACGCCCTTGCCGAATTCATGAACTCGGCAGTTTGGATACCTAATTCATGAAATCGGCAATAATATATTGCCGATTTCATGAATTAGGTATACTTTTTTCTGCCGAATGCATGAATTCGGTAACACATTATTTGATAATCCATGCATGACAAATACAGTCTAAAAATTAAAAAAAAGACGTTTTATTTTACGTAAATAAAATATTTTCTGACTCTTGCAAGTACTTATTGACATTATTACACCATTATCTTAATAACTTACATAGTACATATTATAGATGATATGATCCGTATTATAGTGATATACCTACAAAAATACCTAATAAAAATACCTTGTGTTGTAAAAGACATCTAAAAACGAAATTTTATCTTATACAATGGCCTTTTATCACAGTATGAATAACGATTTCTATGATCAATCTTAAATTATCAGTGTTCAGTCAATTCGATTCTTGTGTTTTAAACCAGTGTGTTAAAGTGCGGTCGTGTGTCGAACGTCTAGTGTCTTAGACCTTAGTACCTATATTTATTTTAATCTCTCATCTGGAAAATTGATAGATGAACAGAAGAAAGAAATAATGAAGCTATCAGCATTTTATCTGATGACAATATCACGACGAAGAATAGGAGGTATTGTCATATTAGTGATAAATTTGAACTAATCGAGGTGGCTGGCGTTCGAAGAGTACGTACGGCGCATCGCGATCAGGGCATAATGGCGATATTCGAGAATTTCAAAGATATCATTCGTGATATGCATGTGGCCAGCGGACATAAAGGGGAAACAAAAACGCATAAAAAAATTATGGAGCACTACTCAAATATTCCAATAGCTGTTGTGAAAGCTTACATTGTGATTTGTGAAAGGTGTGCAGAGAAATAAAAAAATAAAAATGTGCTTCAGGAGTCGTTGTACGGCCTATTTTATCTTCCTCTTTAAATTTCATTATTTACTCTATTTTATTTTTCGTAATTCATTAATCTAGTTTATTTTTTGAGGTTGCCGATTTCACGCAATCGGCAGTTTTATGCTCTTAAAATTGCCGAGTTCATGAATTCGGCAAGGGCGTTGCTTATTTCATGAAATCGGAAATTTTTCTGCCGATTTCATGAAATCGGCAATTTCACAAATTCGGCGTAACATATATACATTAAAACAACTATGATAATTTGCCAATATTATTTAATATCCAACAATATAAATAAATTCAAAATTGTGAGATCTTTTATGATATATTGTTTATCTATTATCATTTACATTTTCCTTTTCTTGTGCATGATCAAATTTGACTGAATACAGAGGACATTGGTTATGGCATTGATCAACTGCTATGATCAACATAAATAAACATATTTCTCATTGAAATGTATGATAGGTTTCCATACGCCGGGCATACATTTGATTCAGAAGGTATCGAAGATTTCTGGTCGTAAATAAAAAAAATGCCTTTGTATTGCGCACGAAAATCTGCGAAATTTTTATTGACATATTAAAGTTGCACACGTTTCATTATTTATTTTTTTAAATTTACTCAGCTCGTCAAACAACACGACTAAGGCTTACAATAACAATCGCGGCGCAGATCGATTTCAGTCGTAGTTTTCCACTTCGATAAAAACGTCGTAAAAAATCATTCAACAGAATCTAATTGAAAATATGAGAAATTACGTGTACTTTAGTTTGTTTCTGTATTTGACGTTGGCACAATGTGAATATGAGAATAAAAAACGAAAAGAAATGGCCAATGTCGACTCGTACGAAACAAACGAGGACAACACTTCGGAATATTCTCAAAAGTCAGCACGTAAAAAACAAAAACTGTTCAACGGCGACAATCTGTATCAGATGACAATGGTAATGCGGGACGAAACAGACGATCAGACGCCTAATCAGAACATAGTCATATACCACGGATGCAAGGATAACGAATCTGTTGATTCATTTTACGCGTCGTACACCGCCATAAATTGTAAGTCGGCCCTTTGGGTCGTACGGAAAATCAATAATTTCATCAATCTGAACATGCCAATCGTCGAATCTACGTTCGACGAAGAGTTGGAGAACTTTGCCCTATTCGTCTGGTCCAACGTCGATCGTTTCATAAATATATTGTTAAATTCTCTGGAACAAATGTCGGATTCATCGTTTTACATGGACAAAAGTGTTTTGAAAGCGTTCGTATCGTTTAAAATCAAAACTAGTCTGCTGATTTTCAGGAATGTTTTCGTCGACATGGGTATCGACCAAACCCAGGAGGAAATCATTGAGCTGTTACTGGTGGAAATCGTCGAACTGCAGCGGTATACGTCCGTGCACTGCGATTACACCACGGTACGGAAGTCGCAGATCCCGGACTATTTCAAAGTGTGGGTGTTCGTTGACGGTCTCTTTGAAGACGACAAGAGCATGGAGGCCTTTTTGCACATAACTGCACATAACGGCATGGAACCGGACGGTCCGCTGAATAACTGCCACGCCCGGCAGATACTCTTGGAAGACATCGTGAGAATTCGTGGCACGGACGAGATCTCTTTAACCGTTTTGAACACGATGTTCAGGCGGGGTGGCCACATGATAACGATCCACCAAATCGTGGATCGAATGTTGGTCTCGTACGACGTGGACTTGTTTTCGTGGTACCACGATTCGGTTTTGCTCGCGATCATGAAACTCTTGTGCCACGTGGCGTTGACGAGTGACTACGATTGGAGGCAAGCGGCGAAGAACGTGATCGGCGAAATCCACAAAAAAATACTGGCGGACAAAGACGTTTTACCGAGGTATTTTACCGAAGGATTCGACTTGTTGCACGAGAACGACAACACCGGCGAACTGAAGTCGTATTTCGACAGGTTACGTGATATTCACGTCCAACAGTCGACAGATATTCCGTATGTGAAACTCGGTGTTCAGTTATTGGAAAGCATACTTAAGCACTTCGATCAGATCACGTGCGCTGAAAAATATCTGAAACACTTGCGAGGGGAATACGACAAGTACTACACGCCCGGGTCGCACAATCGGAACACGTTGCTCATGGACTACTCGGGGGCGGACGAATTGAAGTACGGGAAGAAACCGTCTAAACCGACGGCGTGCACATTTGTCGTGTACAATTACATTCACGCGATTCTCATGAGTGACCCCGACGTGCCAAAAGTCAATGCGAAAATTCCGCGAGCGATGCAATCCATTTTGAATTATTGCAATTTGGTGATCCTGTACGAACCCGACAACTGGCACCTCATACGGACGGCGTACAACGTGGCCGTTCTGTTGAGAAACCGACAGCTGGTTAACTGGATCCATGAAGAAAAGCTTCTCTCCTACAAACGCCTGATGAACAGGGTTATGTCCGAACTCAATGTGTACCGGACGAAATACTGCCGGACCGCGACGCACGAGTACCTGGCGATCGGAGAAAACGTCAAGCCACATAAAAGCGGCTATGTCCTGTGGGGTGTCATGCAGCATTTCTTCCATTGGCGCTACGGCATCACCTTGCAAGGGCTGGAGCCGCCCATACACGAACACGCGTATGATCAGTATTTCCGAGTAGACTATTTGTACGAGACCTACGTGAAAAAAAGTGACGTGGTCAAGCGGTACAGTAACGTGGTGCGGATGTACTGGAACTTACGACTGCGGTCGGTCGACGAAGTTTTCGCGGAGTTGACGAATTTGACGCTCGACCCTCGAAACGTTTACGCACTCTACGACGTTTACAACAAGTTTTTCCTCGCGGTGATATATTACGAGGCGAGTCGAGCGTTGCTCGGATCCGACTACAGCGCTAAGGTTATGCCGAATCTGACGGCAGCCTTCAATTTCAACCACTACCTCGATGTTTTCCCCAACGGTCTGGCCGCTCTCAAAACGGATTTGTCGACCATTTTCAGCTTTCCGTACACGCCAATCGATCCTGATAGCACGGTAGTGAATGAAATGAGCGAGAGGGATGCGGTGAACAAATTGCTAAAGGCCATGTGGAACGTTGAAAAGAAATTCGAACAGTTCAACGTTGTGATCATAGACGACATCGTTGAACTACCGCCCACATCAAATCCGACTCCTGTGGAAGACTACCCTTTTCTGGCGGCGTTGGAAATTGAAGTAAATGTATTAGTTCGTAAATTCAACGATGAATTCCTGAGACTGAGACATTTCTATTGAAATGTTCAGTCAGATAACTATGTTTTGTTCACTGAAAATCCGTAGTTTTTATGAGAAGCTCACCTAGGTTATAGATTTGACATAATTGTATATTTGTATATTTGTATTTTTTTTTTTTAATTAATGACTGTTCACTTATTTGATAATTTATTATTTGACGATTTGTACAATCGTTTTTGTAAATTAATTTAAAATGCAATGTTGAAAATTTGTTTCTTTATAAAATAAATCGAAAACATCACTTTATTTTGTACGTCACAAATGTTTTTTTAATTGAATTATGACATTTTAAAATAGAAACGGTTTATCGATTTAATTACAATGAATTATAAATAGTGCCCCAACTGCTGCCAATTCAACTTTCAGTGTTTATAAACAACTAGCTGAATTACCCGTCGTTGCCGGGTTTAAGTATAAAAAAGCTGGTAAGTGAGATGATGGTGGTACATGTTCGTCCTTCGTCCCTTCGGTCCTCGGATAAGATATTGGTGATGAATGTATTAAGTTTTAAAGAAATGATGACTCATTTCTTTAGTATAAAACGATTCTGAGCAAAGCTTCAGTGTTATATAATATATTATTATTTAAATACTGTTTACGTATTTTACGATTATTTGTATAATTTTTGGTGAGTTTTTTTGTAATTAAACCCTCATAAAATATTCAATTAGATATAACTCATTTAAACTTCAATTGTTATAACAATTATAACTCATTAGAAATAAACTTAAAAGAAATCAGACAATATCGATAAAAATCGTATAATAATTTATTAAAGTGTGTATAAAAAAAATCCTGACTAACGATATTACATAAAAACTTTCAAACAATTTGGTAAATTAAAAGTTCTATATTTAAGTCAAAAGTGCTATAATTGTTCTGAAAATTTTGTCAAATATAAAAAAGTATGTATTTGATATTGGATAAAATTTTCAAGTTTCTAGCTTTAATACTTTTCGATTTATGACTAAATACCTAAAATCTGAACAGTGAAAATCTCGTTTACGGCGGATTTTTACCGATTTTACCGTTTTATTCAGTTTTTCGATAGTTATTCTTGATTACTGGAAAAACTATGGAGATTTTGGAAAAATGACCTCTCTAAAGTACCATCTCAGTTCAATTTCGAATCTACAAAGTTGCTGGACGAAACTTTTGGACAAGATTCTCTATACGAAAAAGTGTTTACAGAAAAAAAAAAAGAAAAAAGAAAAAAAAATAAAAAAAAAAATAAACATTATTGTAAAACCATAAGATCCTTCGCTTCACTCAGAATCTAAAATGTATGTAACCTGGCAAGATTACATTTTGTTTAATCTATTGAAATTTAAATTTTTGATATCATACTTTTTACATATTTTTTAGTTTTTAAGATAATAATTATTAACATAACCTATTCTATAAGTTATAGCTTTTGGCGGCCTATGTTCACGATAAGTTTTAGCAGTGAAGGTTTAAAATAAATGTTTTACTAATAGTTTATTCAAATTGTATCTACAATGCTTCTTTGTAAAATGTTCAATGCTGATCTATTAGTAGGCGGCAAAATCACTAACCTATTGGCTGAGCTTACGCGTGAGCAAAGTAAGTAGAACTGCCCATGTGAAAAACAGTTTTCTCGCAAGTCTTTTCCTCAAATTTGAGAGTCTGGCCTTGAGACTTGTTTATAGTCATTGCAAAGCAGACTTTGAGGGGAAACTGTAATCGATTAAATTCGAACGGAAGATCGTTCGGAATTAAAGGGATTCGTTGTACAAACACAGTTTCGATTTCAACGACTACCTCGATGTTTTCCCCGACGGTTTGGCCGCTCTCAAAACGGATTTGTCATACAGTTCAACGTTGTGATCAAAGACGACATCGTTGAACAACCACACATCAAATCCGACTCCTGTGGAAGGCTACACTTTTTTGGCGGTGTTGGAAAATGAAGTAAATGTATTAGTTCGTGATTTCAATGAAAAATTCCTGAGTCTGAGACGTTTCTATTGAAATGTTCAGTCAGGGAACTATGTTTTGTTCACCCAAAATCCGTTTTTTTTTTTTTTTATGGGAATATCGTGTATGTTATAGATTTGATATCAATATATATATATATATATATATATATACGTTTTTTGTTTTTAATGAATGACGGTTCATTTATTTGATAACTTGTTATTTGACGATATGTACAAATGGTTTTGTTACCTAATTAATTTGAAATGCTACTTCGAATAATTGTTTCATTTATAAAATAAATCGAAAACATTACTTTATTTCCTACGCAACAAATTTTTTTTTAAATTGAATTTTGACGTTTTAAAGGAGAATCGGTTTTCCGATTCAATTATAATGAAATAAAAATAGTGCCGCAACTGCTGCCGGTTCAACGTTCAGGGTTTATAAACATAAACCGGTACGTATAACCAATCATTACGACTTAGGATATAGAACTAAATACGTCTTTGAATCTTCGGGTAAATAAACAAAATGTCTTCTGAGTTCAGCAAGAAACTTTACGAGTTTTTGATAAAAAATATATATATAATTGCAGACAATATAGCTAAAAATTGTAGATGTGTAAACGAGGAATGAAGCACTGAACATTTTTTCAGATTCGTCTTCTTCTGTAGTAATCAACCCTAAGATTGGTTTCACCGTATTCTTCTTCCACAATCCCTTGCAAAATATAAAACTGTGATAATACAATTATATTTTAAATATTAGGTCAATATTTTTGTCAGTATAATAGTTTCAATAATTAAGAACATGCAATTTAAAGAAGTCGATTAACAACATTTTCATGAAAATTACCAATAACTCATACTTAATGATAATAAATTGCTAGTACTTTATTCGAAATAGTTATTCATTCTATTTTGTTCGTAAGAATATTCATCTAAAATAGTAATGGAATGAATATCAATACATATATATATATATATATATATATATATATATATATATATATATATATATATATATATATATATATATATACAGGAAGAACTCCCTAGTTAGATAAGGTTATAGTTTGGGTTTGGGTGGAGGTACATTAGTGGTAATTACATCGAGAGAAAGCCTTATCGATGCCATTTTTAGTATTCATCATGGCATGGTCCAGTGGCGGTCCTACGGGGGGGGGCGATGGGTGGATCGCCCCCCCCCCTTGGCTTATATATTATTACAACAAAAACCTTATAATATTTTTATGTTTTACATTATTTCATAATAAATAATTGTGGTGATTAAAGCAAGAAAAAAATCAATGATTTTTTTTTTTTGGTGATAGTAGGTTTCAGGCGTTTCAGCTATATACCGTGGTCCGTGATATGAACATGATAATGGTGGACGCGAGACGCCGGCTCGGCAATCACTAGTTCACTACCAACTGTACCACACACCGCTAGATTGATACGGTGTGCACGAAGAGCCTGTTATCATAGATAAGCTAGCTTAAACACATTGATAATGGAAAACGTTATATTGTTTATGAGTTATTCAGTTATGAGTGTTATGACTTATGTTTTACTTATTCGTGCCCATTCGTTCGTACATAGTTATTGACGTTAATGTTTTTTACTTTTTTTAGTGCAGTATTATTTTAATATTTACAATCAATATGTCAAAAAATAAAATAACTTGTTATTTTGATACAAATGCAACAAAAAAATGTAAACAGGAATACGAAACTAATGTTGAAGTTGAAAAAAATACCTCTGTTGTGCCGATAGTGCAGCCACAAATTTTAGACCAATCACTTCAAATTTCAAATGCAAATCTTACAGAATCTGATACAAATTTACCAAGTGGTTTGGACATAGGATATTTTGTAAACAGTAGTAAAACTGCTTATGATTATACTAAATATTTAATCATCAAAAGAAGTAATTTACCAGAATCTAATTTTTGTTGGCCATATTCAAACCATATTAAAAAAGGTAAAGTTGAAAAACGTTACTTGCGTAAAAATCATTTAGAGAAATACCCATGGTTAGAGTATTCGATAGTTAAAAATGGATTGTTTTGCAAATTCTGTGTATTGTTCCTGACTTCATCCCAAGGTGGTATGCATGGAACACAACTGTTGAAGGCTTTGGTAACTGAACCCTTACAAAAATATGCAAAACTTTTCGGTAAAAATGGGTTATTGGATTCACATAATATATCACTCTATCACAAGAATGTTGCACAACTAGTAAATGATTTTCAAATTACATACTTGAATCCGTCAAAAGAAATTATAAACATAATACATTCTAAAAGAGAAGAACAAATACTTGAAAACAGAGCTCGATTGCGACCAATAATTGAAAGTTTAATATTTTTGGGTCGGCAAAATATACCATTACGTGGACATCGAGATGATGGTAAAGAAATATTTCAAGAACAGGAAGCATCAGTCATAAATAATGGTAATTTTAAAGAACTATTAAAATTTAAAATTGACTCTGGTGATCGTACACTTGAAAATCATTTAAAAACATCTAATGCCGGCGCAACATATATAAGTTAACGCGTACAAAATGAATTGATTGAGTGTTGCAGACAAGAAATTGTAAATAGTATTATGTTAGAAGTTAAGGAAGCCAAATTTTATAGTATAATTTTTGATGAAACCACTGATGTATCGAATGCCTCACAGATTACTTTAAATATTCGATACATTTTAAATAACCAAGTTAATGAAAAGTTTATTGGATTTATAGATTGTCACAAATATATATTTGACAAGAAAAAAGAACAACAGTATGACGATGATCTATTTAATACAGATGAAGATGAAGATAAAATTGTTAATAATGATCAGAAATTTGAGCCAAAAATTACTGGAGAACTTTTAGGAGACACAGTAGTAAATATATTAAAAGATTATGAGTTTGATTTAGACAAATGCATTGGTATAGGAACTGATGGGTGTTCCATTATGGTGTCTACAGCTCGAGGGGCGGTCCAACAAATACAAAAGTACGCAAAATATGCTATTCACTGTCCGTGCACAAACCATGCTTTAAATCTTAGTATATCAAAATCATCTACTGTTCAACTTATTCGCAATTGTATTGGTGTTATGAAAGAAGTTATCTCATTTTTTCACATATCTGCTAAACGCAATTATGTACTTAAAAAACATTTGCAACATCGAACAGCTCTGATTGGATTGTGTGAAACAAGATGGAATGAAAGACACGATAGTGTCTTGCAATTCAAGACTTCAATAAGAGAAATAGTAGATGCTTTAATTGACATTTCCAATTGGGAAGACAGTATTTCTTCTACTAAATCAAATATACTTGTATCTGCAATTTGTAATTGTGATTTCATTTTTTCATTAGTTGCATTATCTAGTGCATTAAGCATAACATCTCCCATTAGTAAACTACTACAAGGAAGAAGTGAAGATGTTTCTACAGCATCTAAGTATATTAATGACATAATATATACTTTGGAAAAACATAGAAAAGGCTGTGAAGAAAGTTTTAAAGACATTTTTAAAGAGTGTGAAATTATTTTAAATGATCTTAACATAGAAATAAAATTACCCAGACTGGTTGGACGTCAAAAGCATAGAAGCTGCCCAACAAATCCCCAAAGTCCTGAAGTTTACTACCGAATCAATTTATATATTCCTTTATTAGACTGCATTTTGCAAGACATGAGTTCTCGATTTACAAAAAAAGAAAACAAAAATTTGTTTACATTAATGCAACTGATACCAAGTAATTTAGTTAAAGAAAATAATGACACAGTACTTAGGACTATATTGCAAGAAATACTAGAAATAACTATGAAGAATCCTATTTTTAGCGACGTGACAAAAGAAGCTATTAATTCTGAACTTGATATTTGGTGTACAAAATGGCAAAGACATAAATTAGAAGGTAATGATTTTTCAATTATTTCTTAGGCATGTGCTTATTATTTTTTTTTTCAGCAAAAAATGTTCCTGAAAATGCTTTGGGAGCCTTAGATGAGTGTCATGAAATAGTTTTTCCTATTATTAGGACTATATTTAAAATAATATGTGCTTTGCCTATTAGTGTTGCTTCGGCTGAGCGCAGTTTTTCTACTCTAAAGAGGTATTAAACATTAGAAATTTAGATAATAATTTATTTGTAATTATGGTGTGGTTATATTCTTCAAAACAGTAAACACTATTTTATTCAAAGCTGGGTATTAATCAGCTAATAAGTTTAAGTTAAGTTAATTTTAACTTTTTAATTTAACTTCCCAATTAAAATTGTATGTTAACTTAATTGATGTATTCAAAGTTGAATATATTAATTTAATTGTTAACTTAATTAAAAAAAAAAAATTGATTTACTTATCTGAGTTAAAAAATATTATTAACTTGCCCAGCCATGATTTTATACAAGAAAATTTCAAAGCTTATATAAATTGTCTTTTGATGATCAATCATTATGATGCATAAAAATTACATCTTAAAAGCCAACTTTTAAGTTTTCTTGAGTTCTGTTCCATGATTTTTAATTTTGAACAGGACATTTAACTGAACATTTTTGTCTATTGCTTTGCTTGCTATGCTTTTATAGAGTAAAAACATGGTTACGGTCAAGAATGGGGAACACTAGACTTAGTGGTTTAGCATTACTCCATATTCACAGAGATATTACGGTAAGTCATGAAAATGTTATTGATCGATTTGCAAAACAAAAAAATCGAAAAAGGACTTTTATTTTGTAAATATAAAATTATTACATGAAATAAATTTATTTATGACTTCTATTTTTGAGTACTTATTGTATTTAATGTGAAAAATATTTCGCCCCCCCTGTGGAATTGGTCAAGGACCGCCACTGGCATGGTCGGGAGAGCATCGTGTGTTTGTTGTTGAGGAATTTATTAATAATGGCAGTTCACCGATAACGACCCAGCGTTAGGTTACGGTAAACAAACAAAACTTTCGATACTGGTCTGAACACAATCCTCAAGAACTTCACCAACGACCACTCCACAGTCCAAAGGTTACAGTCTGTTGTGCCATTTTCGAGTTTGGTGTGTGGGGTCCGTACTTTTTTGAAGAAGACGGTACCACTGTAACAGTGACCTCTAATCGCTATTGTGAGATGCTTGAACATTTTTTTCGGCCAAAATTGAACGATTTTTTTCATGAGTATGGACAACAAAATGTGTGGTTTCAACAAGATGGTGCAACAGCACACACAGCTCGTCAAACACTCGGCATTCTGCGAGAAATGTTTCCTGGGCATATTGTGTCCTTGCGAGGTGACATTGGGTGGCCGCCACGCTCACCAGATTTGAACCCATGCGACTTTTTTCTCTGGGGATATCATAAAGCCCAAGTGTACCAACATCGTCCACAAACTTTGGAAGCTCTGAAGGAGGTAATAATCCAGGAAATCGCTGTTATCCCGCTCGAAATGACCCGTAGAGTCATAGAAAATTACTGTGAAAGACTCAATCAGTGTATTGAGAATGAGGGCCGCCACTAAAGTGATATAATTTTTTTTTTTTAAATGAATATAAAATGGCATTATAATATCTACAATTTATAAATAATTTTTTTTTTTTTTGATATTTGACTTGGTGTGGTTTTTATTAGTTTCCTTAATCAGGGAGTTCTTTTTGCCGCACCCTGTATATGATAAATGTATTGTAAAAAATGTACGAAATAAGTGTTTAATTGGAAATAATAGTCAAAACAAACAATATAAACGGTTCCTTAAATGTTGATTCAGTTGCTAACACCGGCGTTGTAAATGTCGTGTGTACGTGGTGTTTAATAGGCACTCAAAGTGCCACTTCTTGGGAGTTTCGAACTACAGTTATCAGTGTGGAATGATGTTCAATTATTTATTTCTTTTTATTGAATACGATTCTTACACTTCACTTCGTTAAAAAAAAACTACGCATTTATCGATATGTGAAAATTTGATGTTTTAGAAACTCTTACAATGGCGATTTTTTCATATGATAATCTTATTAGAAAAGCTTTTAACTCTTTATAGTTGATAAACTGAAGATCCTATTAAAATAAATATTTTGTTAAGACATGTCCTTACAGTTTGATTTTATCGTGTAACGTGTGGTCTCGTTTTATTATTTGCACAGTCTCCCCACGCTATTGAACCACATTGAGAAATGTATTTATACAATGCATCATAAATAATCCTGAATCCACATTAATATTATGGATTATATTTCAAATCATTTTTTACATTTTAAAATGAATAGATCTTAAACGCATAGCTATGTCATTAATATGTATATTCCCACGTTAATTCCAGTCGATTAAAAGTCCGTAATACATTACAATTGTGATCATTAACTATTTTTTGACTAAATCACACGAATTAGACAATGCATTAAGCCATTGAATATATGAACAAATACATACATAAATATAATGAAATACTCTGAGAACCCAGGAAAAATATATGAGTTATACGGCAAAACGTCTGGTCGATTATTTGCAAATTGCGACTTGTATAAGGCAATACGTGTTTTTAAATATTTTATTTGACCAGCTTATCAAACACCGCTCAAACGAGAAGTTGGTCGGGAAGTACGCGTTGTCTGTATTGTGCCATAGAATATTTTATCTAGATAAAAATTTTATATAATTATCTTATCTAGATAAAAACAAAAATGATCATCTAAATTTCAAATATATGAAAATAATAGTTATCTTAATAAATTTATATTTATATTTGATAAAGAGAGTAGTATGCACTGAATGTTATCGGTTCACCATGATAATCACAATAAAATAAAATATACATTTAGATATGAAATGCCCACCTATATTATGAGTCATAATTTTTAAATATAAACATGTCCTGATACTAGATGAAGTACTTGTTTATTACATTTTAATATTTACCGATTATTATATTACTTTCATCTTGGTTTAATAATAATTGGGAATCGGCTTGAATGGGAAAGTCATATAAAATATTTAAATGATAAATTACAAATACTTCTCTATGTATTCAAAAAAGTAAAATATATGATTAACGACTCATATTAAGTAATAATATATTTACCACATGTAGAATCGATTTCCTCTTATGATATATCAATTTGGAAGGGGGGATCATATAATATTCATTTATCTTAATACACCCATAAATTGTATCATCAAATCAGTCTCGTTTCAGTATTCTCAGCGTGCGGTTGTGCAAAGAAATTGTTAGAATTGCAAAAGCCAATAAAAAACTTACCCAAGAAATATTTGATCTTAAATATCAACTAGATGGTATTGAACAAAAAAACCTTAATTCTACTATCGAAATAATTGGTATTCCAAGCAGGGCCGTATTGCGGTTTGGTGGCGCCCCTGGCGAATCACTGCATTTTCGCCCCCCCACCCCAAATAAAAAATTTGCGGTAGTTTAACATAACTATTTGAAATATATAAAACATGTAAAAATACATATAATATATCAAGTAATAACTAATAATCTATAATAATTTATAATAATGTATTTATTTTACTTAAAAAACGTAGTTCACCGTTTAATAGAAGTTCAAATAACATTTTGTCTAATATCTGAATAACAGGGAACGTACATTTTGGGTACCTAAAGACCGTACAGTAATACGCAGTTAATAGTTTTGCTATAAATACATACATACCCAATCTATTTTATGAGAATATGATTCGCATATCGATATTTAATCATACGTATAAAATATAATACTCTGTCTAGCCTAAGGCCGTTTGCACACACACCGATAAAATCGGAACCGGAGCCGGAACCGGTGCCGGATACAGTGTAATGAAGTTAGTGCTTTCACACATAGACCGGACCGGTAAATTTGTCGGTCCGGTAGACGATTCCGGAATACGCAGTCGGCGTTGAATTCGATAATTAGAATGCCGGACTGATCTCTGAATTATCAATTTCAATGTTTTTTTACACAAACGTGTATACGTGTATAATACACTTACCTTATTGTTACCACAATTATTTCTTTCGGGGGAATACATGCTTGAATTGGAGTATCCTGATGTTTTATACTAATATATAGTCGTTCTGCCAGAAAATCAAAAGTACAAGAACTCATGCGAAAATAGTTTAAAAAATGTATTATGGTCTTCTCTGAGTTTTTCATTAAGCGTGTAAAAAATTCCTTCCAAATACCTACACTTAATATAAGATGAATCCAATGTCGTCTTTTAATTTTGTCTCTTCGGTACTTTCTTCTGAGGTAGGTACATTAGCCCAAACAGATGGCGTTTGTTAAGAGCAGCGCACACATTGTTGAGAACAACAGAGAAAATAACTAAAATACGACTTAACCCAAGTGAGTAGAAAAACTGTTTAACATGGTTACCTCGTTGTGTGTGAAATGAAACCGGCACCGGCTTATATTTTACCGGTATGTGTGAAAAAAGCGAACAACCGGTACCGGTGTAACCGGGATTATTTACCCCCGTGAAATTTTCCCCCCCCCCCCCGGTAAATTTTCACTAGTGAAATTTTACCTCCCGGTAAATATTCGCTAGTGAAATTTTACCCCCGGTAAATATCCACTAGTGATTTTTTACCGGGGGTAAAAATTCACTAGTGGAATTTTACCCCAATGTATTTATAAACCCCGGTAAAATTTCACTAGTGATTATTTACCGGGAGGTAAAATTTCACTAGTAAATATTTACCGGGAGGTAAAATTTCACTAGCGAATATTTACCGGGAGGTAAAATTGCACTAGAGACAATTTATTGGGGGGGGGGATAATTTCCCTAGATATATTTTACCGGGGGTAAAAGTTCACTATGGTTATTTATTTATTTATTTTATGGTATAGGATATATATATATATATATTGAAATACACAACTAGTTCGTTGATAACTCATGAAGTAAGTTTCAAGTATATTAACAAGCCCAACTAGAAGGGGGGGTACTTGAGTATTTTCTCCGGGACCTGGGCTTCCTCGAGGAACATGATGAAAAACTTAATTTAATCTAGTAAAATTTTACCTACTGGTAAATTTTCACTAATGAAATTTTACCTCCCGGTAAATATTCACTAGTGAAATTTTACCCCCGGTAAATATCCGCTAGTGATTTTTTACCCCCGGTAAATATCCACTAGTGATTTTTTACCGGGGGTAAAAATTCACTAGTGGAATTTTACCCAAGTGTATTTATAAACCCCGGTAAAATTTCACTAGCGAATACTTACCGGGAGGTATAATTTCACTAGCGAATATTTACCGGGAGGTAAAATTTCACTAGTGAAAATTTACCGGAGGGGGGTAAAATGTCACGCGGTAAATAATCCCGGCCACACCGGCAACGGCGCCTGCTCCGGTTCCAATTTTATCGGTGTGTGTGCAAACGGCCTAAGAACGCATCGGGCGGCGGACGAAAACCGGTCGAAACACGCGCCTTAACATAAACATTTTTCATATAATAAAAATAGATCGCGGCTCTCCTATTAGTAAGTCATTCAAATAAATAAATATTTTTCAAATATTACATGAAAAATATTACATAAGTAGTATTGAAATTTGCGCCCCTCTTAGAACTCTTAGAATCGCGCCCCTGGCCCATGCCCTCTTGCCCTGCTCTGAATATGGCCCTGATTCCAAGTGAATCTAATGAGATATGTACGTCGTCATAAACAATTTGTAAACAGTCGACCACGAATTCACGTGCGCGTCAAAGGTTATTCGAGGTCAAAAGTCATGAAAATAGCCCTTATTTTAATATCTCGCTTGTTGCTGGATATACTATACAATTTTTCATACAAAAGTTGTAGAGGAGGAAATTTTCTACATAAAAGAAACTATGACATTTTCACGTAAGAGTTATATTCTTTGAGCTAAAAAGCCTACAAAGTACATACTTTTAAAGAAATTTGTTTTTTTCACTAAAAACAACAGCCTTTGCGTTATTATCTCGCTTTGAGCTTGTCGTACAAAAAAATGTTTCAAATAAAAATTGTAAAGGAGAATATTGTCTACAAGATGGGTTTTTTAATATTTATAATATGTAATTTCACTTGCAGTATTCACCATTTAAAAAATTACGATTACATAACGATAATAAAAATGCATTCGTTTATGCATGTCTGGATACCGGGCGGCTGATTGTCTGTGGTACAGCATGTTGTTCGTATATATTACATGATGATATATAATATTATATACTATATTATGTTTCAATGAAAATGTTAGGTTAGGTTGGTTCTCTCTATTATTTTTTAACAATACACGTTGCCCGGTGTAACAGGCAAATCGTACCCCCGGATAATCATACGCCCCAGGAGTATGAAAATTCTAGGATATTCGTAACCCCGGTATTAAAGTCCTAGGATATAAACACCCCCTAATTTTATCCAGGGGGGGGGGGGGTATCTTAGTCCTAGGATATTTTTACCCCCTGTATTACGTGCCTAGTATATTTATACCGTCAAATTTTATACCGGGAGGTATACATATACTAGGAAAATTGTAATCCCGGTAAAAATAACCTAGGATATTGATACCTCCCGTGATTATTTGACGGGGTGTACAAAAATCCTAGTAATATTGTACTGTTCATATTTATAAAACGTATATGAGGTACAAATATACTAGGAAAATTTTAATCCCGGTACAAATAACCTAGGATATTGATACCTCCCATGATTATTTGACGGGGGGTACAAAAATCCTAGTAAAACTGTACTGTTCATATTTATAAAAAGTATAGGAGGTACGAATATACTAGGAAAATTGTAATCCCGGTAAAAATAACCTAGGATATTGGTACCTCCCATAGGCGCAAATAGACAAATTATTTTGGGGGGACTAAAGTTCTTCCTTTAATATTTTCTAAAAATTATATATGCTAAGTACTAATTACTGACTTTTGAACTAGGGGGACTTGGTAGAAATATGGGGGGACTAAGTCCCCCCAAGCCCCCACCTATTTGCTCCAATGGTACCTCCCATGATTATTTGACGGGGGGTACAAAAATCCTAGTAAAACTGTACTGCCCATACTGATAAGTTGTATCACGTAACATTAAGTAACATTGATATAATAACATAATACCTATAACAATATGCGCAGGTCGGTGAATAACGGTCACGGATATACGGGCAACGCGGCCAGCGTCCAAAAATAGCATTACTTAGGTAGTAGGTACTTACTGTGTATTATATAACTATGAACTATAAAAGTATAAAATATAATTCTTGTTTCTAAAATCTAAACTAAACTATGTATTTTTAGTAATTTCTTTCTACGTCACTAGATAATTGAAAACCGATAATATATAAACGTTTTATAAATATGAACAGTACATTATTACTAGGATTTTTGTACCCCCCATCATATAATCATGGGTGGTATCAATATCCTAGGTTATTTGTACCGGGATTACAATTTTCCTAGTATATTCGTACCTCCTATACGTTTTATAAATATGAACAGTACAATATTTCTAGGATTTTTGTACGCCCCGTCAAATAATCGTGGGAGGTACCAATATCCTAGGTTATTTGTACCGGGATTACAATTTCCCTAGTATATTCGTACCTCCTATACGTTTTATAAATATGAACAGTACAGTTTTACTAGGATTTTTGTGCCCTCCGTCATATAATCATGGGTGGTATCAATATCCTAGGTTATTTGTACCGGGATTACAATTTCCCTAGTATATTTGTACCCCCCATACAACTTATTAGTATGGGCAGTATAATATGACTAGAATTTTTGTACCTCCCGTCAAATAATCATGGGAGGTATCAATATCGTAGGTTATTTGTACCGGGATTACAATTTCCCTAGTATATTTATACATCCTGGTATAAAAATTTACAGTATAAATAAACTAGGAAAGTAATACCGGGGGTAAAAATATCCTAGGACTATAGTACCTCACGGTATAAAATTTGGGGGTATTGATATCCTAGGAATTAAATACTGTGGGTACAAATATCCTAGGATTTTCGTACTCCGGGGGGGGGGGGTATATTAATACTCGCTACGATTTTCCTGCCACACCGGGCCGTAATTTTCATAAGATAACGAATCGAACGGTAATCAATACGGTTTTTTAGTCTATAAGTAATACTGATCTAAATATAAATTCACTCTCCTAGTTTTTAAGATTGCGGAGCTTTTCGTTGTTTTTTCGTTCCACAATAATTATGAAATATCGCCGGCGTCGACTTACCTAATATAAGAGAAAATAATCTATGAGATATAAGCGCATCAATCTAAATAATCGATTTATTTTAATAATTAATTTAACAAGAGTACGGTTTAAAAACAAAAAATGATTGTATTTTTGATATTTGTTCCAATGGTAATTTATGTATTGAATTTGCATAATTTCTCGGTGGGCCTTCTCCGGTCATGGCCTCATAGGACCGTGGCTCATTGCCCGTCATGCCACCCTATCGGTACGCCACTGAATACGTATATATATATATATATATATATATATATATATATATATATATATATATATATATATATATATATATATATACATATTAATAGCATTATTTTTATTAACAAAATCACAATCAAACACAGCATATTGATTTGTTTGCATTTACATCTACTTTTTACTTTTTAGTAAACTATTCAAAGGTTTTTTTAATTAATTTATTTATTAAATTTTTTTAATTTAATTTTTTTAAATAATGAAATGTGCTAAATTATCTTTAATTTATTAATGTACTCGAGATAAAGATATTGTTTCAAATAATTTTTATTTATTGTAGTATGTGTTTGTATTGTGATTAATTAATATCGGTAAAGATAAATAAAAAAAGAAAGTTCTGTTTTTATACACGGATCAACTTGTTTGTTATTAGTTATTTTAAATTCTGAATGAAAACGAAGGACCTATTGGTTTTACAATGATGTTTGTTTTTATTTTATTTTTATTCTCTGTAAGCACTTTTTCGGATAGTAAGAATACACAAATATTTTTATCCATCAACATTATAGATTAGAAATCGCATGTTTATTGTAATTTAAACCAGTGATTTTTCTCTCCTCTCAGTAGTTTTTCCACGCATAAGGAAAAACTGCCGAAAACCCGAGTAAATTGGCAGTAAACGACACTTTCACTAAATTGAGTTTAGCTATTTAGTCATTACTCAGAAATCATTGTAGCTAGATATTCAAAATGTTCGCCATAAATTAAATAGTAAATTATTTTTTTTTTTTTTTTTTTTTTTTTTTTTTGCGCCGTTCGTGTTTTATGCACTGCGGTACGTATGCAATTTTATGGGTATTTTTGTTCTTTACTTGCGAGTCATTATTATAATAAAAAAAAATTATATTATTATAATAATTAAATAACCGTAAATATTAATTTTGAGTAGTTAATTTCTATCGTGTTATGAATACGTTCTGAAATAAAAGCGTACATAATTCAGTTGGCACCTACATATTATAATATGTGTATACTTACATAAATATTATATTATACAAATTACATTTAGTAGTTTGAATAGTATTATGCGAAGTGCCGTAAAATTTTATAATTTATAAATTATTCATCAAAGCCATTTTTAGAATATTTCTTACGACTCTTTTATGTATTATGTTCCTATACTCATTTTTTTTTTTCAATAATAATATTGACTCGTAACTATACTGAAAACACGGTAATACGAAAACAAAAACTAATTTTTGTTCTTTTTTTGTTTTTACATAAAACACTCGATAAATTTTAATTTTAAATTGTGTTCATTGACAGAACAGTAAATTTTTTTGAATTGGTTTGGGTGTACATATATGTATAAATATATTTATATGTATATATGCTTATTAATTTTACAAAACTTGAGTACTTGTGGAACAGTAAGTATATCGAATCGAATACAACACTACAATACGATTAAGCAACGTTTGTAAATAAATATAGACTTTTGAAATCGAACGAGATAAAACGGTAAAACAGTGAAATAAATTGGCGTTTCAATGCGTGTAACGAATTGCGCGCCGAGAACTTTATCCGGCCGCAGGAGACACGTATTAATTGATTTTTATTCAAACCAAAATTAAAAGAAACCATTTGGCGTGAATACGTGGAAACGCGAAAACCGACGGGAAAATCAATTTCATCGGGCAGATTTATTTCTTCTTTTTTTTTTTATAACAAAGGGAAACTCTCGAGGGGATATAACACTGTTTGCCGCCAAAGGAAATCCCCTCACGTCCGTGTACCTTTAACTACTGCCAATGCCTTCTCAACCAAAAATGAAAAAAGCTATCGTACACACATATATATATAATATATATGTACAATCGTGCCCATTATATTGTGTTTACAATGCGTATACCGTATGTATTCACTATTTCGTAACTACGATTATCAAATTTTCGACCGTATCTAAACACAAGGCACTTTTGTAGCGTCTTTTTTATAATGTTTCTTTTCAGACTCTACCGCTAACCCTGAGTTTCGTGTATCCAAGGTATTATGCATGACAATCAATAAACTATGCAATGTAACAACCATAAGTTTTGATGAAATAAATGCACTCAAAAAATTATTTGATCGCGGTATAGAACGTAACGATAAAACGTGAAAATCAACGGAAACAGTCTTAACACGAAACGATCTCCATGATAGTCTTTCAGGGCATTATTTCAACGTGATATTATCAAGGGATGATATTAATAATATGACGTGCACAGTATTTTATCGTATGGCCGTGGTGGAATCATAACTCTATTTTTATTTTTTCATACCACTAATTTTGACTGATGCGTATATTCATCATCGACGTGGCCCGTAACTCTCACAAATAACACCTCGATAATAACGTGACGTTTTAACGATCGGAAAAATCGTTGGACAACAGCATAAAGTACATTGTTATAATACACTTATTGTACAGGGTGCCCACCGAGATTTACGTAGATAGATACCTCGCGTTTTATTAGATAAAATCAAATTCTATTTCTTTTAAAAGACTCACGGGGCTAAAAACGTTTATTTTAAAATATATAGATTGAATAATCGTTAATGTTTTGTTAAAAAATTAAAAAAAAATAACTTTTTAATTTGTAAAATTTGAAGCAATTATAAAGCGTGTTTTGCTCTGCAAAATGTTGTCGATTCAACTTCATATTTGTCTCGACTCAATGATATAAAATATTTTTTGATTTCCAAAAAATAACGTAGTTTTTAATACCATAGTAATAGTTAATGTCAGTGAATTTTAATTTGTTACGACAATTTTTATATTAGTCGATAGTATTAAGATAAGTAATTCATAATAAAGCAATAATCATCAAAGAACGAGATGAGCTGATAATAACCATAATACATCATTTTTGGGGAAATTAAAAAACATATATTCAAAACCATCAAGTTAATGAAAATAAAATGTTGAAACGTCAACATTTGCAAAAAAAATAAATTCTATAAAATAGCTATCTTAGAATTTTTCGAAAATATTAAAACAAAAGGTAATTCCTCCAATTTGTCACCGAAACATTTAAAATAATTAAAATATGAATTAGTTATAATCGTGTGGGTTAAAAAAAAAAAACAAACAATATTTAATTATCGCTATTATGACGGGTAATGTCGCTCTGAGTGAATCTCGACGGGACACCCTGTATACAATAATATACGTGTTTGATCATTTAGCCGATAAATTTTATTAATGTTACCGTGGAATATGATATAGCTTTTAAGCCACTCTTGGTTAATTAATATTAGATTCTACACGGAACGACATGGCTATCTATCTATAGCACGCAATGACGTACTCCAACAGTTTATTTTTTTTTCAAATTGTATTTATTATTTTACGTGTTTTTTTCGAAAAAATATTGCTTCGAGTCCGTGAAAGTGGTCCGAATATTTCACGTGGTCTTATCAGTCGATTGTAAATCGAACGCAGTTTGTTCTCCGGAGAGGTTATTTTTCATTTCCCCAAAAGTCGGGGAAACGCGTTCGAAAATCCCATACGGTAAAACCGTAGCCATGTACCATGCAGGTGGTTCGCCGCGAAATACCGAAACCTATACGTTTTCGGGTCGGGAAAGTCCAGCCGTACAATGTCGCTGCTCGTTGGCGTTCAGGTGAAATGACACTATGTATGATGGCCGAAGTTCGTCCGTTCGCTGTCCACATAATTGCGTCCACGGCTGAATTTCAACGACTGACGTAGATCGATCTAGCCAAAACTAATTTATAGGCGTGTGACGTATCATTATTATTATTACTATTTTTTTCATAGGTGGTAGTATGAAAATATGCAAACCATTCGAGTGAATATCAAAATATATAGCGGTTGAAAAAAAAAATGTACGACTTAAAAAGTTTTGAGCTTGGTCTTTTACTTTTTCTATCGAATCTTATCGATTTTCATTTTAATCAGAGCCTATGGAAATATTTTATATTCGTGTATGTTTCATTGAAAATCAGAGAAATCCCGTTCGAACGCCCGTCGATGGCGGCGCTGTCCGTCCGATCGTTATTAAATCACTGAACAGTTAACAACATCACGACGATAAGAGATCGTTCCGAAAGCGCGGTGCCCCGAGATCATCGTCGTCGCGAGTAAATCGACGGTTCTACCGGTCACAAAAGATCCAGACTATTACCGTACAACGGGCGGAATCATTTTCAACATAACGGGAAACGCTAATGAAACTGCGTGGCGTTCGTGTAGATCACGGGTCGGCAATTGATTTCTATGACGGTCCAGATGATTTGAAAACAAATTTTCGAGGATCAGAAAAAAACTTAAATATTAGTAAGATGGTAATCGATGTATATGTAGTTTCGTATTAAATCACAGTTTAAGATAATTAATGTAATCGGTATCGTAATCTCCAATTACGTCATAAAAAATGGATCAAATATCTAAATTCTACACGGAATTTTAAAAAGTGCGGAAAACGACGTCTAGGAAAAATATTTTCGGCGGTCCAAATATTTTTTTCTCTCCACGGGCCGCCTATTGCCGACCCATAGACTAGAAGTTTCAAAAAGATTCGGAACAAAGGTGTCGGTCGATGTTATTCTAATAATACACAGTGAATACATAAATGCCATTCATTTCAAATGGATTTCGTTCGAAAAAATTGTTTTTCTTCGAAACGGTTCGAAAACGGTCGTTTATTCAGATTCACGTAGATGTGAAAAGACTCGAAGTTTCAAAAAGATTCAAAGCAAAGGTGTCGGTCGATGTTATTCTAATTATACACAGTGAATACATAAATGTCCTTCATTTCAAATGGATTTCGTTCGAAAAAATTGTTTTTCTTCAAAACGATTCGAAAACGGACGTTTATTCAAATTCACGTAGAAGTGAAAAGACTAGATTCTAGTATCTAAGATTGTATTGCCGACTGTAGATCGTTGCTTTGTTATCGTCGAAAATAAATCGGCCGGCGATCGAGTACTGTAAACTATATTATTATGTGCCTGCTACATCCTTTCTGACTAGTCTACATAGTCCCCCCCCCCCTTGAGAAGTGCGAGTCCAGACGCGTTTAATTGAATATGCATTATGCAACGTGAACGGCTATATTCGATTTGACGGTCGGAAATCATAAACGAAAAGGATATTTTATCGACGTGAAACATCTAGAATGCGGTGGGTTAGACACGCACTCGGCAGTCGGCACGGCAATCCCCCTCTCCCTTATCGCGAGTTCTTTTTTTTGTTATAATTATTACTGACATAGAGACTGAGATGAAAAAAAATAAATAAATCTATGTATTATTTTACATAGATAGTACATAAATATGAACGTTATAAATATAATATGCTGGAGCAACTATGGCGAATCATTATTACAATATCGTTATCGTCACACCAGTATAGGTTGTTGTAGGGCTGTGCGATAGTTTCTTCTAGTGGTCGATAGTCGATTGTGTCAAAATTAACGATTGTATCGATTAATCGATTGTTTTTGATTTACGGATTGGATCGAATAACCGATGTATCGTTACGCCGATAGTATCGTTCAACCGATTTATCGTCACGCCGATAGCATCGATTAACCGATAGTATCGATAGTATCGAATGGCCGATAGCATCGATTAACCGATAGTATCGATTAGCCGATGTATCGTCAAGCCGATAGTATCGATTAGCCGATGTATCGTCAAGCCGATAGCATCTATTAACCGATAGTATCGATAGTATCGAATGGCCGATAGCATCGATTAACCGATAGTATCGATTAGCCGATAGTATCGATAGTATCGAATGGCCGATATTACCGATAGTATCGATAGTATCGAATGGCCGATAGCATCGATTAACCGATAGTATCGATTAACCGATAGTATCGATAGTATCGATCAACCGACAGTATCGATGTACTCGATACATCGGTTGATTATGATTAGTGAAAAACATCGATTAATCGATAGTATCGATAGTTAAAAACGATTAATCGATACTATCGCGCAGCCCTAGGTTGTTGTATATGTACACCAGTATGTACACCAGTATAGGTTGTTGTATATGTATATGGCCAAACGAATGAATATTACTTTTGTGCATATTAATAAATTATACCACACAATGATTGTCATTACTATTTTTACATTTAATCGCATCAGTGCGAGAATTGAATCAATGACGTTATCGGTTTCAAGAAGTTAAAACCGTTAAATAATTGGTAGTTTGAGTCGTTTAAACATAGACGTATTGAAAATGTAATATTATTTATTTGAATACGTTGTCCGTATAATAAATACATATATAATACATATATTAATACAATAATTCAGTTATCATCGATCGATTGTCACAATAGCACCGTCCGGGACGACATCGAATATTACAGAAGTATCCGATTGAGCGGTTTCGTAAGAAATTATTAATTTTTAATTTCGGTATTAAATTAATATTTATTTCGTAAATAAAGAATAATTTTTCTGGAAAAAATTTGAACATTTTGTTTTTATTTATGCCTTATTTTTTGATTTTTCCGTATTTTGTTCCTTTAATAAATCATCATCATCCTTTCGTGCATATTTTCCATACGAAATAGTTCCGATGTTTGAAATCCACCAAGCGTCCGCAACGGCTCAGTTTTTTTTTTTAAGTTCGTCGCATCCGACATCGTATCGTGATAGTTTACTCTACATAATTTTTTATTTTTCAATACTTTAAAGAGATACAGCGATATTTCCAATAATACTCTAACTGTGCAATTTTCGAATTATTTTAGTTTTTTATTTGTTGAAAAATGTCTAAACATAGGTAACATGATTTATTTCGTAGAATGTTATTCGATTAAAAACAGTGTTTATCATACACAATACACGGAGGTGCGACAACATTATCTGCGACTCGTTCGTGACAACGCTAAGTAGTGATTGTTAGTATGAACTGTTTAATTAACAAAACACGACGTTAAAACGTCGGTAGTTTTAACATTTACCATCGTAGATTTAAGACGAGTTTGAAGAATAAGGGGAGGGGGTTAGCAAAACGACCCCGCGGGTCAGTCGGGCTAAAATGTTTCCGGTCCTCTGAGTGAAACATGGAAATCGCACATACATGGAAGTGGGTCGTCATTACAGCGTTGTCGAGCGTATTTGTTCCGAAAGAGGCGTACACACAATAGGTCACTTGAACGTGTGACTTTTTGCCGGGAAAATAATTGCGCGCGTTCTCCGGCGGCTGATTCTTATAACATAACATAATATCAGGGGCGGATCCAAGGAGGGGGCGAAGGGGGCGTGCGCCCCCACAAATATTAAAAAAAAACGTTTTTCCAATGTTAAGCCATTATTGGCAATCTAGTTAGTAGTTAATTATCTAAATTTGTGTAATGTGTTTTGTGTACCTTGGTACAACAGATTGAAATTGTTATCGCCATCATTTGTTATTATATTATCTATACCTACGATTATAAGTATAATTTAACAAACGATCAGATGATGGACAAATTTGTAGTTAGAAAAGTGCCCCCCCCCCCAAAGAACATTTCTGGATCCGCCCCTGCATAATATGAGTATAATATGTATACCATACGTACGGAGTGTAATTACGAAGACACGACGAAGTTTTTTTCGATTATTACCGAACCAGTAAAAAGAAATTAGGATTTGGTTTTGTATGATATTATAATAATTAGTCATGATTATTCATTCAAAATAAAATTAGCTACATATTTTATTGTCGGCTGGTATTAATGATGACAAATCGTTTTATCGATATTATTATACTGTTATCTTTTGAAGTTTTTAAATTAACAATAGCCGAAAAGAAAATGTTGAGAAAACGTTTACGTGCAATACATAATACTACATTCATATATCCATAATATACGCCAATATTGGCAATCACTATAATAAAAAATAAAGTAAACACACCTTACACATTTCATTTATTAATTAAGTAATTTGTACATTTATTGAGTACCAATTAATATGAAATATATAAATATATGATTTAATGATCAATAAATTATTCTTTAGCCATTTTAGTTTTTAAATAAAAGTAAAAACCCTAAAACTTATAACGTATTATTATCTGATATAAAATTTAAATAAGTGCCAATTATTAGTAATTTGTAAGACTTTTTTTTTTCTTTTTTTTTTACTCTCTGGTCGGCACGCTAGATTTTAAAGTTTAAAATATCGGCCCTCTAGTAGCTGAAAGTTGCCCATCCCTACAGGTCTATACGATATAATTACCATGAATCTCACGTCGTATGCCGTCGGATCGGTCGGACGTCGGCACGCGAAAAATAACAGCACAGCCCTCGCACCCTCCCGCCATCTCCGTGTCGTGGTGAAACGCTCCGCTACGTGCCGCGGGAACGACGCGATCGAAATAATATGAATTTTATAATATTAATTCACGCGTTCGTACCGCGTGAGACCGCTTATTATTATTACGCTCTTAGGTAAAAAAATAAAGAAAAATAAGGTTTTGTGCGAGAATATTCAGGTGTACATTACTAGATTGTTGTAAAACACGAAAGTGGTTCCTTTTTTTCTCTCTTTTTTTTTTTCAACGAAGAAAAAAGAGTACTCGGCAAAAAGCAATAAAATGACTGCGTTTTCGGTGAACTCTTTTGAATTATGTACAGAACGTTTTCTTTTTTTTTTTTACTCCATCTTTCTAAGAAGCTATTCGTATTCATACAATATATTTATACGTAGAATAATAACTCGCCGGGGAATAGTACATAATATAATATAGTTCATCAAAACGTAACCCATAAAACGATACGTCGGTAATCGGTTACCGGAATAACGTATGCTTCGACCGTTTACCAAACGATTTTCTTTTTCGGGTCCGAAATATGAGTTCGACCAATAACGATACATATATATATATATATATATATATCTGGGACGCATTTGGGATAACTTTGCAGTAATAATATTTCGTCCGTCTTAAAAATCGAGTTTGAGCGAACTAGTAATAAATATATTTAAGGAATAAACAATATCGGTTAGACGTTTCGGTGGCAGCCGGACAAACGTGTATAGCGGCGAGTGCATTGTCGGCCGTCCGTTCGAAATCAAAACCTTTTGCTGTGGTTCGTGTGCGACCACCACAACACCGAATTATCGCCGTGAAATTTCGCGCATCATCATAATTGTTAGTTGTGACGGAGCTTAAATTTCAAGATCCGATAAATTATAACTCGAGATGAAGACAGCCAAAGTCTGCAACGATTGTAAGAGAATAAGAGATATTCACACGCAGTGTGCATTGAAAAAGTTCTCACGGTTTTTTTTTTTTTTTTGTTTGTCCATCAGTGACGATTAACACGCTCGCAATAATTAATCATCCATGCTCACGCTATATATTTGACCAATATTTCACGATCTATTCACACGCGTCGTCGTAGGTGCCGATCGTCGGGTATATGCGACCAAAAACACACATACGCCCACGCGTACACCCGTCACTAGACATATTAAAAAATGTGTTTCTCTAGGGAACGTCCCGATGATTTTATCGATTTCATATAAAGACCAGGACTACGCGTAAATCGGAGACGTGATTTCTTATCGACAATGGCATCGGGTCCTTGCGGATTTTAACGCTCACGCCCGAGTCGACGACACACGAGTCTACAGTCCCGATAACTGTGAAAGTATCTGTGAAATAAAAATAACTAGTATACCCGTAGCGAAAATCCGCAACAATTAATTTATTCATATAATAAAAAGTATAGGTGCAATCGAATCAATATACATAAACACATTTTAACAATTCAATAAATGAGTATAATACCTATCGAAAATTGAAAGACATATCGAAATAACAGAGAGTGTTTATTAAAATACATGTTCCACTGCATTAGAATAGAATTAGAGTATTGTTTGAGTTGTTTGTTGTTATACCACTGGGTAAGAGCCAATTATAATGCAGCTCAAACTCAACGAATTTAAGCAGTTTATAGCTAAAAAAAAAAGAGCTTGATCTACTGAGTGTTTTTAGACTTTTATCAACAGTCTACGTTAGTTAGGACTCTAGTTATAGAGGTTTGAGTGAAGGAAAATCTGGAAAAAAATCTTGAAAAATTGAATGTAAAGTTGATTTTGCACGCATAACTTTCCTCAAACTTAACAAATTTAAGCAGTTAATAACTAAAAAAAAAAACTTGATCCACTGAGTGTTTTGAGAGTGAAACGATCTAGATCCATGTTCATTAGAAGAGGAGCTATGAGAATTCGAATTTCTTGAGTGAATAAGTCCCATAAGAAATGTACATGGAATAATCGCGTTTGAGTATAACTTGAGTAAGGTGAGAGTTGAGTGAATTTCAATGATTGATGACATATCTGTGTATAAATACCTTGCATTTTAAAAAAAAATGAAGGAAATCGGCCGGATAGAACGGCCAGACGGACTGACTTTAGTTTTCATAATTTTTTTTTAATACATAAGATTACCATCCAGTCGTGTATTTGCATACGAAAACAGTGTTGGTTTTTATTAGACTCGTGCTTTCAACGCTCACAGCTGTTGGACGAATTGATAAAAATCAGCGATTGACGGCCGATCGGCCTGGATTCGTAGTGGTGAATTCCTACACATCACTGGTTCACGGACGTACGCCCTTCCGAGTTTGACGTCCAGCCCTTGTTTTCCGGTCCACCGGCTGACGGGAAACAGCTCAAAGAATGTATTCGACTACAATCGATGAGAACAAAATCAGAATGATGTCTACATTTTATCAAATACATGTACATATTTTTTTCACCCACAACACAAAAATCAATTTGTTCAATAATAACAACAATAATAATGTGATGTGATATACCTAGTTAATCCATCGTGTGGCAGATATTACAAAAGACAAATCTAAATCGTGTTATAGTCTGAAACATTAATATCGACTTAATCGAAACTTCCAAAGCCCCAGCCGACATGACCGGTGCTAATGCATTACTGACGGATTTGTACGAGTAGTATCGAGTCAAAATAATTTCGAAATTCTGATAGATACTAAATTTTAGCTTCCACGGTCTTAGTTCTGATCAACACAGCACCTACTGACGGTAATTATACTCACTCGCACAGGCACGATTTAATTGAATTCAAATGCTCGGCGTTTTAGTGTGGATGTTCAATTGCAACTACGAGCTTTTTTTTTCATTATTATAAAATATATTAACAATCGATATATTCCGTAAGCAATAATTAAATTTTGTCGAGACAAAAAGAAAAACACGAGTAATTTGCGAAGGTAATAACTTCCTAACGATACCGAAGACTTTTCAACAGTTGAGAAGAACATTAATTAAATCGTATTGAATTATGCTAAATCAACCATTAATAATCTCACGGCATGCCTTCGAAACCGTCGTTTGAACGAACGAAATTGAAATTCCAACACGTACGTATACTAATTCTACATATCTAATTAAACGAAAAACTTTCAAAGTCAAATTGTTTCTACGTTTTACAGAAACATGCGAGAGACCGATAAAAATATATAGAACTTAAAAAGATGAAGTTTAACAAGGAATGGAAAAACGAAAACTCCGGAAGAAAGAGAAAAAGAGAGAGAGAGAGAGAGAGAGAGAGAGAGAGAGAGAGAGACAGAGAAAGAGGTACAGTAGACATTTCATGAAATAGCGTGGTTATTATCCTTTTAATATATTACGTACTTTCTTATGAACTAATAAATTGACATTTAAAGAAATAGAAGTTTCAAAACTAATATTGAGCACTTTTAAATTACTTTGGATTTATAATGTATTCTATGTAAATGCAGTTACTTAAGCCGTTAAGGGATATTATAATCATTATTTTATTTTTATTAAATGTGAGTATGATAATATCTCTATCTAAATTTATATATATATATATACCGACAGAGGTGCAGTAAAAAGTGTTTTTTATGAAGCCGTGCCGTCGTATCATTTCGAAGTGGTTATATTTAAAGCGATAGGTGCGCTACGTTTATAAGATGGTAGAAAATTGCGATCACTTTTTTATCCATATTTTATTCATTATTATTACGCAAATACGTCCAACCGACGCATCGTTGTTTTTCAACGAACTCCGAATAAATAATTTGCCCAGTGACCGTTGTTATTATTCTTATAATTAAAAAACGCTTGATTCTTTTTTTCAAACCTATTTCGTTCCGCACACTTCAAACATTTTTGATGACTACACTAAATAGTATTAACGCTGCACACAATTAACTTTTTTATGTTTTTTAACTTTTGAACTCGGTACGTTTTACTCTCGTATTTTATTATTCAATTATATAAATTATAAATTATAGTTAGAGTATAATAATTATAGGCTTAAATCTTAATCAAAAAATAATAATAATAATAATAAATAAAGTATCTTATGACTGGGTACTGGAATATATTTCAACTCTTTAGTTCTTGGACAAATTTTTGGTTTAGGACGTATAGAACATTTGTGCAGATATATTTTACACAGTTTCAGTTGGACTTACTGTCTGAATATAATGTTTTAGTATACCGACTTTATGACGAACCATAGTTTCGTTTGATTCGCCGTAACGGCGTTGATTCAAAGAATATTTTAATATCATTTTAATTTTTTCAAAATACAACAAAATAACCAAATTTGACTTAATTACTATCGAGCTAATTAATAATTGTATTGCTCGTTTGACACTTTTGAATTTTTCATAAATTACAAAAACATTTGTAAAACTCCCTCTACTCTACAAAATAAAAAAAAATTAATTAAATAATTATTATTTGAAACAAGGGAATATTAAAAACTATATAATCTATAATATTCGTTTTAATAAACTTTCATTACCGAAATAAAATTTGTTTTTAATTATAACCTGTACAAAAAAACTCGCGTGTTTATGTCATGATATTATAATGTATTCACCAAAAGTACCGCAGTGCTGAACGACCGGACCTTAGTAATTGTATAGGTGTCTGAGTACGATAAAAATCTTAAGACCCCCGTCGACCATATTTTCCAAAAAGAAAAAATATATATACATATAAGGTGCATGCACAGACACTTTTCACAAGAGTGATGAGTTTTTCCCCTATTTTTTCCCCCGTATTTTTAAAAATATTAACACTGCATCGTGAAAATTATTTCAACAAATCTAAAGGTAAAAAAAAAAAATGTTTTACAATAACGTTTAACATCGGCTTTAAACTTTGAAGTTTCCTTTTAAATCCTAGCGCCCGTATTGTGTTTGCTTACAAAACCCGACACGTTTTATGACAGAAAAAACAATATAATAATAATAAAATAATAATAACGAAATAATAATTACAAAAATGATATTATACCGTTATCGGTGTAATATCACGTGGACTTGAGATCGCGAGTCTGACGTAAAAACGGAAATCGTGCAAAGCGGCAATTACGTTTACAACGACAATAGTAAGTACACCAGACGTCCCGTACCGGAGAGTTGTGTACGCATTACGGTCGTGTGTGTCGTGTTACGGCGAACAACGTGTGTCCGTGCGCGATAAAAACATACGGAATCAGAAGGCCGACGCGATCCGCCCCGAGGTATTTGCCGACGCGCTCGGGATCCACGTGGCAGTTTGTGTTGATTTAAGCAAAACTTTTACTCGTAGACAAACATTTGCCGTGCGCGTCTCCGGACGGTCGTAGGTATCTCGACAAATGTTCTTTCCAAGTCTCGTGCACGACGTGCAACTTTCACGGACGTTTAGTTGATAATATTGCGAGTGACAAAAGTTTTTCCGTTTGTAAAAATTAACAGGTATTCCACCGCCGCGGAGAAATGTTTCGAAAGTAATCTGAATAATAGTCACCCGCGAGTACACCGAAAACACAACCCGCGGTTGCTCTTATCCGACGCGCTTATTATTATTATTATTATTGCGAAGTAGGTAACGAAAAAGTTTGCTTCACAAAACGGTACGGTTTTTTGTTCGTCCAGACCCGTGTAATTATTTTAAGTAAACCGAATATTATTCCGTTTCGCTTTTATCTCTTCGATTTCGTAACACGCGAAATCACGGGAAATAATTTTTGTAGTCAATTGTTGTTCGGATTCGCTTGTTTTCTCGGCGTTTAAAGTAGCAGAACTATTTGAAATATTGGTCGAATCGAGGAAAAACGATTGAAATCAACGTTGAATCGCGTCTCAATGAAGCCGACGCTATGGTATTTCCAAACCGAACCGAGCAAAGACGTGAATTCGACGTGAACGAACCACCTGCTTTCGGGCAAATTCGTAATAGTCATTTTGTCGGACACTCGCCTTGTTATCGCCTTGTTCGGCAAAGAAATTTGTTCGTGTTATTTTTGTATTTAATGAGGGCTAAATTGAAAACCGAATTTGAGAGGCGATTAGAGTAGTTTTATTCAAGTGTATATGGCATTATTATAGGACGTTTACGGCACATTTGTACGGCACACATTACCCCCGAAAAGACTACTCTGTGTTTTGTGAAATATTATTCATAAATATTGTTCATATTATTATAATTCAAATATTATTCCCCGGATTTGCATTTACAAAGTACTTTACCCAATCAGTCGTAAATAATGTGTAAAATAGACGAGGAATGTACGAAATAAACGTTTTATAAATAGTGTTTTTACTTTATTCAATAGGTACAGGTAGTGTACACATTACCCGGATAATGTGAACACTAACCATATATTGTACTTTACCCGTGACATATTATACATATTATTATAATCAACGATACAACACAACGGTATACTCTAATATACATTTACTTATACCTAAGATCTCGATGTAAATCAAATATGGCTTTCCGGTTCCGTTTTTCAAAAAAAGAGGTCGGACCCAAGACGTAAGGGCTTCGGCGCCACATGCTGTATTTCGTCATAATATCATTATGATATCTAATATTATCGTGATTTCAAATCGCATCGAACCACGACGACATCTCGACTTTCCCCGACACGCTCGTATTGCCGTCAGTGAATGGTCGGGGGCCGTATTCCATATCAGAACGAACGTTCCTGCAATGACGCATTGTTCGGCCAAGAACTTTTAACCTCCGGAAACGCATCGCACACGTCCGCGCGTAATATACGAGTTTTTTTGTTTTGTTTTGTTTTCAACGTACATACTCTTACGTGCATTTCACGGGTTCGACGCGTTCGCGTTGTTTCTTAAATTTTGATACATTGTATTATTATAATGCGACATCAAACAGAACATATTTTTAGAACCGGTACGCGCGTAAATATATAAATCACCGTCAAAAGTTCGAATGAGAACGAGAAGTCCAAAGACGTATTATTATTATTATTTTTACAGAAACGAGGTGCGAAATGATACGCCGATATATTATTATTATTATTATTAATGCTATAACGTCGTTGCTCCGGTTGTTCGCATGAAAACTTTAAATGTCGTGATCCATCAAAATTATAAAAGGGGAATAACGACCCATGTTTTCTGTCGGAATCGTATGATGTGAATAATATAATATGACGTACGACGACGATAGGTGGGAATGTATTTTTATTTTTTTTGTTTGTTTTATAATGCTTGTTTCTGGCGGGCGACTCTGTTCGACACGAGTTACGCTGTACTTGTATAGTTTTGTATACACCGAATGTTTTTTTTCACTACTCGCGTCGCACAAACTCTATTTGTGGTACAAAAGCAGCGTAGTGAACGCGTGGACGCGTTTCGGATCGACGAGAGAGACTTTTCAAAACGAAAAAATATCGTTGTGATTTACTGATTTATAAGTTCTAGCGCTTTTTTTTTTTTTTTTTTTGCTTCGTCAATATCGTACACTGCAGTGAGTTTCAACGTGCATACATTTCGATACCACTGAACCGTCGTCAATTACGCAAAAACGTTATGTCGAATTTCTTTTTATCGAAAGCAAAAAAAAAAAAAATCGTCAAAATACAATGGTGATGAAAATGCGTCTCCTGTTCGACGTGGTTTTTTCGATATTATTTTAAATTCGAAAACAACGATAAACCGTCGCGTTCAAAAAACGACCCCCCGTGCAGATGCACTCGTTGAACAGTGATCACGTCTAATTAAATTGTTATCGAACGCAAAACCCTGTGATAAATTTGTACTAATGAAGTATTCAAAGACGAAGCGAATTTTAATTTTAGAACAATATAATGGAACGACTAAATGCGATTTCGTTACTCGTGAAAATAATCTGTTTTGTCTAATGTCGACCTTGAGAGTGTTATAAATTGAAACTAACTGAAACAATATATATATATAAAAAAAAAAACGTGAATTTCTAACAAGACGTATGTTATTTTAAATAATTTTTACCGACCGAAAACATTGTCACGTAAACGTACATACTCGTACTGTTACACACTGAAAATAAAACAAACGCTAATTGTCGTGAAACCAATACGTTTCGTGTAAAATGTCATTTTTGACTTTTGCGTACTCGCGGGCGTTTCAAACTAATGCGCCTTAGCGTCAATCCAGAAAGTTTTGTTTTTCCGTTGCCCGGAAATTCCCGAGATTGACACGGTCGTACGCCTAAACCGTGAAGAACCTTCGCGATCATGGCTCGATCTTGTGTGGACTCGTTTGGATCAATTTATCTTAAGGAGTCAGCTCGTGTCTATTTAATATAACGGTTATAATGCATGTGACTCGTAATCTCATCTTCGCTGCCGAGTACATTTGTTTTACCCGTAAACATTTATGAGTGATTTTTCGCTTAATCCTTTGTTTACGAGAAAAACTCTCACGCCTAATACTGTGGTCTGCAGATTTCAATAATCAATTTAGATTCGGAGAGAGACTAAGGATCTTATGGTTTACAATGATGTTTATCCTTTTTTTTTTATATGTTTTTTTCTGCAGACACTTTTTGCTCGACTTAACTTTGTCCAAAATTTGCATCCAGCAAATCTGTAGATCAGAAATTTTATATAGATTAATCTGTCTTCGCTCGAATGTTAAATTATCGATTATATGCAATTTGGTTCGATGATATTTCTATAAACCCGTCGAACTATTCAAATGCTTCATCGGAAACTCGGAACGTTGAAATATAATAAGTGCTAATAATCATTTGATTACGAAAGAACTGTGTAAGTTTCCTCACCACCTTAGCTTACTGAATATCAAACAATACATTAGAATCGCAATGTATTGAGTGTTATTTTAAAGCATGAGGTATTACACACGGCGCGTTTTTTTTTTGAAGTGGTGTCCCCGGTGAGCAAATCAGAAGCATATTTGCATACCAGGCCTAAATCCACTTTTCCTAACCTAGGCTAAGAGGAAATTTCAATAACAGAGCGATTCGTGAATTAATTTTAACCCCATCGGCAAGGTCCAAAGTGACGTAGATACTATTTCTGGGCGTAAATCGATTCCGCCGACATAGAAAAATAATATTTACAATATATTAGAAAATCGACAGTCCTATAATATTATTGTATTATCATATTTTATACACCTATTTCAAACGTGAGTAAATAAATATATTTATACTGACTCCACGTGGGTCATTCGTGGGATTTTCGATTTTCTAAAATGTTGTAAATATTATTTTTCGGAATCTATTTCTATTTCTTGATTCGTCTAGTATCGAGTTGAACCATTCGGGAATTACTGGAATTACCCAGTATTCACGGGTTAAGTTGAATTTTAAGTAAATCACCAATTACCTACAGTAACTTTGATTATTATTAGTGTACCCTATGTTAAAATATTATGTTCACTACATGGCTGTATTATTATACTAATAAGGTATAGGTACGTAAACTGTGCTCGAACAAAATCTAGTTCAAAGAGGATACTATTGTAAACTGCTAAACGAGTACATAGCTAAGGGGGGATAGGGAAGGTACACGGCTTACCCAAAAATTTCTATGGCCCTGGGCTAGTTAAACAATTAAAAAAACAGACAAATATAATATTCTTATTGACTTTTTATCAACATGTTTATTTTTATAGTTAAGAATTTAGCTCTTTGCTAACCTAACCTGGAGTTGGAAATTTTGAAAATGAAAAACTAAACATTGACGATGTGCATAATGAAACAACATAAAAATCAATAGTCTAATTCTAATAAAGTCAATCTTCTTTAGGAGTATAAAATAGTATTCAATATCAACTAACAATCTTATCTATGATATATCACTATTCCAATATCATGTGTCACATGCGAAAAAATTTTTTTTCTCATAAGACTGAAATACTATAAGATAAATCGAATATCAAATAAGCATTTTTTACGTGTTTAGAAAACATTTTTTTTTTTAAGTTTTAGACAGGAATATGCGGAAATATTTTCTAAAAAGCATAAAAACATAAAACTTTTTAAAATTTAACTTTTATATAAATAATTAAGTATCATCTTCGGTTTATTATTTTATTTTGTACATTTTCGAACATATTTTGAAAATATTCATGTAAAACCTATGCCTGTAATATTTTTCATGAATATGCTCGTATTGTAACAAGGATAAAACACTATAGTTTTGTGTAATATTGGTTAATTGCAAGAGTATTAATGGCAAGGAGCGAACTGATCAACACAATCAACACACTAACGGCAAATTTATCTTTCAACCTATCGACCAACTAACTATCGGCCCGTCTAAGAAATATTTCCTGGCTACGATTCTGCTGCAACCAAATAAAATCTTAGAAATAACAGTAAATTTCCGGAGTCAATTATATAACAGAAAATATGTACATGTGCACAACGTTCGAAAAACCTCTTTGTAAAATTATTTCGTAAAAAATTAAGTGTAAAACGGACGAATGAATCGTCCGGTAAAGTTGACGATAGTCAATAGAACACGGGGAACCGTTTACAAACAACCATTTCACCCTCGAAGACTTGGGTTCAGTTTTCAGTTGTGTTATCGGCGTACACCCAATTCGCCGACACCCAGTTTGCCGACACCCAGTTTGCCGACACCCAGTTTGCCGACACCCAGTTTGCCGACACCCAGTTTGCCGACACTCAGTTTGCCGACACTCAATAGTTACAGTTTAGTTATAAAAAATATATAAATGATATAAAAAAATATAAAATAGTAAATTTATTACAGAATAAAAAATTCCAGACACATAATATAAATAGTCATCATATTTTCCAATAAATCCCTGATTATAGTACAACAAATTAAAAAAAAATAAAATGGTAATATTACACTAGGTAGTCATTAGGTATCATATAGTAAAAATTATAAATAAAAAATAAAAAGTTATAGGCGGATATGATATTTTATGGTATCAATATACTCAATTAGAGAAATTTCGTTTTCTTTTAACCTGAAATAGTGAAATATAATTATTTAAAATATAACATTGTTTTCAAAAGTCATAAAAGTATTTTCACCCGGTGAGTGTATATGATAGAAAAAAAAATATTACGTACTTTTCTTTAACATTTTTCAACTGTTCCTCGAGCTTGCGAAATTTCAAACTTGTTTTAGGTTTGGGATTTCCCCTACTTTGCGATGAAATATCCAATTCAAAGTTCTGCTGTTGGTTTTTGATCTCGTTTATAAGTATATAAATATTGGGTCTGTGACGGTTAACAGCTCGATTTAAAGCTGCGTGCCATCCTTCCAAATGATTAATTGTTCGACTGCCTTCTGTTTCAAAATGATTCCACATTTTTCGATGAAAGTGGCATACGTCATAATTTAAATAAGTATCAACAAAGTAATCCATGAGTTTTGTTAGATCTTTATAATCATATTTAATAATTAGTCTTATACTATCTTATACTCACCATCAAATAAGTTTACAGATATAATAACGTGCGATAGTCGATAGGTACCTTATGGCTTATACACACGATAAAATAAATTTACAGCCTATGATAGTATTATAGTTTTATTGCAATACAGCCGTAGCATGTTGCCAATATCATTTGTTGTCGGCGAATTGGGCTATTTTTAAAAAATATTAAAAACTGGTTTTTTGATCAAAAAACCGGGTGTCGGCGAATTGGGTGTCGGCGAACTGGGCACAAACCGTGTTATCAGTCCCGTGATCTTTTTTTCTGTGGGCGCGTTATTAAAATACGATGTCGACAGTACCAATTATTATTTTAAGAATCGCTCTTAATGATTATGTCGTACCGCGTGCTTATAGTCCATAAGTTTATAGTTTGAATTGTCGTTCGAAATGAAAAAAAATTTTAAAAAATAGCATCACAGAAGTCAGTAATCAAAATAACAATAAGGGTAACGTCCCGAAACGTACTGTTTCCAAAATTTCCATTGTTTGTAAATGACATTTAACTGTTAAACAAATTGGTTTTAAATCACACTACAGACCTATTGTGTTCGAAAACCCGAACATTTTCAAAATCGAAATTAAATTTTTATTTTTATTTTTTTATTTTTAACAGATATTTTGTGGTCTAACACCATGAACTCTATGCAAAAAGAACTGTTTCCCGGGAATATATATATTAATATATATTAATATATATATTAATATATATTTTTGATTAAATGATATTACTTTATTTAAGTACGAGTTTATAAATATTATGTTCTGTTGTGAGCCAAAAACGACTTGATTAAAAAAAAAAATAAAAATTATAAAAACACTTAGCGTTTCTGGCAATTATTGTGAGTGTTGAAACTATTTAAAAATAACAAATACTTACTATTCGAATATTATATTCCAGGCTATGTTAAGACAGTTGATATTATTATAAAGGGCTAAAGGCGCATAATACGCATTTCGCCTCGACACTGATCTGATCGAGTACGTATTATAGTGGAAACACGATTAAGCAATTGAAAATAAAATCATTTGATGAGCAGTATTTTACACGATGTTAAATACTTAAATTGTGAATCCTAACGTTTTAGAAAAATACCGTAATATAATGAACACAGTGTGTCGTTAACACGGGAAACAGTCACTTTGGTCATTTATTGTGAAAACAGTACGTTTACGTGGAAAATCACCGAGGAAATATACAGTGGAAAATCTACTTGGTTTTTAAGAGAACATATTAGCACGTCGGCAGTGGTGGCGGGGGCGGGGGCGGGATACCTCCATTCGTCGGCGGCGGTGGCGGCGGAGGCGGGGGTGGAATCCCGTCTCCGGCCCCGGTACTTCCCCTCTTTTTCCCTTTCATACGTAACATGTCCGCGGTTCGTTCGGCCACCGGAATCAGTTTGACAGTCTGCAGGATCTCCGGTGACACCTCCATCCTCAAAGGTCCCTGCCGCACCCGAGTGACCGGCGGCACAGGCGGGGTTGGAATCCCGTTTCCGGTACCGGTGCTTCCCCTCTTTATCCCCTTCCTACGTAACATGTCCGTGGTCCGTTCGGCCACCGGAATCAGTTTGACGGTTTGCAGGATCTCCGGTGATAGCTCGATCCTCAAAGGTCCCTGCGGCGTCCGAGTGACCGGCGGCACGCGCGTGGCCGCCGGCACTTCTGCCGCGGTCGAGGCGTAGTCCCTGCTTGCGAAAGTCGGCTGTGGCGGCGGCGGCGGCGTCGGTGACGGCGACGGGGTGGACGGCGGTCGGACGGTCGCGGCGTTCTGGTCGGACGCGCGCGCGGTCGGCGGCGGCGGCGACGCGACGGCGCCGGTAGTCGTGCAACCCAAACGGTGCCACGGCTGGTGGTACGCGGTCGCACGATCGCCGGCCAGGCCCGTCGTCCCGAGCACAAAGTCGATCTTGCGGTCCGCGTGGTCCGCGCGCTCCGAGTGTTCCGTCACGTTTTCTGCGGCAACAAAAAATCACACGCGGTTTAGTCGTGACGTGGCATGGGGGGAGGGCCAGGATTTCGGTCGTTTGCACGGCCTGAAATACCTTAAAATTAAAGTGTGGCACCTGACTAACGTTGAATTGATTTTATAAAAAAAAACAAATAAATCAAAATTTACAAAAATCGAATCGATAATTCAAATTTTGAATATCGTTAGAAATCTACAGTCTTAATAGCGTGCGTGTGTGTCTGTTAAAAGTCGTCGAATTAATTGACAAGTTTCCATTTTATGAACAAATGATTCGTAACAAAAGGACAATTATTATGAAAACGTGTAATAACAACTCGGATAAGACTCGCATGAGTTTAGTTTTTGAAGGCGTGCAAAATTAACTGTTAGACAAAAAACGATGAGACACTTACTTTCGATGGTACGGAGTAGATATTTTTGTTTATCATACTTCCTAAATATTTTTTCGATGTCGTTCTCGCATTTTTCTGAAAAATCACATAAAACAATATAATATAAGCGTTGGATATATTTTCTGTTACGGTGCAGATCCGAATTTATTGTAACCGAGTCCAAAATACTTTAATTGCCAAATTTCGTTTATAGAATAGCGTGGAACGTAATATTTTTCTCGATGATTTGAATTAAATTATTTAAACAAAAAAAAAATTACGATTATTCGCCTTTAAATTGTTAATTAAAAACTTAACCGCCTAACTAATTATACTTTTTTTAAATAAAATTATTTATAATCAATGGAATTACTGTGGGCTTTGTTCAAACTCATTTTCATAAACTCCATCTCTTGTTGCATCAAACACATTCTCATTTCGTAGTGCTTTGTGACTTCAGTCTGTTGTAGTTTTGCAAGGCTCATCGATTTCTCATACTCAGCCGATAATGTAGCGTGACGTGAATCGACTAAAGTTTCAAGCGGGTATATTGTAATCAGTGTTTAGATTATCATATTTTTAGGGAGAAAATCATATTTTATCAAACATATTTTATTACTTTCGGCCAATTTGTGTTCAAACGTTTCGATTTTCCTTTTTAAATCTGTATTATCGTCGGTTAAATGTTTAGTCACTTCTTTCAATTTTTTGATCTCTTCGTCCTTCTCCCTCAGCATTTGAATCGATGCGTATTCATTTGATGTTCTACGTACGTTTTCTACGTGTACAAAAATAATTCACATAGGTTATAAATATTACGTTGCACGTGAGTGTGTACCTAACGGTTATATTAAAATATATATTTAAGCATTTCAGATATGTGAGATGGGATTAAAAGTCAAAAAAGTATTGTGCTTTTTAAACGAGAACCGTTTATCGGTCATCGGACACCAATATAAATATTATAAATTAGATTAAATTTTCGTAGATTACAACTAGAAAATGCAAGAATCCACGTGATGGAATTCGGCAAAGTAAAAGTTCTAACCGAAATCTGAAATAGTTTAACTTTACGCGCGATAAACTTTGGACCTACTCGTCGTGTTTCGTGCATTCGATTGGTCTATCGCCGGTGACGTCTTCGATCCTGGCTGAGTATCCACCTTGTGCACAAGAGGCGTTGATTTCGATGGTCTGCTGTGACCAACAATCTCGTTTTGAGACGCTTCGTTCTCAAATAGATCACTTGTCACAGTTTTCGAAATATTTTGACATTCAATTACATCAAGCTGAAACACGCGAGCGCAGTGCGATTTCACATTAACACCAAAAAAAAACTCGTCGGGTAATATCTATTATCCACTGGAACGTAAACTTACTCCATGGCCGCTTTCCAGGTGTCTTTGAGTGATGTGTTCCGATTGTTCTAGACGACCAAAAAATACGAAGCGATTCTTCAGGCTATTGTAGATATACTTCAGATAATGAATGGTTCGCTTGGCAAGATACAATGAGTAACTCATTCTCGATTATTTGATGAATACAAACGTATAAATATGAAGACGTAAATGTTTACGAGGTTATGAATTCCCAATAGTTTTGACGATTCAATCAAAATTACTAAAAATTTCTGAATAGTAAATTTTATCGATAGATGTCAAATAAACATCCGTGTGTTCATAACAAACTATTTAAATAATTTACCTTGGTTACCTTCGTACTCTAAAATTGCATAAATGTTGACAAACCCTAGTAGCCAATATGCCTATATTATTTAGCCACATAATAACATTCAATGTAGGTTTATCAATAAATGATATAATGATATTTTATGTGGAGAATTAATTAACATCGGTAGTAATGTATGTTAAGTACTCATCAATAAAGGTCATATGTTTTTGTTTTTTTTTTTTTTTAATTATTTTAAAAACTTTTGTTAAGTATGTGAAAATTTTATATATATATATATATATTTAAGTATATAATTTCGATTTTCTAGCCACATAACTTTCCTAGTCATGACTAAATTTAAACTATATTCGATTTAGTCGGTAGAGAGTTACAATATTTTGTTTTATTTTTCAAAATGTACAACATTTTTGTATGAACAAATTTATGTAACAAACAAAACGATTTTTTTCACATAATTAACAAAGTTTATGCGTGACCCAATCGTAATCAAACGCGAGTTTTTTTTTTTTTTTTTAATATTACTTTCGAATAAAACCACTATCAAACTGATTTTTTCTTCTCGCAATTCCCAAAATAATAATAACATTATTATTACTAGGGCTGGGATTTGTATGTAAATACATATTTTTAGTGAAACACGATAAATTAATTATTGCAAATGATAAATTCGTTTCACGTGATTTGCAATAAAATGAGACATATTTTATTTTGCATATTTTTACATAGGTATTTCGTCATTAATACATATTTTTACTTACTTTGTAAAATTTTCGATTTTTTTTTTTACATACTTCGTAAATATTGACAATTTCGGTGGTTTAGTAATATTTTACATTTATATTTCGATAACGGTATTCGGCAAATTGTAAGTGTATAATGCATATATGAAATAAGTAGGTTAAAATAAAAACTAATAACTTGATTTTAGTTTTACTTATCTGTTTCTGTTTGATAACCATACCTTAATATAAAATATATTTACGAATTTACAACAGTACATATCAGACTATCAGTTCTTGTGTTCGCGGGGTTGCGAAAAAATCTTTACATTTCGAGTTATAATTTATAAACTAAAAACTTAATAATAAATTAATAAATATAATGTGCCTAGTGAAATAACAGCCATGTAGTATGCGCCGATAACATCTTGTGATGTGGAACGCTCCTTCAGTAGGTATAAGTCAGTGTTAAGACCAAATCGCTGTACATTTAATTTCGAAAATTTAAAACAATATATGGTTTGTCATTGTTTCCCTTACAATTGATTAAACATCAATTAATTGTATTTCAATCATGATCAAAAATTATTTAGAATTGTATTTTTATTTAAAACTTGAACATAGGTATTTTTTTTAATTTTTCTTAGTACATAATTTTTATTTTATACTACATATTTTGGCAATTTTAATTACATATATATGTACATATTTTTGGTTTTTTATTACATATAAATCCCAGCCCTAATTATTACTATTATATTATGTTATTTTTTATTGTTATTGCTATTGTTATTGAGGCGAGACCGCGCGCGCAAATGTTTGTCTATCGCTCGGGCGTTTCGGCGGGAAGCACGTGCCTACAGACGTTTTTATAATATAGGTATGTACGTATATATCGCGCTGTTCGCCGAGTCAACTATGCAGCAATCACGCAATAACAATAACAAACGACGCGAAAACAAAGTCGGTCGGCCGCGTGTTTGGCAAACCGATATACGATCGAAAACGATAAATACGCGAAAAATCGCCGCCGCCGCCGCCGCCTCGACGAAAAACAATAATAGCAAATTAATGTCGCGTGGAACGTGGCCGCCGTCTGTTGTCTAGCGCGATCGCCCGGACAAAACATGCCGTCGTGGTCTCGTCGCCCGGTCGTCATCTCCGTCTCCATCTCCGTCGTCGTCGCCGTGCTGCTCGCGGTCCGGCCGGCCCCGGCTACAGCATCCGCCGCCGCCGGCGTCCGACACCTCGACACCGTGGTGGATCGACCGGTGCAGCGGGACGTGATGAACCACCTGCGCGCCGCTCCGCTCGCGGCCCGGCTGGGCGAACGGGCCGACCGTGCGGCCGAGGCGTACTTGACCGGGCTGCGGGAACGGTACGCGGACGTGCTGGACCGGCCGTGGGACACCAGGTACGTACACGCGGGGTTTTGAATTTGAAACGTTACAAAATTGAAATTTCGCTCTTCTCGATTTGTTTCAATGAAATATTATGAAAAATGTTAATTTTTTAGATTCTGAGTGAAGCGAAGGATCTTATGGTTTTACAATGATGATAATTTTTTTTTTCTTTTTTTTTTTTCTGTTAACACTTTTTCGTATAGAAATCCTTGTCCAAAAGTTTCGTCCAGCAACTTTTTAGATTCGAAATTGAACTGAGATGGTACTTTAGAGAGGTCATTTTTCCAAAATCTCCATAGTTTTTCCAGTAACCAAGAATAACGATCGAAAAACTGAGTGAAAACGGTAAAATCGGTAAAAATCCGCCGTAAACGAGATTTTCACTGTTCAGATTTTAGATATTTAGTCATAAATCGAAAAGTATTGAAGCTAGAAACTTGAAAATTTTATCCAATATCAAATACATACTTTTTTATATTAGACAACATTTTCAGAACAATTATAGCACTTTTGACTTAAATATAGAACTTTTAATTTACCAAATTGTTGGAAAGTTTTTATGTAATATAATTTTAAATATTTGACAAAAAGTTCTGAAAATTTAATATGACCTTACTCATATACGTACCTAATTATCCTAACAAAAATTAAAAAATCGTGAGTCAGGATTTTTTTTTATACACACTTTAATAAATTAGTATAACTCACCAAAAATTATACAAATAACCGTAAAATACGTAAACAGTATTTAAATAATAATATATTATATTACACTGAAGCTTTGCTCAGAATCGTTTTATACTAAAGAAATGAGTCATCATTTCTTTAAAACTTAATACATTCATCACCAATATCTTGTCCGAGGACCGAAGGGACGAAGGACGAACTTGTACCACCATCATCTCACTTACCAGCTTTTTTTTTTCATTCTCTACACAGATAAGTGATTTTAGACCACTCGTATAAAACATCATAGATAGTGAATATGATTATCAACGATGGTTGTGGTTTCTGCTAAAAGTAAAAATGCAGTGAAAATAAAATATTGTACGTTTTAACGTATTTATTAAACGCTAGATAATAAATTAAAATATGGAAATTTCATAATCATCAAACCGTTTATCATAGATCTAAAAAGATGACCGAGTTATGCTCGTGATCCATGATTATGAGTTCCAAGACGGTTATTTGATCTCCTAATACTACGTCCGACACATAAAATAGCAACCCATACATTGTGTTTCCCGTCACCTGTTACATGCAGTTATTTGTTATTTTTTCATAAAATTCGCATTATTTTCATAATATCTCACTTTTAGAAGTTACGCGATTTTTTTTTCAAATAGGACGTAATCATTTGTTTCATAAATTGCACCCGAATGAAATATTTCATGGAATGTCTCGAGAAAACAAACTTCATGAAATTTTAAAACCCTAGGTACACGAGTCACAGGAACATGAAACAGTGGTCGAACCAGCGGCGCGCGGACGACGACGGCACTGCACAACGCACGGGGCAGGGACGAGGTCGACTTTAAACCGCTAGAGGGGGCCATCGTTCACGACTCATGGATTTAGCAGTAAGCAGACGGAGAAATAAAAAGTTCGTCAAACGTTTATTTTAATATTTTGTAACTAGGGCCCTAGGCATTTTCGCGAAACGCAAAATTATACGTATTTGATTATTTTCACGTTAATACAACGTAGTTTATGAATGATAAGGCGATCAAACGTACGCTTTTTCGTAGCACGATACCTACTCTTTTTTGATGCATAGCGTCTTTAAAAATAGCGTTAACTAGGTACACAAATCGTAATTTTTTTAAAAATATATATTAATTAATTAAAAATATTACAGCTAATACGAGTTTATAATTATGTATTTAATTATTTATTTCAGTAAACGCCATACAGCTTTTTTTGTTCATATAATAAGGTGCAGATAAATAAATTTAAACAATAAGTAAATACCTACCTTTGTTAATATTAACAAATATCAATTTCGAGAGAGAGAGAGAGAGATATTATAATTTGATAATTTATTTATGATTTATGGTTTGACCTTATTAATATCGGTCGATGGTTCGTGGAAGTTCTGAGAGCATAGTGTGTCAATTTTTTTTTTTTACTGTACATATCTATTGCGGATTTATACAGTGATTGATTGCGACAGGATCATAAGTTTTATAATAACGCCATACGAAAGCATAACGAATTTTGAGTAAATTTTCAAATGTTTGTCGATTAACAATGAGGTTCAATCACGTTTGCTCGATGAAAATATAATGTAGGTACCTGTTTTTTTTTTTTTTTATGTTTAATATAAAATTTAAAAACAGAAATCGTTTCCATTTTGAGGATCTTTAGCAGTTAGCACTAACATCTCAAAGTGATCCATCACCTAAAAATGGCAACGAGCACATTGTTGGCTACTTGGCTTGTTATTGGCGCAGGTAGAGTTACGATCAGATGTAAGCCGGCAGTCCTATTTTTCGATTCAAGGAATTAATTTTTGAACACTGTTAACCCAACGGTATAATATCGTTGACGCAAAGGAGTCGGTAATTCGATTGTAACTATATCGCATTCAATTATTTCCAGGGTTTCGTAGGGAAGAAAACTACAGTTTAATCATTAATTTGTTTCACCATTTGGTATGTTACATTGTGATCCGCTATCGCAGTTTACCTACCGACGTACCTACAAAATTATCGAAATAGTTTTTTGCTAATGTTAGTCAAGTGTAAAATTATGTTTAATTTTACATTTCAGAACTTTATTGAAAGAGAAATGTACGAGAGAGATGTATTAGAACCGGTGATTTCTGTTTGTGTATAGCAATTAAGATTATAAAATTTACAGTTTTTTTTTTTTTAATTAACTCAATTTAAAAGTCAATATTAACTTTAAGCTTTTAACTTTACACTTAATCAAGTTATTAGCGTATTGAAATTATTTTTATTCATAATTGGTTTAAAATAAGCTGATCTGAATTAAATTATTTAATTAACCCAATTTGGTAATTGGTAGTACAATGAACAATCATAATTATTATACTACGTCCATCCAAAGATTTATTGAAATTTTATCCAACGCATTACATACATAATAGAATAGGTAAAATTCCTATTTTTTTTTCTCTACTTTACCTTTTGTTTGGTTCAGTTGAGAAAAATAATATTAATGCACATACTCATCGCATTAATGTACATTATATTGTACGATGAAATACATGCCTACCTTTTTTTCATTTATAAAAGGTAAACAAAACATTTTAAGTTTATAAATATTTTGAACGTGCTTATATACAACACACACAAAAAAAAAAAAATGTAACAATAATAAAATAAAATAACAATACATCAAGTATGTCGTTTAGTTTATCATTTCAGTTAAACTAAACATAAAACAGCTTTTGGATTACACAACAATGTATTATCTACTGACTACTAGTGTAACCTGACCAAGTACCTAAGTACAATTATTATAATTTTATTGTCAACAGCTGAACACTAAATCAATTCGTTTCAATATAATGTACAAATATATTATTACTAAAAGATATATTATAAGTTAATATTTACAATTAACACGAAATATTTTGTTCATGTTTACATTTAAATAATATTTGTCGTGCCATTATTGTACAAGATAATCGCAAATTAAATTGGTTTGCGATTTATGCACCGTGAGTATCTACTGAAGAGATAATAACGGTCATCACTAATCAGTATTTATAATTTTATACACATTAATGATGATAATTTATATAAATCACGAAAATGTGGTTAGAGCAAAATTATTAAATTTATAAATTAATTCACTTTGGTTAAAACATACATATTAATTAAAAATAAAACTTCTATTGTAGGTATTGTTTTGTCCGCGTTCGACGTTTTTAATTTTATTAATTATACATTTATTATTTAATTTCATCATAAAAAAAAAAAAAAATGAATACTTTTTATATGGATAGAATGATATCAAACACATTGACACGGAACAGTACAAAAAGTACAATATACATTACATTATTAATGTCCAACATTTGTTCAGTAATGATTTTTTTTTATTTTTCATAACAGTTTATACATTATATGAATAATTATTACATGTTTGAGAGCTGTACAGTTGACAAAATAATTCAGAAGTACTAGAAGTGTCTTCAGCTGGGATGGAGGTAAATAAGGCAGTCACCCACATAACATTTTCTTCTCTTTTTTTTTTTTTAATTGAACCACTAATACAACTTTATTGATAATTTGATAAAATTACAATGAATCAAGTAGTTGATAAATATTCATTATTTCATTGTTCAAATTTGTATATTCTATTTTCAAAACCATACATGTAGTTACTACATCATGAAAGCAATAATCATAAATTTAATTCTTAGGAAAATTCACAAGTATAAAATAAGTTTAATTATTAAAAATTTCATCATTATAAATAATTATGTTATTGAATATTAATTATTTTATTGCTCTATTTGTATAATTATTCTTTTTTTTTTTACATATAATTTTAAAATTATGCATAGGCTATAAGGATAGGAATCAATTGGAAGATGAACATAAACTCATAACAATATTTGTCAACAATACTGTTAGGAAAGTAAAAGCTTTTTAAAAAAAAAATCTTGACCAACAACTTTTGTTTTTTTTATATTATCAATTAATATATAATTTATTAATTAATAAATATTTAATTAATATTATTTTCAATATCCAGATCTTAATTTAAGAATTAGATTGGATGAAAACTTTAAAAAAAATTAATCATATTCCAAGTTCTACACATACCTAATAAGTCCAAAAAGAGTCAATTTTTTTAGATTTTTTTTTTTTTTGCGTCTATTATATTAAATATAATTGATATTTAGTGAGTAGTCTAACTTAGTAGCAACATTTCACTATTGCTTTTGGAGTAAAAACCAAGTCTAAAGTAACATTTGCAAAAGAGCATTGCCAGTTGGAGCAAAAAAAAAAAGATTAAATTTGGTTTGTGTCAAAACAAAAAAGGCTCATTTTTACGCCAAATTTACCTGCTTAAAATTTTTTCAATCCCACAAACAAATTATCAAATATAAATTATTATATTAATTTTTTGTACTTTATTGTAAAATTGATATGCTTATATTAAAATTTATTTCAGTTTAAATTTAGTAAAAACCATAATAATAATACAAATTACAATAATGATAAACAAATTCTGTTTGATAATATGTATACATTATGTATAAATAAATGTAATAATTATAATAATTGATTGGAAAAAAAACATGCATCATTAAATAATACAAGAATAATATTTTATTTTATAATAATAATTAATACCAAGAAAAAAGAAATACAATTTAATTAAAAAAACCTAAAATCTAAAACCTAATCTATATTTTGTTCTTAATTATAATTATAAGCTACTATTTTAATATACCTACTCAAAGAAGGTTATTTTTAATTTTTTAAATTGTTAAATGCCTAATGATTTTTTTTTAAATCTTACTTTAACTTTTTTATTTTTTGGATTGTTTGAAATAACTTTTATACAACTATTAATTTATATTAAAACATCTATTTGAATAATTTTGATTAAAATGTGTATAAATGTAAAGATATTAGGATGGACTTATACAATTGTGCATTAAAGTGAGCATGAAAAGATTCACAGCTGTTGGTAGTCCTAGTTAAATCAGCAGCAAATGCCGACTAAATGCCAGCAGAAAAAAACTCAGGCTTGACGTTGAGAGTTTGCGGACACAACTTGGACATGTCGCAAGAAAACTCAGACAATATTTAATTTTTGGACGCAATTCGGTAGCGCCAATTACCAACAATGACTAATCAAAACATATTATATGATAAAACTTTATATTATGGAGAAAACACCATTAGGTGAGTAACATATTATGGTAATCTGCCGGCATACTTCTTCAATAGTCCTTGCCTCTACATCTGATACCTGCAAAATATAATATGAATGACTGCCTTACCGAAACAAAGAATTCTTAATTAAAGTTAAATGAATATTAACAAAACAAATTAAAAAGTATTAAACAATACTCCTTATTAGCTTTAAGTAATGCAATTTATATACATACAAAAAAAGTATTCTTAGAATATCTTACTCTAGTGAATACAACAAAAAAATATTAATTAAATATGTCTTTTTTTTTAATGCAGCACCAGCTATGTAAATTTTTGATTTCTTATGGATTTGATAAAAAATTAATCTATTATTACAATTCTATAAGAAAAACTAATATACAGGGTAATTCATTAAGCATGCTCACCCTAATTTTACACTTATTTTTTATAAATACAATTTTAAACACTTAAAATGAGTCAATATTTTAATGAAAAAAAAATAAAAAATTTACAATTTTTCATTTAGGTGTATAATTTTTAAGCTTATTAGTTTTCTAAAATAGCAACCACTTTTTTATATTAATAATTCTAAAAGAAAATCTGATTAAACAATAATTTTGGTGTTTAAAATTGTATTTTTAATTAACCAATAGTTAAGAGTTATCAACATTTATCGTTTACAGTAGCAGAGTGAAAAAAACAGGAGTGCCCCCCAAAAAATTACTGCCACAATTTCGCTACTTTCAATTTAAATGCATATAACTTAGAAACTATTGGCTGAAGAAAAATGTAAAACCAAAATTGTCAAAAATAATATTTCCTTACAGGATATTAAATTAAAAGCAGTAGTTGCTATTTGAAAAACTAAAAACTTAAAAACAACATAAATACAAAAATAATTTTTTCGTAAAAATAAACTATAAGTAGACTTATAAGTGCTGTAAATTAAACATTCGAAAAATTCAAAATTATACATTATTCAAGAATATAAGTGGAGTGAGCATATTTAATGAATCATTCTGTATAAAAGAAATATTATAACACTTAATTCGTTTTGTAAAAATTACTTAATTTTCAATAATAAGGTAGAAAGAAGTTATCTTGATGTTGTAGTTCTCACAAAAACCAAAAATAATAGCACTCGACGCTAGAAAAGAAACAATAATTTATTTACTAATATAGCTGAAAGTTTGCAAAAATATGAGCCGTCGCGGGACGCCTGGCAGATGTGAAACATCAAAAATTTTTTTTTTGTAATAATGTTGAAAATAGATAGTGAATAAGATGACTATGAAATAATTTCTAAATTAATATCATACGAATATTTTGTTTTTTATTTGCATATGAAGTACTTAAAAGATTTATGAAGACATACAAAAATATATAAATGTAATAATGTAACTACTCTAATGAATATTATCTGTTGCTTCGTCAGTTATTTCTGTGACAGTAGCAGTTGATGCTTCTAATGGTACAATTGCTGGTATCAATGTAACAATTGGACGATGATAACTGAAATATGCAACAAAAGTACGTGAATTAACGTTATCAAGGTACCTTGTGAATACTCCATCTATAGCAGTTCCATATCTGGTTGTTGCTTCTCTTGGATCGTTATTAATATGCAAACTAAATTTTTCTTGAAGAAATGTAATTAATTGCAATGAATTGTCTCTTGCGAAATTAGCATTAAAATATCCTGCTAAAAGTAATGGTAATTTATCCAAATTATCTTTCAAAAGCATCGATCCTTCGTGACTATATGGAAGTAATCGCCGATGTAAAAATGCAATGATATCGTTAATTTTTTGATTGGGTGAAATGTATACAATGACCTTAAAAAATCTCTTCCGTCATCCATAACAATTTGAGAAGCTTACATGTCACCTACAGGTGCTTTTTCTTAATATACATATTACACGTAACAATATAATCAACGTAATATTCAATCAATTTATATGCAACAATATAGGTGTACATATTATACGTTAATAAATCGTATAAAAATAGATAAGTCGATACTGCGCACATAGAGAGGAAATCGCCGAGCTTCGGAGAATTGAGCCGACGAGCTATGAGTGGGGCGTCGCCACGCCACAGTCGGTTTCACTACTGTACCGCGCCATAAGATGTTTCACATCAATAATTAATCATCAAAAATAGATCTAAGCATTCGTCGATTGGAAATGTCAATGATTTTTTCAATAATCATTAGAAACCATGGACCTATAATCAAAATACAATTATTTTTTAGATTTCATATCAAATATATCATTATTTTAATATAACTATAGTCAGGGCCGACGGAAGGCATGTGCGGGCAAGACATTCGCACAGAGTGGTAATATAGTAGGAATTAGGGGCAGCAATATGACTGAGATGACAATATTATGTTACCCATTAATACATTCAATGCCACAATCAACACATAGTTAACCAATCTATTATTGAATTTAATGTAAAATAATTTTTTTCAGGTCATTTTTGATAATATTGTGAAACAACAAATTTGTTTTTTATGTTTGGATTGAAAATAGATCTGTAACTGTAATTTTTACTAGACGAAATGATGAAGAGACGAATACTGGCTTCTACTGTGACTTACAATACTAATGCATAATATCATGCATATTATTTTATTATAATTATATAAGGCGGTGTTTAAAAGAATAGGCATGGGACGGCAAAACGCCTAGCACCAGTAGTGTAGTAAGTGTAAGTAGTAAGTGACTTTAGTGTGGTATTAACAAACACATTTAAAACATAGTTGGACAATAGCAAATTATTAAATAATATTACATAATTAGTTTTATTTCAAAAACATTAGATAGGTACTGAAATAATTGAAATCTTTCAGATATTGAGAGTAAGGAATAGATAACTAATATTTACTCACACAAAATCTACACATTTGATAATAATTAACCAAAGCAAAAGATTAAGGGTTAGTTTAGAATTTTAATGTAACAGTTAAGATGTAAGCATGAAATATGTAAAAATATGTATTTACAAAAACATTTGAGGCCAAATAATCATACAAAAACAAATTTAACAAAAAATCTCTACAAAATTTACCCTGAATTCTTAGTTAGATAATTTATTCTCAAAATAATTTCATTTGATTTCATTGTGAAGTGGTAAGTAATAATAAACTAAAATGTCTATAATCATGATTAAAGACCGGATTTATATTCTCTTAAAATACCCAAAATATGATGCTAATATTCTCTGAAAAACCTTCAAATATTCTCATTATATTCTCTCAAAAATTTATAAAATATGCAAAAATATTCAATAACCATCATTATATGCTTTAATATGCATTTTTAGAATTTTTTTTCAAGATTATTTTAATAGTAAGGTATTAATTAGGTATTAAAAGTTGCGTATTATACCTAATGGAATACTATTGCACTTTAGTAAGAGTGGGAAATAGGGATATAATATAAATATAACAGTATAATATTAAAACATAAAAACAATTATATTATATTATATTCCTTTGGTATAATTTAATCAAAAGTTAAAATAACTATAATATACTTATATACTAATATAATAGTTAAAAATAAATAGAAATTTTTTCTCACAATTAACGAAATATTCCAAGATATGCTAAATGGGTTAAATATTCTCTAACCCATGAAATATTCTCAAATATGAAAAAAATAATTTTTTCTACGCATTCAGAATTGAACGAATTGTCCATGTTTTTTACCCTCATAAGACTGCCTAGACCCAGTAACGATATGTAAAAACATATAAATCCGGTCTTTAATCATGATCATCAAATAATTATCCTTGGTAGTTATGTTTTATGACTGTCTTAGCTAAAATGCTATCCATGCAACTTTGATTACATACCATGTTTACAACATCATATTTAATTTTCATAACAACATTTAAACTTGTTTTCCAATATTTCTAAATAAACAAAATCAATATGAAAAAAAGGAAAAAATAGTAAAATTTGTGCACAGGTAAAAAATATAATAATTACCATTAGAATTAAATACAAGAGATTTCAAAGACTATTGATTCCAGTGTGAAGCTCTGTGAAATGAAGATTATGAAATGGAAACTGGCCGACTATTATCTAAAATTAACAAAAACATTTTCAGTATAAATATTACTTATAATTAGGGATTATAAGGATTATAATTAAGATTTGAATGCAAATTGCATTTTATTCTGGTATGCCCTAAAATAATGATTTTCAAGCAGAAAGTTCTTTTCATACATCACCGAATTAAGAAATGTAACATTTAATTTTTTGTTTTGTTTTTAGTTTTTTTTAAGTAATTTTTACTTCATATTTTATAAGCAGAGCCGGATTAACATAGGTGCAAAAGGAGCTTTTGCTCCAGGGCGGCAAATTTTCGGGGGCGACATATTATAACTTTTGTAATAGAAATAATAAATATCGTGCATGTGTTAAACTATTTCATTTTATGCAAAACTAAATCGAGTAATACAGGGTCAGCTGTTAAAAAATGACATATTTTCATTGAAATAATATATAATCTTATTTTTAAAATATAAAATTATTAGCTATAGCAATGAATAATATTATAAAGATGGACTAGCGCACAGTATAACCATGATTATAGTGGCATTAATCACAGTTTACATACAATTTTGTAAAATTCTGTTATGAATAAACGACTTCTCTAGTTTTGTCTAATCGATTTCCCGTGTCGTTGACTACGATTTTTATCTTCTTCTCTATGTTAAAATATACATACCTGCGCCTATTATAATATGTATACGTAAAATAAATAAAATTTGACGTTTTCAACTTGTAGTAATTATTTGCACGATAATTTAATGTACCGAATGTATTTTTATTAAATTGTTTAACATATTCATACAATATCACATGAAATACATAATATTATATTGTTTTTGACGACTTCTTCATAAGAAATTTCCTATCGAAAATATATTGCTCCAGGGCAGCATTGACCCTTAATCCGGCTCTGTTTATAAGAATGCATAAAATTCTATAAAAAATTACTTTAAATTCTTCCTAAAAGAATAAAATTAAAATATCAAATAATAATAAAATACATTTTTTCATGTTTAAAATAATTTTAAGGGTATTTTTTTAGTACATTAAAAAAAATGTATCATGAAATAATATTCAGTGCATTAAGATATATTTTTATATGGAATTTTTCTTGTTTTTTAGAGCATTTAAATCCATTTCTTACTTAAAATTAGTTTTTTAAATATAATTAAATGAAAAATTAAAATTTGAAAAAAATAGATTAAATAATAAAAATTGTACAAAAATAGTTCAAAATATTATTACCACTAGTATTGAATACAGAACTGGAAGACTGTTGATTCTTGAGTAAAGATCCGTGCTATTAGGATGATGGAATGGGAACCACTGATGGACTATTATTACCTAAAATGCATACAAAAACTAATTATATAAATATTATACAGAATGAAATTTCATGTTTGTTCTCTTTTTTTGTATTTATCATTAACAAAGAAAATAAGATCATCAGCCAAAATGTTTTAATTTATTTTAAAACTTTAAATGATTGATTTTAATGAATTAATAAAAAAATAATCAATTCAATTTAATTGAAAATTATTTTTTAAATATTATTAAGTTTTACCAGAACTGATTTTTTAATAATCAATTTTTGAAGACATGTTGATGATTTAATGGTCAGTAGATTCAAATAAGGTAATGCCTTTAAATGGAGAATAATAGCGTGCTGTAGTTGAATTCTGCATAACAGATAAATATGTGCATATTACAAAAATATAAATATTTTACATTATATTTAATTAGTAGGTATTTACCAGAATTAGATAGATTTTTAATCAGTTATCAACTGAATTATGTGATAAATTAAAGAAGTCTGAAACATAAAGGAGTTTTTTCCCTGTCAATATAACTTTCCACTATATTTCTAGTACTATCTAAATTTAAATTATATAAATTATAAATTAATGTTTTTTTTAATCAAAATATAGTTATTTGTTTTAAAACCTTGACTAGAAGATGTTGGCCAAAATATATATATTTTTAACTTTATTGAAAGATGGATCAACTGATTTTAAATGGTCATCATTTTAGTTATCATGAACAGATTAATAAAACATCAAATTCAAACTAAATGATTAGTGGTAACATAGGACATTGGTATAAAAACATTTACCTTCATTCATTTAACTAATAATATTAAGAACATCTTTGAAATAGCCCACACGTGTACGGTGTACTGTATATTTCACGATATAAATTAATTAGAGAAATAAGAGGCTACACGTGTTTTGATATTTTGCAATATTAAAAATGCATGAATCCAGTCAAACACTCAAGGTCTCGCAATCACAAGGGGCTCACCCAAGACGGTTGCCATGCTCTACACTTTTAACTCGACTTTTAAGTAGTTACATGTATTCGCAATTAGCGTATTGTAAGCAATATAAGAAATATACAGGTACCGCAATATTTACTTTTTCAGAAGGCCAATGCTGATTCTAGTCAACAACAACATACTATCAACTTTGTATTGCATTCGGAAGACCAGTTAGGGATGTCATTTCGGACTTGATAAATAGCCCCAGATCGGCCCAAAGACCAGAGGTTATAGACCATTCAGCAAACATATCAACCAGTCAGAAGCCTTAGCTACTCTTTAATCGGTGCTCAGGAACATACTCCAAGGAGACAGGTCAATTCTAACCATTGTGATAAAAAACGATTGCAAACATGTCTCTTCAACTCCAAGAAGAAACCTAACATTACACATCAGCCACAATGTATACACCAACAATCATCACTACATAAATGTTAAGTTCCAAACTGAGCAATTGTTTAATAATATTTTACTATGTAAATATGTACATCAATAATATTAAACTTTTTATGAATTTATATTAGATTAATAGTTTCATAAGACTAGTTTTGTTCTAAACTTAATAATTACAAACTTTTTTAGAAAAGGTATAATTTTGAAATTAAAAATTACGAAGAAAGTAACAATGTAATAGCAATAAGTCTACTATTGCGTAATAATAGCATAATTTTATTTTGAATATCATTGATAATCCATGTTCTCAAATCATTTGATATTATGAAACAATACAATACACTGTATTCCAATCCCAAAATTAAAAAGTACTACAATTGTCAAGAGGGCCATGCAATATTACAATCATGCACTAAATGAATTAAATCGTAAATATTAGAAGACACAAGTCCATAAATTTGTTCAAATGTTCAAAAACAAAATAATTCAGTAGGTATTTCATCCGAATACTGTAGAAACAAACTACGATTAGGAGGCGACGAAAAAAAAAAAAATAATTGCTATATTGAGGACCATACAATTTTTGAAACACTCATCAGATAAAATATTTTTAATGAAACAGGACCAATATAATATGTCTGTTAAAAATGTACGAAATTCTGTAGTTTTTCAACATGCCAATTTTTCCAATACTCTAGGTTTTCTAGACAATGCACAAGAGAATTCTGATGCAAACCACATTGATAAATATGATAACTGATTTATTTTTAAAGAAGATAAATGAAAATTTTATGGGCATTTCGTCTGCGGCGGTAAAAGTTTTTCCAAAGACACCAAGAGTAACAAACTAAACGCACGTAGAACAAGGAGAAAAAAGATACACAACATTCACATAAGGCATTTCAATTTTCAACAATAGGCATTTGAAATTTACAGTAGATAATACAAATGTACAATCGTTTTTCCTTTTGTAACCGGCTATTGAACGCGACACAGGTGACCAATGTGAAAGAACGGGTGGGTAGGTGAAATATTATCGTAAGGATTCACGAGTCATATGACGGGCGAATGAGAAATCATATTTCCCTGAAAAACCCGACTAGATTTTCACCAACGATCGGGACGATTAGATACGTCGACCTACTAGTAGTATGTAGTGATGATATTAGTCACCGTATAATTCGCATTTTAAACGCTAACCGCCATCACATTCCTTAAATAATCTCTTAATGACTCGCCTTTCTGTACTTTTGCTTATGCTCCAGCCGTCTGTGACATGAATCACGTTCTTTACGAGTGCCCTGCCCTGCACGCAGAGCGTTTCCATCATAGGCGTATATTTGATTACATCTGGGGGAGGGGGAGATTTACGTTTTTACCTTACCAATAATTAACACGAGAAAAATATTTAGGGAACGGCCTTCCGTTACTTTTAATTTAGAGTAGTAACACTACAAGTAACGGTGGAACAATTATTAAAGTAAAAGAATAAAAACATTCTGAGAGAGCTCGATAACCTCGTTGATAACGTTCTGGGGGGCTTCTGCCCTCCCAAATCCCCCCTCAATATCCGCCTATGGCCTATAATCTTTTTTTCTCTCCTCCACTCCCTAAATATTCCTCTGAATTCCTAACAAATACTTTCCTCTCGATCACACTCCGCCGTTCTCGCTACTATTGAATATTGATTTTATCCTTGATTCCAGGCTGCTCATATAATTCCGCTTGGTAAATAACTGCCGAGACTAATTTATTGTTTTCACAAAGTTTCTAATAAAAAAAAAAAAAACGCTTACCGGTTACGTGTCCTGTATTCCAGTCGTAGAAAGTTCGATTGTTGAAGTTAAAAAACTACCCTGGAGAACCGACAATGTTGTCGATATTTTCAAAATAAATTGAATACAAAACGAATCGAACGTGTTTTAATTTTTGAAACGATAATAAATTGAAACGTAAGTGAATGCACGCAACAGCAGCTGTAACCGACTAAAGAGCGACAGTGACCGAGTGGCGAGTGATGTAACAGATAGACGAAGAAGGTGGCGGTGACGGCTACTAGAAGGTATCCGCAGTCCCGATAACTAAAACGTTTCCAGTTATTTATAGAACTATAAAAACACTCAACGTACGATGTACGGTGAAATAATAATTACGTACCAACAAATTTACAGTATCACAAAGACAGGCCACGGCGATTTTATCCAAACGCCCGTAATCATATTATAAATTTATAATATATAATACAGCTGGGTTATCGCCCGTCGTCCGTTGGACGAACGATAAATAACTAAATAAACAACGTAGGTATACAAGTATATGCACCGATAACAATTATTTTAATATCATACAGAATTTTCATAACGTCATTATTTCAATATATGATACAATGTAGCTGTTATTTTTGTGAATACCTAGCGACTGTAGCTGTATTATCATATTATAATAATATGAGCTATCGCAGTTGGCCATTTTTCGTACTATTTCAAAATCCAAACTTAACCATACTGAATGTTATATTTATTATATGACGTTCAAGTAAAATATTTTGAAATTTCATTCAATCGGTTATAATATAATTTAAAATTATAAACAAACCCGTCATTACCAAAATTATACTTACGTGTATAATATACTTATGTAGCAATTTAACATGTGTATTTTTGTATTTGAGAAAAGTGTATAAAAAAAAAAGTGGGATTTGAAAATCTATACGAAACATTATTTTCTCATTAAAATATTATATCATTACAAAATGTAATGTCAGAAAAATAATCGTACGTTTCGTACATATTTCTTTTGTTGTGACAATTTTAACATCATTAAACGTTAACTACCTAAACAAAAATCGATTTAATGCAAATAATCTCGTTTTAAGCTCAATTCGTCGTCTTTTCTCGATGTATAAACGTATTGGTTATTTTTTTCATAACGGCACAAATGTTTTCAAATAATAACCCCTTCAAAGTATCATAAAAAAAATGTTGATTTATTTATTTAAAAAAACCAAAGACGATTTTTTTCCACAACATGCTTGTAAGTACATAGGTTTAATCATTTAATCTACAAAACGGTCTAGGGATGCCACCGACTAATGTACAAAATGTAAAATACATAAAAAGCTTGCCACTATTTCTATTTTTTTATACAACTTTATGATCCCTCATAAAGTTAATCTACGCAATGACTAGTATTATTTTGGCGAATATCGACTTGTTTTTCCCAAAATTTAAATGTTGTCTAGTTTAATATTAATCCGTATTTCGTGCACATAGCACTGCACATTATTATGCAAGTTATCTGATAGTGATGTCTATGTCATATATACGTACCTACGGATCGATGAGATTGGATTAGTAGTGACAACACAGTTTTATAACAATATTTGTCAATAATTTTAACACATTTTGAATTTTAGCACTTTTTGCGTTACCGAAACAAGTAGAAAACGTCAATATTTTTGAAAGATTTTCTCTCGTACAATTTTCGAGTAAACGAATCGAAAGCAATATTTTATTTGCTCACAAACATTTTTTTAAGACAACTCAACTCCACCTTCTATGTATCTTTTTTTTTTTAATCTCTGTCAATAGTTGGTTTCGGATTAAAAAAAAAAAAAACTTTTCACTCAAACCGTATCTACTTCGTCCAGACGTACGTATAATATGCGAGGGATATAAATGTTTACATTTTGTTTGTTAAGAGAGTCGTTGGTAATTATATTTTTATTATTATTTTTTTTTTCATTACGAATGTATAACCTTCAGACGTTTTGAAGTCGGCACTCGGCTGGAGTTGAATGTTTAAGCCTTAGGTTTTTTAATGAGCTAAGAGAACGGTATTCGCCGTAAACTTATTACGGAAGGCTAAGAAAAATAAGAGAAAACGTAAAAATTCGACGCGAAAAATGTCATCAACGCGTCATACAGCATGTATATAATATACACTGTGCATAATCCAATTATAAATACTAAGAAGTGTATTGCCCATCTCTCTCAATCCAAAGATCTGAAAGATCGCATTTAAAAAATCTCTTTTCCACCTTCGGTATAAATTTTTCCCTTATTAACGCCCTCTCAACCGACAATATCATTCTAATTAAACACACATTAAATTTCATAAGACAATCTGGCCTCCAAATTTAATAGTGTGAGCTTTACAAATATCTTGTACCTATATAAATTGTAATTGTCAAGATATCATAATGTAACATTAAAATCTTATTAAATAAAAAAATAATAAAAAATAAAAAAAATACTAAGAAGTCACACAGTAATTTTATCTTTAGAAATATGTAATTTTTATTCAATGAAAATAGATTCCGAAAATAATAGTCGAATAAGATATACTAATGAGTAATGACTATTGAAGACCATTTGTTAAGAAAACCTATATTGACAATTCTCAAGCACATATAATATGACCAATACTATAATTATACGTCGAGCGTTAAACTTAACGCTTGCTAAAAAATACTTTTGTACCAGTTTTCTCCCTGCGACGTTTTTTTTTTTACTTATTTACAGCTACAGTACATACTAGGTAGTAGGTACATACAGCTCCACCCTAGACGAACGGCGATAACAGTTTCGATTGTGTAAAACTGTAAGTAATACATTCGTACGATATATAAATATTAAATATATTATACCTAACAGTTTTATAGATCAGTGGTTTCCATGTGTGGATCCAGGGGGGCTCAACCCCGTCTCCTTTGAACGTATTAAATAAATAGATGGTTAGAAACTCCTATTTCACCAAGACCAGGTCCTTCGCTACCTCGGTAGTGAACTGGGCCATTTTATTTCTGTATCTACTTTTTTTTTCACATAAAATGATTATTTGTTATGTTTTGTTATTAAATATTCAATACGTTATTATATACATATGAACTAAAATTATACTTATTTTTAATCTTTCTGAAATCAAAGATTAGCCCTCCCCATTTCAAATTTCTAGAACCACGCCTATCGGTTCCCATCCAGTGGCACGTTTATCACTGGAGTTACGCAACGGCAATGGTACGTATTGTAATTTGTAAGGCGTTATAACAAATTTAAGATTTTTTTTGTTTATGTAATTTATATTAATTTTTTTATTTTTGGTTTATACATGTATAACAAAATTTAAGTTGATACCTAAATCAATCATAACGTCATGTAAAAATAATTAATTTTTATTTAAATTAAACTCTTCTGATTGAGCTTTTTGGTTAGTTGAGAGAGTTGAGGCGGAACCCCCATTGATAGTAATAATTCCTACTGATACTGTGTGATATAAAGGTTAAGAACCGCCAAAAATGAAAAAAAAAAAAACATATAACTACGTAAATTCCGTATTTTGTTTACCATAGTTCCGGTAGCTGTAGGGCGCGTTTTTTCAGACGAGTATTGTTGACGAACAATATTGACATATAACTCGGTGAATATACAAAATTATGTGCATTATTTATGCGTGTAAAAATCGTTTCGAGTCGTCTTACACGTGACGGTAATAATAATAAAAAAAAAAAAAGAGACCGAAAAACGTGTGGTCAAGCCCTTTTTTTACATTTGAATTGGAAACCGGGGGAGAGGACTCTGCACGCGTTAACTATTTCACCCACCAGCTCTATTGTATATTATTAGGAATTATTGTTTATTAGATTTGCGAAATTATCGTCCGAGTCCCAGATTGGAACGCTGCGAGCTGACTTCCGACGCCTTTACAACAGTTTTTTTTAAAAACGTTAAGTAGTACCAGGGTTGCCAACCGTCCCGATTTTAGCAGGACATTCACGATTTTAAAGTTTTTTTCCCGTGTCCCGATCAAAATTTATGCGGGACACAATTTTCCCGGGACATTAGGAAATTATTATAAATTTACCTTTTTCTGCGATTGTGCAAACAATAATATTTCATCTGTTATCGAACACAGCAATAACTAATTTGTATTATCTATATTTAGATTCTTTACCGTTTTAACATAATGTCATTGATTATAAATAGTTACCTTTTATTTCATAAAAAATTTAGTCACTAAACAATATTATATTAGGTACTTATTATTATTTTATTAATCATTATTTTTATTAAATATCTATTATAAAATGTCTGTTAATAAAGACGTATTTATATACAGAGAGTAATTTATATGTGTGTTTTATTATTATATGTTTTGTCATTATGCCATCATTTGTCAAATTATAACGTTTATAATTTATATTAAAATCAGAAGATAATGTTCTTTTATTGGAAAATTTGTCCCGATTTTCCAAACTAAATAGTTGGCAACCCTGGGCAGTACACAGACTACAGAATCTGTAGTATCTGATACGTAATACGATCGAAATACGTATAATAATATTATTACGACGTCTTGCCGTCGAACACGCGTTTTCGATAGATACCGATCGGCGATCAGTAGCCGTGCATAATCAGTTCGCAAGACTTGCGTGAAACAGCTGCGTTTTTATATTTATTTTTACCGATGGTATTTTTCACATAAATGTTGAAGAGACATAGAGCTATATAGAGTGCATTTTGACGAATCGCTATGTCTTCTGAACGCGATGACCACGCACAGGACGTGTAGAAAAGACCACGGATTAGTGATTATATTCGTGATTGAACGCCGTTATTCCGCGGTGGAACTCAATATTGTTTTCTTTTCCATGACACATAGGCTGTACACTAAGCGCACGGATAATAGATATATATTATATATATATCTATTATCCATGCACTAAGCGTAGAATCACGTTGCGTTGATTATTCATATCATGATCATCGGTATTCGGTACGCACCGAGGAAGAGCGTATCGCGTATGTTAGATTTATTGTATTTTTTTTTTTTTTTTTATCAAATGATTTTCACACACAGCGGTTGCAATAACCTTTACGTACATTAAATATTATTTTATACAATTTCTAACGATTCAATTTTAAACAATAACCGTTGTTTAGGATTAAATAGTTAAACCCGACGTGGATTATTACTTATATTTATGGTTATGATCACGGCCCGATAATGGCATTTCGTGAATAATATTTTCTAGACGCTTCCGTTTCTGCGACCAAAAAGGTAACTATAAACTCGGTTACTTACTTCCGTTACTCGATATCGAGAGATGAGCAATAAAATAGATAAATAAATAAAATAACGGAGTGAGGAAATACAAAAAAAAAAAAAAATAAAAATATATGTCGATAACACAACCTAAATCAACGAAATGTAATGAGAATTTAATTTATCATATTTCGTACATGAAATTGATAAACACTTGAATCTAGGACAGTCATGGTCGGCAACCTTTTCGAACCGTTGAGCCACGTTTATAAATTAATAAAAGAGTTCGCGGGCCAGATAAAAAATAAAAATATTTTGTTCTTAAATTATATATTACGCAAAAAATACAGTCTAAAACTTAAAGCTATAAAAGGTATAAAATAAAAATTACAGTTTTTAGTATAGTTATAATATGAACGTATGAATGAAATGTACTGGGGTAAAATGCTTAATGTGATTATCGTTGTTGGATATTGTTGATTAATTTTTCAATTTCCACATTAAAATTACTTGTGCCCGCTCTAGAATTAGATATTTTTTCGCTACATTACATTATAGCAGAGGCGGCGCGAAGTTTTTCCCTTGTTGAATCCGTAATAATTTTCAAATACTTAGTACCTACCCACCCGGCCCCGGGACTCATAATTTACATTTTGAACTGAGACCCCCTTTTTTAAATTGCCTTACTTAAGACACATTTAGAGATCTTCACATCAATGTGAAGAGATAAATTTATATTGATATTATTAACCTGTTTATAATATGTATATATACCCTATCTATGCTATGGTTTCTATTTTGACATTGTATATCATAATATATAGTCATGTTATCTAATAGAAATTCGTACTATAATGAATAAATACAATTGTTTTAATAATACAATTTTATAAAGTCTCCATGTTCTAACCCAATCGTCAATACCCACCCATTTTGACTATGAAGCAGCTGCTTCATGAAACACCCATTTACGCCGCCACTGCATTATAATATACATATATCAAAACGGGTGTATTTTTATTTCTTTCCTGTACCTAATTTAGCTTTAAAGCCGTACGCCGTGACATAGGGCCCAATGCTCGTAAACAATTCGAATAAATGAAACGGAATATCGCTCCACGTCCGGTGTTTTATGCGTACGAATCAAAAGTGGTAAAAACGCATAACGTATCGTACGTTCGAGGTTTCGACGTGATAATCGAAATAATAATATGATATTTATTAGTGAAATGTTATCAATCAGATTCTATCATTCCTTGATTATAGACTTACAGTTTGACCATAATATAAACGAATAATTATTTTGTTACCTACGCAATGAATTTATAAAAATCTATGCGACACGGTGTATTGTGAAGGCTCCATGTTTTATACCAGATACCAAATAATAAAACATATTGAGTTTTATTAATTTTAGGTTGTAACCACGGTCTTACAAGATATCTTCTAAGACTGTGGTTGTAACTATTAATGATTTTTGGAGCTAGAAGAATTTTATTTACTTGATAATAGTTCGTTATTTTATTATTTATTTATTTTTTCTTGTCTTGTGTTGTAAATTGTAATTTGCAAAAGAAATCTTAAGTGTCTAGTTACAAATTAGATACCTGTCTAATATTGTATTTTTTATACTTATTTAGAGATAATATCATTTCATAAATAATTTTGAGAAAAAAAAGTAAAATCTGTAATAGATAAATAATATTGTTTTGTAAAAAATAAATGTATAGATAACATTCACAAATGCAAGGGTTAAAAATGAATAGTAAGTATGTTTTATGTATAAGTATAACTGTATATAATTTGGTTCAGGCTATATTTAGGTATCACCTTTATTAATACATTATAAATTTAGTAAAAAATTAAACACTATAGAACTAAAAGTAACATAAAAAAACATAGGCATTGGGCACTTTGTGCTTAAAAATTATTTATGTTTTCAATGTTTTCATAGAATAGAATAGATATACTACCTAATTAAAACGTGTTTTCTCATCTTTATGACATAACATAGCTGAATAGCTCTAATATGTATTAATTGGAAAACAACCCTTTTTTTATTTATTATGGGAAAATTTTTATTTTTCGTGTAAGTGAAATATTCCAAGAAAATAAATTTCATGAAATTTTAGAACCCTAATATAAATAACGCTCGATCGCTTTTTTTGCTAACTCGTTTTCGCAGCGTGCCGCCCGACACGCTCGTTGTTTACCGAGCGGGAATCGCAGATAATACTCAGGAGACGACGTGCCTTTTTTTTCGCGTACGTTCGACGCGCTTGTCCGAAAGAGCACAAAAGTGATAAACGTAGGTACACGATAATCGGTGGAAATATCAAGTGAAACGAACAGTTGTAGAGGATCTTGTTTTGAGTGTTTTGACGAACGGAAAACCGAACCGAGTTAAAATCGTTTATGTTCATCACGAGAAGTACATGTGCTTGCGTTCGATCGTGATCTCGGGTTTAATTCGTTGTATTTTATAATTTATCACGCTGTCCTATTATGGTGTTATCGGTATAACTCCGAATATGATAAAACAAATATGAGTAGAAAATCTGTTGTATACAATAAGATTATATTGGTTTTTTGAACCATTTTTTATTTCCATACCATATTTTGTACAGGTTCATAGTAAAATGATATTAAACTCAGAATCTAAAAAGTAATTATTTCAACGTAGAAATTTGTTTAACTATTATACGATTCAATTTTTTCGTTAAATTCCATAAAGTTGAGATAAATTGTTTACAATGTGATTTGAAGTGGTAAGTTAAATACCATCAAGGTGAAAACCGGTATAAAGCAATATTATTTATATCGATTATAGCGTATTTGTGTTAAAAAAAAAAAAAAAATGAGACGAAACGATAAATCGTTTTTAATACTTTGCGTAAATCGGTCGATCGTCTCCCATGCACATATTCGAATTCGAATCATATCAGGAGTTTATCATCATTGACAACTGATCATAAAAAAACATTTTGTTCAAATATAATACACATCTTTTTTTTTTTTTCTAATGTATGAACAATTGTATTTACCATATTTACGCACAATACCGTTTGGGAAAACATGTCACGAGAATTATTGTTTTTATTTTATTTATTTATTTTTTTGCTTTCACATTATGTGCTCATACGCGACTGTACGGGACTGTACGAATGTCACCGAAATGTGTGGCCAAAAAATATATGGACAATAGTCGTGAACATGCACAAATGTGCGATGTTATAAATTTTTTCGTGTGCTTCAAGCGTAAATTCAACAATATTTTAATTTTACTCATGGTGCTCACCGTCGTTCGTTGTTCTATTATAAGTAAATATAAATAAATATATACATATTTTTTATTGCGGTAAAATAGTAGCGTTACACACTTTTTTGACTTTATCGATCTATTTAAATATTAAATTCGGACGTTCTCGAAATGTGTGTACAAAACGTATTTTACGACCACTTTAACTAAATTGATCTTGACATAATATTATACTCGGTATTTAACTATGACTAATGTATATAAAACATAAAACATTTTATTAAAATAAATATAACAATATAATGTGTCGGCGAATAGAATGTGCATTTTACCTGTTACGTGCCAATACTGTAATCACTATTGATATTAGGTACAATTTTTCGTTCGCTATTATAGAAATGTGTGAATACATAATTTTTATAACGAAATATTTTTTATTCGAAACTGCTATACCGGGAAAATTCCAATCGATTGAGAATCCTAAGTATTTAATAAAAATGATTTAACATTTTCAAAATGAAATTAATGTATTACCTACCTAATTAATGGTTTATTTTAAATATAACGCGCTTTATAATTAAGCAAGTGGTCATTTCTATTCTATTATTTATTTTCACTCGAATTTATTTAAGCTTACACAAAAATGTATAAACATTTGATAACCAATACACTTTTATTTGTATCGTGTATCATTTATACGATACACGCGTCTGACTGGATATATTCGTGCGTTAGGTTTTCAATTCAACTCGAATTTTCCTCTTATTCCAATTTTTGGTTACTTGTGTAGTTGTGTAATGTTTTTATTACACGGTTACTAGACAATACGAATATAATTCAAAGGACATTTGCATTTCGATAAGGTTGTTAATGAATACAAAAGACATTTGATTTGGGTTTCAGTATCTTTATTCGAAACGATTCTATGCCTGATGTATTCACAATTTAAATGAGCGTGGGTTAATTAAGTGTTTTATATGCAAGAGAGACGGAGATAGTTTTAGATGTGAAAAGGATTTTCTAATTTTGTCTGATAAATAAAATAATAATAAAGCACATTTTTTTTTTTTTACGAAATCGTAATGTGACTGAAGATCTAAAATTTATTTCACGATAAAATACAGATCCGGTTATTATAACTTCGATCCTCGAAATAAACGGTTAAGTCTGTACTTGTCGACGAAATATTGTGTAATAAACGCTAACGTCTTTACTCTCGACTTAAATCTTAGATCGAGTATACATTTTCAAGGATTTTTCAATTTTTTTTTTTTATTATTTTAATCGAATTATTTTTCTATCTTGCCTATATAGATGTGCCTTGCATCAACAAGTGCCCAAACGGAATGTACATGGACGCGTCGATTGGCATGTGCAGGACCATGATGGAATCGGGGACCGACGACGTAGTGCACCTAGACGATCCGAACAATTCGGGCGAATATTAAAATATTACCGCACCTCCGCGACGGCACCGTTTGATAATAATAATATCAATAACAATAATAATAATAATAATGACAATAATAGAGTAATAATGGTATATGTGTACCTACTTAATTAATGAAACACGTTATTTTTATTATTATTATTTATTGTTATGACGTAGCAATTTTGTTTTTTTACCATCGCCGTGCACTTTTTATTCTTTTCTTTTATCTTTCTCTTTCTCTTTCTTCCCCTTTAATAATAACGTAAAAAGATGGTGTGCGTGTGTATTGCGGCGGCTATAGGTGGCACGCATTTTTCTCATTACCTGCGCACATTACTCGGCCATCAAATGGCTTAACAGATTGTTGAAAAACCCCTTTCTCTCGCTAGAAGCCTGTATTTTACACACAAACGCGGCCGTTAAAAAGTGCCCACGCCACTGTATATATAAGAGCCGAGTGCTGACGATAAAAAAAAAACCATAAAAAAAAACGATGTCATGGAAAAAAATTGTTTAATATTAATCCCCCGAGACCGTTCATTAAACACTACAATCCAGTGATTTCGCGATTAAAAAGAGAAAAACGATAGCGAGGGGGAGGAATAGAGAGAAGCCGGTTTAATATAAAATTAATAGTGTGATTTTTGATAAATCGGGCGATCAGTTAGATATTATGTATATTTTTCGCGTACACATTAGATTAACGAACATTATATCCGTTTAAAATTAAAAAAAAAGTTATAATATGCCCAAATTATACGTTTTGTAATATTTTATCAAAGAAATAATGTCTATTATTCCACGAGGTACAAAATATTATACTTTAATATGCGTAATTATAGTATATACGACGAGTCACAGTGTTTTTTAATCCATTGTTTAACCTTAACTTTTTCATTTCTCCTAATAGATTTTCATTTCACACGATAATATAATCATTTGAAATATCCGCTATACGTCGATTATATAGAAAAATATTATGTTATCATTATTGAAATACGACGTGACCGTTGATCCTTTGTACGATATTTCGAGGCGAACTGAACTGTGTTTGTGCTAAGGTTCGTCGTTGTATACGGTCAATTAAACAATATAATAACAACAAACGTTTGCATGTTTGTATGTTTTTTTTTTCAATTGTTTGTTTAAATATTTTTAAAGCAACGTTTTGTTAGTATTTCACATCATACACGTTATCGACTTGTAAACATTTTTAATTTTCGTTCGCATTTTAAATAAATACTCAAACGAAATTCCAAAAATGTTACTCAGGATATTTATTTTAATATTCACTCGAAAAAATATTCAAGTGTCAGGGTATAAACTAAAACAACGAAACATTAATTTTAAATGGTTTAAGGCCATTTTATCAAGTTTTAAAACTCAAAAAATTATTAAAAATGTATTATAAGCAATAATCGATATTTAATTTTCAATTATTTAGTCACTGAAATATGTTAGGCATGTACATTAATTTATCTGCCTTTTTTTAGTTTTTTTTTTTTTTTTTATTAGTGTTGGTTTTTTCAGCTTTCAAAATTTAGTCAAAAAAATATTTTCATACGAATAAGAAGTACCTTATATCCTGACATATTTGTTCCAAATACCTGCATATTTGAATAATGTCGATAAAATATGTTCTATTTGAAATATACTATATTTTAGCATCCGAACAGGAAATAATAGATTGCATTTGTTTTATTAAAACATTAATTTTTATTAAAATACTCGGAGTGTTTTTTAACTGATTTAATGCGAAATTCGATTTCTCAAAAGTGATTAAATAGACTGTGTTGACGTTTAATCAAAGATCCTTCTCATTATTTTTAAGTATAATTGCGGCACATTTCGAACTAACTAAAAGTACGCGTGATAATATGTGTTTTTTCATTATTTCGCGGAGACTAATAATTTGACTGGAAAAAATGAATATTATGTGCCATAAATAATTTAAATTGTTTTTGGAATTTAGGTCAGAGAGACTTTTGAATTTATAATTTAATTTTAGCATCAATACTTTAACCTCTTATACGAGTACAATATAAATAATAATAATAATTATATATATATATATATATATATATATAGGTATAGAGTATAATATATTATTATGTGTGTGTGTGAGCGCGTGTGAATATTGTAATTTTTCAACATGAACTACTCGTAAGTTTCGAGGTAATTACAAGCATTAGGTTCAAATACGCGTAGATATTTATAATACTACGTTAACCTACGCATGTCTGAAATTTAAATGTGTATACCTGTTATGTTGTTTATTATTTCGGGAAAACGGTTAATAATTTTCAGTCGATATTTAATGTTTTCTACGCTCGACTATGTTAATACATTAAAAAAAAAAATTAATTTTGACTATTTTCCACCCTCTAACAATTACATTATGTAGGGTGTTTTTCTTTCAAAACAATCCTGTCACGCGAACCGTGCGGCCGTTGTTACTATTTTTTTTTTTTTATTCATTTTGTTGAGCTACCAATAATCGCGCTTATCGTATAATTTAATGTATTTTTTGCACCACGAACGATTACGACACCGCTTGTACCTACAACGGCTGGCCGTTGTGTCGATGTGTTATGTTTCGAGCGATTTAAACAACGTTGTCGATAATTTTTTTATTTATTTATTTTTTTTTTACTTTTTATTTGTTTTTAGGATTTGCACGATTTGTAAATTGATTTTTTTTTTATAAAAGTACGTAAGCGTGTTTAGAGCAGATCGTTCAAGTATGGTACCACAAATAGATCAGATAAATTATAATGAACCACCCAGCAGGTTCAGAAGTGGTTTTTGTCACTCACTGGTCGAGGGGCAAAACGAGGATAAACAATTTGGACGTCCATGTTTTATTTTAAAAGTCTAAAATTAAAATACCCTGAATATATGCTAGCGAGTCGTTTCGTCAACAAATATTTTTCCATAAATATTTTTGTACCTTACGTCGAAATGTCAATTGTAATCGAAAACCCTCTTAAAAATATATTTTATGATGCATAGTTGATACAGCGCTGTGAACAGTCAATAATGCTTTACATATTTATACAGAAGTAAGTGTATGACATTTCATCCAATACATAAATACACTATACACGTAATATTATTTGACGTTATTGCTGAAAATGTACACACGTCGTGCGGATAAACAATTCAACAGCAACTCTAAAAACCAATTTTCATTATGATTTATTTCTTATCAATGACGAGATGTTTTAATTATATTTGAAAAAAATTATAGCGAAAACATAATTGACAAACTAAAAAGAAAAAAAAGCCAGATTTGGTTCAAGGGAGGCTGAGGGACGACTGCTCTCTTGGCCTATTTTTATTTTCATCCCTGAGCGGGATGAATTTTTTTTAAGCACGATGACAGTGTCGAAACAATAGGGGGCACTGGGTATGCGTCGCATTCGCTGGCAAGATATTTATTTTTAGATAGGAGCCCTACCCCGTTAAAAGTAATATTATAATATTAATAAATTATTAATAATATTATGTATAAATGTTAATCATAAAATAAAAAAATAATTTATGTTAATAATTTAACTTGGTCACTAAAGTAATAAACATTGACACATGCTCATAGAAATTTCGTGTAGGTATGTGTTTTTAATAAATAATTAGTATATTGGTATAGTATTATTTAAAGTGTAGTTGGAATTTTTTATTTTTTGGTATATTCACCCCTTTTTAAACACTTGTCCTTATAAAATTGTTTGTTGAATATATAATATACCACAGGAGAAAAGGGTTACAAATACGATGAACTAATATATTGCTTTTAAAAAAATGTAGAGAAAAAGGGGGGGCTCATAATTCTGTCTTGCATTGGGGCTCACTAATAGCAAGTTGTGGAACTGCACGATGATAATAATATCAGAAGTATATCGTTATTTGGATCGGTGAGTCATCTGGGTTTCACCATCGCGTCGGCGTGTTAATCATACGGGCATATTCCCGGCAACGATATTTTTTTATAATAATAAAACAATAACACGTACCCGCGTGATCATACGAAAAACGCGGTGATTCGAGGTTCACGGTATAGTATACTCGCAAAACACTACACGACTCCATTTAGGCGCTTGGTAACGTATGGACACACACATGCGCGCGCGCGCGCGCGCGCGCACACACACACACACACACACACACACACACACACACACACACACACACACACACACACACACACACACACACACACACGACCATATATTATACAGTCGTAAAACTCTATAAATGCATGTATACAATAGTGTACACCGTTCCGCTGCAATTGTACGCGTAAATGCGACCGTGGCGGACGTAGTGGCGTGGTGTTCTCGTCGCGGGCGAATTTCTAGAGTAATAAACTGCTGGAAAAACAACTTTGCCCACCCGCCGCCACCGTCACCGCAACAACCGGCGGCGTGCACACTAAACTCCCGCGCGTTCCGTTCGAGTTAAACGCGTCCGGTTACAGTGATACAATTGTAAACGCGGCGTAGATATATATATAGGTCAATCGCTCGCTCGGCAAGTCTCGTCCCCCTGTTTTATTCGTTACTCGACGACACCCTGTGCGCACGTCGCTTTTACTCTCTGCCCTTCGCCGATCCGTCGTTGACAACTCTTTTTTGTTTGTTTTTATTTTTTTTTTATATACTATTTAATTTTTTTACTTTCATCGACGCGTTCGACAGCGTTTCACACGGCGTATAAATAGCACACGTCTTGATGTCGTTTGCAAAACACACAACGGCTCATGCTTAATCACACAATCTCTATAAACGGACTCGATATGATTTCGATATAGTAATCTCATGAGATCAAATACGATTGATAAAAACTCATTTAGCAACATTGCACATGAAACGCATTTTTTAAACAATATTATTGTTCGTGGACACGAGAGTTCATTCATAAAACGCGTGACCAAATCAAAGTCGTTGTTTTATTTTCACTCGTGAACACCTAACATAACAACGCCGGGAAGTCTACATCGACGCAATCGCTCGTAATGTTTACGTAGTACCTATGAATCCCACTATTCGTATTGCGTTTTCGGAACCACAGTTCATTGAATCGCCGACGAGATTTATCACACGTATTATTTTGTACGTTCGGACCCGGGGTCTTCGACCGAGGCCCGCAAACACGTTTCGAGCATAGCCGATAAACTTTCTATTGTAGGGGGAGCTTATATATTGCCGAATAATTATACCGTTTATGGCGCCGCCCCACACGTTTTTACAAACAAAAAGTGGCCCGTCGCCTAAAAAGGTAAAAGAACCATGGGTTCGAACTGTTCAAAGTTGTTGCGTTGATTGGAATCAAATAATAAAAAAGAAAAAAAAAAGTTCGTCTCAAACAGAGTAACGGCCGGCGAACCGTCGGACTAGTAGTGATAACAGCGTTTAATACAGTGGTTTCCAACCTTTTTTATTATACGCCCTCCTTTGTAGATTTTTGAAATTCTCGCACTCCTTTTTATTGCATGAAAAATACATCACTTTTTTGTGTACTTTACAAAGAAATTATAAAATATCCGAAATGAATTCAATTTTATTGACGATAATAATAATACGGTGACATAAAAAGATTAAATCGTCCTCTTAAATAATTGTAATCTTTATCAATACTCAATAACCGGTCGTTATTAATTTTTCATATTTTCCATACATTTTAAAATAAAAATAATTTAATAAATAAAAACTGTATTTAGTTATGACTCCGCTTACGCCTCCTTAGAAATGTTTACACGCCCCCCCCCCAGGTTGAGAAACGCTGGTTTAATAGACCAAACACATACTCTATAAAGTGAATCACGATCGCACGACGATATTTTGTGTATTTTGAATTCGATTAAGACGTAAATAAAATATTGTTCACACACGATATCATTTACGCCAGTGTTCTTCAGCCTGTGGGTCGCGACCCATATTTGGTTCGCGTAAGCTTTAAAATTGGATCGTGATAAGTATTCTTTTTAAAATAAAAATTAAATTTATAAAATTACATAAGGTAAAAAATATTTTTCATTTTATTTTATATTTTCATATGAATTCTATACATTTTCAATTAATAATAATCAAAAATTCTAACTACAACAATGTAATTTTTATTTATTCAGTTTTGATAGTACTACTGCAAAGTATTAAGCAATTTTAAATTTTTTACAAAGCTTACGTGGGTCGCGAAAAATGTAGGCCTGAAAAAGTGGGTAGCGAGTCCAAAAAGGTTGAAGACCACTGATTTACACAATATTATGCTCTATTTACAAGTTCACTATAGGCTCTGTGATCGCGATAACGATAAATAATTATTCCGGGTACGTTTTTATCGACAAATAATCGGTTGGGTCGCCAAATCCGCGTACGCTTTCAATAGAGTCACAACGACAGCCGATGTTGTATTGATGTGGTGTGTAGTATAAAAAAAAAAAAAAATTGAATATTCATAAATTCTATAAAAAAAAAATAAACACACCGCCGCCGTACTACTACTGTATTAATACTATCAGCGTGGTTATAATAATAATATTATAACGTCACGGTGTAACGATACACCCGACACCGATCCAAAAGAGCGTCCGACGAACGTGTATGTATATCAACAATTAAAAACGTATAATAATTTGCACGTCATAATATTATTAATACATTTATTGTTGTGTTCTCGCGTTACGCTCGGACTAAATGGATTAAACTCTTGTGCATAGTTTATGACGTGGCGATTTTTTCAGCTTCGCGAAACAATGCAAACGTTTTCATTGTGTTACGCACACTATACTGGAGGTTTGGCCGAGTATCGTTAACAAGTTTGTGAATATAAAATGTATTTAATTATGCATTGTTATCTAGCTTATTTCTTAAGTACGCTTATTAAATATTAAACACTACGGTCTCAATTTGTAATTCACCGGGTAAATAAGTGTAAAATATTAAATTATTTAATAATAAAAAAAAAAAAAAAAAATAGAATAAGAAGAGAGAATAAAATAAAAGGGAAAAACCCAAGTGCTCTTTTATGGTTAATCCGCTAAATATTTTACCGTCTTTCTTTTATCATGATGATTTCTGTATGAAAAAAAAAACGTACGAGAAACGACGCCGAGATGATAAGACAAGCGAAACGTCACTGCCGGGAAATTGAATTTTATTATTATTTATTATTATTATTATTATTATTTTTATAATTCACCTCCGGAACACGAGCACCAGGCATCATACGAAACGCGGTCGGCTTTTAAGTCGAAATCAGAGTTCATACGCCCGTTTAGTTCGCCGACTTAATACGTAACATAAGCAAAATTTTTGTTCCACTTGAACGTAATAATACTAATTAATAAGCTCAAACCCCGTCTTATTTACAATGACGAGAGCGTACACGCGGCTGCAGTAGTGTATCTCGCATCAACGCGACGTCTGCAACTTGAGCGTACGAACCGTCGACATGACATTTGAACAGCGCGAACGTGCGGTACGGTATGAATATATTACGATAAAAAAAAAAAAAAAAAAACAAAGAACAAAAATAAATAAAAGTCTCCGTACCACGTATGCGCACACACACTCATTTATACATATATCGTACACACGTGCGCCTAGCGCTCGTTTCGGTATCGCGTAACGTATACAAATATACAGGGTGCATCACGGAGATCTGACATACGGAATGACTTGTTCCGTTTATTTGATTTAACCGATTTTTTTTTCTCAAATCGACATTTTAATACTGCGCTACGATAAAAACACATGTAAAGTTTTTTTTATTTTATTATTTTCGGAACCCAAATGTGAAAATTACAAATTTTACTCTACAATCAAAAAAAAAAAAAAAATATCGAAATGACCACTTTGTAAACCAGATTTTTTTGAAAAAATCGGAAAGAAAAAGTTGTATGATAGTTACGTCATTTACCTATTTAATATGATCTCTCACGATTTTTGAAAATGACGTGTATTCGACAAAATGTTATGTTCAATTAAGATTCAATTCGGTCGAGCATTTATTTTTCCACGAAAGGTTTGATTAAAAATTGATAATACACAATATTATACTTGATATTTTCATAGAACTTTCAAAAATCGAAGAAAGTAAACGAACGCCCCTTGATTAAAATCCAAGCACCAAAATTGTTCTAAAAATCAATTTCATTAAATGCCCGTTTCGATATTTTTATAAAACCGTAAAGTAAAATCTCGGGTTATTGATTTTGAAATGAAAGTTTTTTTTTAAAAATAAATACAGTTATAGCGCGGTAATGTAGTATATTATGTTTGAAAAAAAAAAAAAATATTATATTAAAAATATTGAACAGATGAGCATGAGTTTTTCCGCGCGTTAGATCTCCGTGATACACCCCGTATGTATATGTACACGTACGCGTGCACCCGTAGAAGTATTAAAGTACAGAAAGTAGCGTACGCCGTACGAGTGAACAACTTACATGAGTGGTACGACATCAAATTCTTGTTTGTCAAAGTCGTCTTGTAAAAACAATAATAGTAAAAAAAAATAAATAATAAAACATCTCAGTGTTACCTGCAGGCGTGTATGAGCATTGTACCTAAGTACCAAATCGTATGTGTTACGGGAAGAGTACGAAAACCGGGTAATGTGAACACGCGCTTATTGGACGAAGTGAAAATATTATGTTTGTAAAACGTTTGTTTTGTACATTATCCACCTTTGAGTGGATAAAGTGTTTACGAAAATATCTTTGCTTGAAATTGCTAATAATGTACAATCTCTTTCCGGTGGTCAAGGTTTTAAAAAATGTCCGTGTAAAAGTCAAGTATATAATGTGTTCGTCAAAAAAATGTAAAGGTTAATCGGGGGGTGGGGGGGGGTACTTTTCAACTCCAAACCCCTCCCGGATTTGAACAGTATGAACTGTTCTCGTAAATAACCGTACCTACTCGTTTGGTTTGTCAATCGTTTTCGTGTATAAAATAAAAACTTAATAATAACACCTAATTTACTTGATAAATATCATTTTTTACTTTTTCCACTCTTTCGTACGTCTTTATCCGCGGCACACTGGATATTTTGTACATTGGCTCGATAGTATAATATTACACCGTACATATTATTCGAGGTGGATAACGTATACCTACTGTTTTTTTTCTGTACATACGAATAAGGTTCACATTGCCCCGGGTAATTTGTACACTGCAACCCGTTGTTGTACTCTGCCCGTAAAACATATACGTACACGAGGTTCTGTCGGATTTCGGTTACGAACGGTTACTGGCGTTTGTTGCGTTTACCTATTATTTTCGAAACGAAATCACTGCTGCACGAGGAGTTTTCACCGTCGATCTGCCGCGCGGACACGGCGGAAAGTCGATCGAAAACCAAAACGAAACCGCGTTCTTCGCACGGGAACAACGTTCATTGTTCGCCGCGATTGATTTACGCGATTTCCACGTGGCGATTTTCACGCGAGTGAGTTTAGGAAAACACACTGCCGCGCGTTGTGTTGAACGCGAAACCCCGTTTTTCCGCGTCACAGGTCGAATCGCGGCGGCGCCGGTTATGGCGGACGGCGGCGGCGGCGGAGAGAGAAAACCAAGCGAGTTTGCAACAATAGGTGTACGTATTGTACGAATAACAGTAATTTTCAAACGATGAAAAGTAAAAAACCACTTTTGAATTCCTATCGTGCGAACCTATAAGTTCTGACCAAACACGAAATCATTATCAAGTATATCGTACTTCCGTTCGGTACTCTTGTGAGTTAGTGTGAACTTTCCTCAGATTTTTTTTTTTAATATTAATTTTTTTTTTCATCGACATTTGAACTGTTGACATATCATAAAAAGCGATATCGTTTTATAATTACGTTAACCGTTGTAGTCAGAACAAAATGCCTTTCAGGGAACAGCCGATCCTTATTTTCTAGTTGATCCCGGCCTAAAGCATGTATAGAGTCTAAATCGGGAAACGTACTGCAGTTTGTATTTGAAAAGGGCGTACTGGTAAATAAGTATATTATCTCAACATTAAAAAACAGTTGTTTATAATAAATACGTTACAAAAAAATAAAATATAATTCCGTATATTATATAATATGTCTATTCCGTAAAAATTGTTTAATAATTTACTTAAATGTTTATAAAAAAAATCCCGAGAAACGATTTTTGAAATTTTTTCAATATCGTTAGTGAATCGTATAAGTATGATCATACCAAATTTTCAGAACTTTTTGTCAAATATTAAAAATAACAACATTAGGGGTAAACTTTAACGAAACAAGACGTTTTTAAAATTCTATTTTTATCTCAAAAGTTGTGAAATTTTCAAGTTTTTAGCAACATTACTTTTCGAGTTACAATGAAAAAACAAAAACCAATTTGGTGAAAGTGTCTTTTACGGAAAATGTTACCAGTTTTACTCGATTTTTCGGTAGTTTTTGCTCACTTCTGGAAAAATTATTGAGAGGAAAGAAACATGACTCTTTTAAAGTACAATCTACATGCGATTTTCGATCTGTAGAATAGCTATAGATGAAACTTTTAGGTAATAATAACAACCCGAAATAGTGTTAAGCCGGGTTTACACGTAACAATAAATCGTAACAATGTGGTTGACAACGATGTCGTTGTTAATATCGTTACAATTAATCGAAAGAGTGGATACTGTTTACACGCTACGATTTCTTGTACAATATTGTTCGTCGACCGCGGTTAATTTTTTTAACAACAGTGTTTCTGTCTGCCGAAGGATCAATCTCCTTGTACTTTTTAACCATCTCTGCATAAGCAAGGCCTTTTTTATTCCTGTCCGAGTATTCTTTGCTTTTCACAAGCCACAAGCAGGTAAAACTTTGATAAAGCTCAATAAATTCTCTCAAAAATTCTCGAGGTGTTTGTTCTGCCATGATCACTTGAATAAAAATATTAAATAAAAGTCAACGAAACAACGAACTATCCGTGATTGGCTAGTGCAAACTAAATCAAATTGTAGCGATAAATGGTTGCAACGTGTTTACACGTACGAACTTATCGTTACGATTCGCAGAAATTGATGCCACTCGGCATCAATCGTCCGATCCAATTCCAATTCCAATAAATCGCTACGATGTCCTATTTATACGCAACGATAAATCGTAACAATTCGATCGTTACGATAAATTGTTACGATTTATTGTTACGTGTAAACCCGGCTTTAACAGTAAAAAAATAAACACCATGTTGTTTTTTGTAATATGTATATTTTTAAATGCATTTTTTTAATATATCATACAATATTTAATATTCAAACGCACAGTTTTTCTTTCTTGAAATCTAAAAAAAATCTAGATTTTAATAATATTATTAAAACATAAATATATACAATATAAATTTATGATTAAAAATAATTTTGTTCAGAAGCAAACTTACAAAATAAGAAAGATTAAGAAAGAAAATTCTACAAAATATAAATAATAAATAAAAAGATTTTAATTTTTTGGTCTTTACGAGAAAATAAAATATTTTTAAGAGTTTATTTAAGTACTTTCTTATTTTTGAGCATATTTGATACATTTTTAGGGCATACATTTATTAATTTTGTTAGTCGAAATGCATTGTTCACTATTTAAATCACATACGTTATGCAGCGACGCGTGTTGTCGTACGTATGAGAGTGCGCATCCGTTCGATTTATTAATTATTAATTATAATTATTAAAATATTATTAATTCATAATAATTATTGATTATTTTTTGATTTATTAATCAAAATACATCCGGGTACTCGGAGCCTGGGTTAGGTTATATGAGAACCCGTCTGTGTTCATTCGGATATATTTTCAAATATAATTGTTTATCATAGCATAGTGTAAATAATTATTAGTTAGTTGTTAAAAATAAAAATATTTAAATATAAAAGTGTTCAAACACAAGAGTATTTAGATATATACGGGTATTTTTATTGTATAGGTAACCTAACCCCTGGTAGTTCAACACTAGTGTAAAATTCGCCGACACAAATCAAACACAAATTCCAGACCGAACACAATATTAAGTTATTAGTAAAATTTTAAATATGTAATAAGTTATAACTTATAACGTACTAAATATTTAAAATTTTACGAAAAAGCAAGCAATTGGTAGCGAACAGGTGCATCGTTCGTCGTGTGTCATCGGTAAATGCAAGTGGTTGATTCAAGTGGCGTGACCTTACCGCTGCCGACGAAAACTGGTTGCCGCCGACCGTGTTTCTTATTTTGAACAGACTATAAATGATTTACAGAACATTGAATTTCTATTCATAATTCGTAATTCGTAAGCTATAATTTTTGAATGAGCACAGTTAGAGATAAATACAAATGTTATTACCTTTGTAATGAGAAAATGATTAAAATTCTAAAATCTTGTAATCTAATTTGCTAAAGTTACATTATTATCTTATGTTGTGAAAAATGACGCAAGAGACCTAAATGCGATAATCGATAACTCGATTTTTTTCAATCAATCAATAATAATAATCAATACAAAAGTAAAAATGAAAGTTTCTGATGAAGAAATTTGGGTGAATAGTAGATAGCCTCGCATACACCCTCCCTATATTCGAGCATTGATTTTAGCCATAAATAAAAATAAACTAATTAACTTAAGTATTCCAAAAATAATATAAGAAGAGAAAAATTCAAGTTTACTTAGCATCGTTATTAAAGTTAAGCAACTTTTTTACACTGCTAGCACGTCAACGATGTATACAGGTCAAAATATATCCAGTTCGAATACCTTCAAAAAAATTTCTCTAGTAAAAAAAAATTTATACAGATTATCTCATAAAAAAAAATATCTTATAGGAAAAGTCTATTTATATAAATAAAACAAAATGGATTTCTATGTTTGTGATAAAACTGAAATATACTAAATGGATAATACAAGCTATGTACAGAATGTTCTCACCAAGGCGCCAGGCTTCACATTTCAGCCGGAAGATATCGGATTCAAAAAAGGTTTCCGGATTATGATCAAGTTATTGAAATATACGTTTTATCGACACGCGACGTGCTCGAAATTTCCATTTTTGAAATGGCGACTCGTGTTTTCAATGCAAGACTGGGATAAATCAAATTTTTAGTCAATTCGACCTTTGAATTAATAAATTGACTATAAAATTTGGTTCAAAGCCCAAAGTGGACGGAAAAAGTTATTTAAAATTTTAACCGATATTTAGCTCAATGATAAAAGGATAAAAATCTGAAAATCGTCAGCGTTGAGTTTGACGCACATCTCCCGAAAACCTATTTCCAATTCAATCGCGTCTTGCGGTTATTAAATAAATAGTATTTATACTCGCGAGTCAACACGATCATATTTCAACCACAGAATTCAATATTTGAAAGATAGCGCATAATCAGATATTTTATAGGCCTATATAACCTTACACATTGCATTTCACTCTAATTTATTTGTATTTGATTTATTTCGTACATTCTACCTATTGAACCGTATTCACGGAACGAAACGTGTTAAAAAAAAAAAAAAAATAAATAAAAAATAAAATAAAATAAAATAAATGAATGAATAAATAAATAATGAATAATAACTATGACAAACACGATTTCGTTGTGTACCGGAGACATATTATGCTGATTCCGGGATATATTTTGACCTGCACTCATTACGGAGACATTCGTCGAAAATTCAAAACCGCGAAACGTTCTTACGGTAAAAGAAAAAAAAAACAAAAAACAAAACCGCTCAGATTCACCGACTGTACTTAGCTCGTTCGTTCCGCTATTCGCACGACGACGACGACGACGATGACGACGACGGTGATGACAACCGGATACGCACTACCACTGCTTCCGCGTCGGCCGACGCTCGTTCGGACGGAGCGTCGTCTTCACCGTCAGCAGTTTCTTGGCTAGCGCGCCGTTCTGCCGCGCGGCCTCGCGGTCTCTTCGCGCGCGCTCCAGGTACGCGGACGACACCGCGCCCGCGGGCCGTGGCCGACACGCGCGGTCCTTGTCCGCCGAGTACGCGTCGGCGATCCGGCGGCGGCGCTCGGCCAGCGCGGCGGCTTCCCGTCGGCCCTGCTTCGCGGCCGCCTTCGACGACGACCGTCCGACCACGCGTCTTGCCATCGACGCCCCTCGTCGTTTTTCCGGGTGTTCGGCGGTCGTCGTCGTCGTCGTCGTCGTCGGCTCGATCGTGGCGGCGGCGTCCACGTACATCTGCCACACGGCGTCGTACGAAATCGGTCGGGTCGGAGACGTCGAGGCGGCCGTGGCGGCGGCGGCGTGGGTCCTACCGAAGGCTCTCGCATCTTCCGTCGGCTCGTTCGCCGCGCCGTCGTATACCTGCACCTGCACCGTCGTCGAGTCCTGTGCGTCGGAGGCGACGGTGGAGGCGACGGTGGAGGACTCGCGCGCGACTCTCGGGCCGGCCACCGACGAACGTCCCGTGGCCCGTGGAGGCGGATCACGGCTCGTGCACGACGACGGCGAGAGACGGCGGCGAACTCGTTGGGTGGCCGCGACAGGCCTCACCGCCGCTCGACGTTCTCGGCTCAGCCTCGTCTCGATCGCCGACACCCTTTCGCGTACGGTCATCGCGTGTTCCGAGCCTTCACTCGATCCCGACGAAACGCGTCCCATCTCGGGTCCGTTCTTTCCGCGGAAGGCCAACGACGCCGGAGGATTCCGGCCGAACGCGTACGTTTTATGCTGCTGTTTCTCGCGCGAACGTCCGACGCAGTACAAAAAACAACAATGACAAGTCGTATCAAAACGTTTTTCACTAAGAAAATACTTCACTAATGAAATCTACTATGATATATTTTAGGAAATAAACTGTAATAGTTACCTTAGATACGGACGAAATCGATATTGATTTTGATAAGTATTTCACTTCGTGTCGACGAAACTAAAATTTGGTTAATGGTTATCGATGTTGATTGTAAATAAAATCGAATGACCCGGTCAAAAACTATTTACCGAGATATTTCATCCATACAATAAATTAATATTTTGTTATTATACACGACGCATTACCAGAAATGGAAAAACACTTGGGCTAAGAATGTACGATTTCCCCTCTTTCAAAATTGTATTTTACCGCCCGAAAAATATAGTAAAAGGTTTTAATCAAGAATATTAAAAAAAATTAACGGCTTTCAAAAAAAAAAAAAAAAAAAATGAATTTTTATACTAGGAGAATATAATATTATTGCGTGAAGATATAATATTTATGTAATTGTGTTTTCTGGTAATTTTTTTTCAATCAAAACTGATTGTAAAGGTATACCAAACTATTAATACTCCAAGCTACATTTTTGTTTTATTATAATATATTTGTTTGTTTATCAATTTGTTTATTTTTGTACATATTTAGTAATTTTTAACTAAATTATATGGCATTTTTATTCAATAATTTTCATTATTATCAATTATTTATTACGTTTTATTGGCACACACTAATAGTGAAATTACCACAAACTCGTAACGATTGCCTCAAATACCTGAAAACCATAGAGCTTTCACTGTTAAGTGTTAACTAGATACTTTGTAAATCAACTAAGTATGGATAGTGACAGGAGGAAGACACACACGTTCTCGTTTCTCGCAAAATGCGTCCCACTATAATGGACCAAAGGAGTAGGTACATCATACGATTCATACGTCAGTGCAGACAGGTACTGCTTTTTAACATATTATAATCTGTACATTGAATTTTTCAAGTTAAGTTTCCACAAATAAATTATCTACTTGCACATACTTATTTATAGTCTATATATTAATATTAATGAAACATAAATATTAACTTGTAATGTTATAGTATTGACTGCTTTGGTTGGAATAAGCGCAAGTATGTAATTATTAACTAAGGCATACCAGTGGAGCAACCCAGTGGCTGGACTCCAGGTCTGAACCCTTTCCTTCTATCGATAAACGGAAATTTTGCATATTTAATTCGCAGTACCGTCTAAATGAAATTCCCGAGTTGCTTCAGGATAAAACTTTTGGAACATTATTGCGACCCGAAAAAGTGTTTACAAAAAAATAAATAAAAAAGACACATCATTGTAAAATCGTGAGATACTTCGCTTCACGCAGAATCTACAAAACAAGGACTGGTAACAGCGAATGGAGAATGACATAGGTACACGATAAAATCGTTTCGCGAGAGATTTTATCGTTGCAGTTCGGCGATGTTCTGCGATTTGAAAATTAACATCAAATCAATTAATTGAGCGTTCGTGTGACGTTTGAACCCGATTGTATACGTTGGGGAATCGTGATGCGTACGACGTTATTTTTTTTATCTATTTGATTTTTTTTTTCACTAAAATCCGTTTGCGGGAGGTCGACCCGGCGCAGTGACTCGTTAAATTAGATATTTTAGTAGTTAATCCGTATTAACGTTACGATATATACGTATAGGTTTCAGACGGATAATCGTCTGGGGTTTTTTTTTCGTACCGCTTTCGCTAGATACGAAATGCTAGGTAGGTCTAAAGACAAAAAAAAATAAATGTACAATTAAAATGACAAACATGGCTGACGTTTTGTCGTATTTTGACGTACCCGGCGCGATGAATCTAAACCTCAAACAGCCGTAGTGTTCGTCGTTTACCAACTGAATTTCAAGATTAAACTCACCAAGCGATTATTAGTTTATTATTTTATGATTCGTTTTATTAATATTGGAACGGTTTTAGTTAGTTTATTAACTTTTTTTTCTTATAACTATTCGAGAAAAAAAGTTGTTAGTTTTTTTGATATTGTAGCCACTATTTATAGCATAATAATACGACAACAGAAAAAAAAACTTGTTTAGACAGTTTTATGTTTTTATATTTAAATTTTTATTATCAGACCAATAGTCTAAGAGGTTTGAGCGTTTTTTTAGAGTAAGGGTGATGAGTCACATAGATCCCCGCAAATATGTTCTAGTACTACTCAACTGATGTAGACTGAAATGGTTATACATTGGTATATTAAACCATATTTGGTGGAAAATCTTACAAATTTAAATCAAAATATGTCTGTTAAAAAGTATTCTATTTTGTGTAATGATATTGTGAATAGTCGTGGTTGCCGCATAAGAAAATAAAAAATACCGTATAGATAAAAATGAAGAAAAAAACAAATTGTCTTATCTTAAAAAAGTTGTTAACTATTCTTTTTCACCTGCGTGATGTTATGTTTATTTTAATGTCGAAAATATGCATTATAAGAGGTTGAAAATCGGATGAGTGTGGAAAAAAATCGCCCTTAAAAAGGTGGCGATGACTTTATTACGGAAACAGGTTTTTATTTGTTTGTTTTTTTTTCAACCTTTCGTCCGTTTTGCTGTCGACGCGAGCCCGGGCTCGTAGGTAGTACTTACGTCGCCAAGGAAGCGTACGTACTGTGTACGGTGTGATGACAAACGGGGAGAACACTTTGTTGCGAGCACAAAGGTGGGAACACACTACTGTCACGCCACGTGAGCTCACGTGCAATCACGTTGATACATTTGAATCGTGCTGTCACGCTTAGAAACAAACTATTGTCACATCATCAAGTTTTCATGCTTTATCACGTCACAATATAACTCAGTAATCTCTATTTTGTTTGCGAACACACACGTTTTTTTTTTCTAAAATCAAATTTAAAATGGAAAGAGTGACTTCGAGCAGTTCAGAGTGGGAAGAGGATTAGGAAACTGCAGCTGTGTCTGGGTACACATGATCAATGAAAAAGGGGAAAAATCGGAAGAATTCCGTCGTCTGGTTCATGAATTACCAAACGATCCAAGCCGATTTCACGTGAATTTCCGCATTGAAAGTGCGTCCGTGTTTAAATAAATAAATTCAAAGTAAACGAACGGTACGTTTTAATTTATATACTTTTCTAAATAGAAAAAACGTGACGTGACGCGCGTGAGGTGGCATTAGTGTGGCGCTGATACATTAAAATACTTAACAAATCTATATCCCACACTTTTTCCCCGTGAAGTGATGACACGTGACAGCACGTGAGCTCACGTGACGTGACGGCAGTCTGTTTCTACGTTAATATGGCACCGTGTTTCGTCCTGATCAGAACGAGCATTGCTCCACGCGCGACTAAAGTACATCAAATATTATTGCGTACCACGCGTGCGTTGCACGTAATAACGTTGTGCGTAGTGATGGGCCGTGGGTAAATACCCGACGGGTAAGAAATATATTTTGGGTAAATACCAGGGTATTTACCCACGTTATTTTTTCCTTTGAAAAATTGGGGTTTTTTTTTAATATGGCTATACTGTTTTATCTTAAATCGTGGTTGTTACCAAGGTGGATATATCTCCACTTTGGTTCTAACATAAATATTAAAGTATATTAAAATATCACATGACTACAATACACACATGGTAGAAATGTAGAATATAGCTGAATACTGTTACGCTTATGGCATTATGAATGCGTTGGTAACGAGTGGCGTCATTTGGGGGGGGGGCAATTGCCCCACCCTTGATTTCTTATGGGCTGGTCAAATTTTCGGTATCATGGGGCAAAGGGCCGATGGAATTTCTACATTTCGTCACCGCTCATAGTGGGGTTATTGGTATAGTTCATTAAGTAAAATTAATTCAAGATATATAGAAATAATTAAAGTACTATTAGTATACTCAGTGAAGAAGGTGATCGAACGGCTAGGGCAGTTATAGTTTTAAAAATATTTTTTTTTGTTTTTATTAATAATATGATATTTGATTAAATATGGGTATTTTGGCTTGGATCACCACATTTCAACATTTGTTCGTTGATGGACAAAATTTTATTGAATATTTTTTGTTTGAAGTAATCACCCAAATTACCGGGTATTTATTTTAAATACCGGGTAAATAACTAGGGAATTTACCAAAAATATATTCACCGTGTATATTTGCCCATCACGAGTTGTGCGTAGTCGTAGATCGTCGACGGAGAACGAAAGAGAGAGAAAAGAAAAGAAAGATAAAAAAAAAAAAAACCGCTAAAACGCGTGAACCCGTATATTATAGTTGTAACGACAATAATAATTTGCGATCCGATACCCCGCGATAATTACCCGGCTCGAGTATTCACGGAAACGCGCGTTATCCTCGAGCGCTCTAGAAGTGGTTGTATATTCATTGCTCCTACGCTCCCCCATATCTCTCTCTCACACACAGCCTCTCTCTCTCTTTTTCTCTCATCTCAGCCGTTCGCGAAGCGTGAGACGACTTGAACAATTACCACGCGGGACCGCGGTCGCGTTCGAGAGCCTTTAGATCTTTTACTCGAGAAGATTTCCGAGATTACGCCGAGAGGCGGAGAGAGGGAGGATCTTTTGTGAGCAGTGTGCGGGGCTGATGTGCGTCGTTGCGCGTTTATTTTCAGATCAGAGCAAAGAGATTGTGACCCGAAACACAGGGGGAGGCGTTCTCGGTCTGGTCTATATATTTTCACACGGAGTGTATCACAACGATCTAACAAACGGAGTAACTCTAGTGTTGTATTCAACATTTTTCATTTTTTTATTTTTAATGAATATCGTATTACGGTGGTGTAACTATGACGTGTTAAAAAAATGTTTTTACATTTCGTACTTTAAAAATTGAAAACTGAAAACTGTTCAACGGATCAACCTTTATAAGAATTTCAAACGCCAACATTTTTCTAAAAATCATGTTTACAAAACGGCTATTTTGATTTTTTTTTTCAAACTCGACTAAATTAAAATTTAAAATTTTGAAATTTTAGTTTTAAAAATAAAATAAAAATTTGAATGCAATTTTATTGTAGCGCTAGGCTATAGTATTCATTAAAAAAAAAAAAAAAAGTTAAAAATATTAAATAGAACAAAAGTTATTCAACATGTCAGATCTTCGTGAAACACCCTGTATATATAGTATATATACGAGTATATAGACTGAAAGGTAAAATAAAAAGAATTGATATTTGGGTTCTGAAAATCAAAAAATTATTCACGATACACCCTGTATATAGCGCACGATCGGCGGTGCTGTTGATTGAAACGCATAACGTGTACACTGTACACGAGACATATACAGTGACGTTTTAGCCGGTTTCCAGATTAATATTCCGGAAGTCACGCCGTCGCCGGTCGCGGTAAACACGGCGATTAATCGCGAAATTTATCTATCTGCGGAGTAGGTGTTTTTTTAAAAATTTTTTTTTTATCACCACCGACGAATAAAAAACAATCGATTGTAAAAAAAAAAAAAACAAAAAACAAAAGTAATTAAACGCCACAGACTTTCGCAGTGTCGTTACCGTTAACTCGGAGACGGAATGTGCACGATATAATAACTATACGTGATGTCTCGCGACGGTTATCTCCGCGTCGGATCTGTTTTCAAAACGCAAAGGATAGTCGTCGTGCATAAACGCCGCGATCATTACAATTCGGTGCTTTAATATCGTAATTATTATCGTTGAACGCGGTCGATGAATATTCTGTAACTTTAACGCGAGTTAACTGTTTACAAGCCTTACTCCACCGGCCCACCCACCAACCCAACCTTAACAGGTATTGCAACTGCACAACCTAGATATAGTGGTCGGCGCCACAGCGACACTCGGTCGGGGGCGGCACACAGTGGTCTGTATTGTAAATTAGCTTACATTAATTAATACCTTCTTAATATGAGTTAAAAAAATTATGTTAAATATCAATTCTATTAGTTTTTAACATGCTGAATCCAAATTTCTTATCAGTTTTTAAATCAGCCCCTAATTAGGGGTAAAAAAAGCTACTTTCCTAAATTTTCATAAAACTTGTATATTGAACATCAATTAATTTACTTGTTTAAGGGTGTATCCAAATATAATATTAATTCTGTAATCAACCTCTAGTTATGGGTAATAGGGGATGTTATTAATTTTTAAAATTAAATTAAATACATTTATCAATATTTAAAATTGTAAGTAATATAATTATAAAAAACTACGATAACAATATATTATAGTCACTATCAAATAATGTCAATATCACTATCACAATCACTGTTCGAATTTGTTTCGTCTAACTGCATTATATTCAATAATGATTTAGCTTCATTTGATAAGTCTTGTAATTTTTTTTTTTTTTGGAAGTAATCTTATGGTCGATATTAAAGGGTCAGATGATATTAATAACACATATAAGAGGTCTTCATTTGTGTTTATTCTTGATTTTTTTCTTGTGTGGTGTTGTCTGTACATTTTGTAATCTTTATTTCGAGATTCTTGGGCCTCCTCTGATAAATTTCCTAAAATAAAATTTAAAATGTGCTTCATTATTAAAAAAAAAAAAAAAATTTAAAAAAATTAAAATATTTACCTATCGGTAAGACTGCATAACGAATAACATCAGCACCGTGTATTAATAAAAAAAAAAAATAATAAAATAAATAAAAATAAAATATTATTATTGAAAAGGCTTTTTTTCCTAAATTTTCTAACAAGATATTACACATTTGAAAAATTATGCCAAATTAATACGCAAGTATACGCAAAAAAATGATATTAGGTTAAACACCCAAGAGTATGTAGAATATTATAGCATAGTTTTGTAACAGTAATAATTAGTAATTTATTAGTGATACCTTTTTAAGTTCTAATAATAACAATTAACCATAGTAAATAAAACATCGTTGTATCAACTACATCATAAAAAACATAAAAATAATATTATTAATACACTTACCTTCTGCACCAATGTCCATACTTTAGGTTTCAAAAAGAAAAATTATAACTTAAGTTACACCTAACCGCACAGATCGCTAAACGTGAAAGACAGTATATTGCGTGGTATGGCCTCGTTGATCGACATTTCTGTTCCCTAATCGTAATTTTATTGGCTTGATAAGATATAAAAGTTTCGCATTATATGAATTATTGTTTAATTAGGTAATCAGTTTTAATAATTTGATATCAAATAATACAATAATCGTACTTTTAAAAATAGGTTTTGGCAAGCTAATTTACAATACAGACCACTGTGCGCCATGCCGTTTCCTGGCGTAAAAATGTGTATAAATGTACTACATACAGATGTGCGCAGTGACGTATTTACGGGGGGATCATTGGGTTTGATCCCCCCCCCCAAGATTTGAGATGAATATGTTTTTTTTTATTTAAAACTAAATTTATTTTAGCTCTATGGCTCTTTGACACTGGTAAATAGTAATATTTGTGAAATATTTAGATTTTTTGACTAGCAAGTTGTGAACGAATTATCTAAAAAATCTACGAAACTAAATTTTGTTACATAAAATAAAAATAAAATATAATTCAAAATAATACACATTGTTGCTTTTTAATATATTCTGTTAACTATTAAATATAAATTATATTAAGTTTTTCAAAACATATCAACTGTTGTTTTATATTCAATTACTTAAATGCAAAATTAGAGTAAAAAATAATCAAAATTTTACGGGGATTACTTGTAATTTATCTCATTTAAACATGTGATCTCATAATTCCTTGTATTTTGTAACTTTTGTAACTTTGTTGTTGTACCATGGAGCCAAGTGCTCAAATTTATACTAACGCAGTACCTAGGTATAAATTTGTCCAGTAGTCATTAAAGCTTAACACTAATTAAGGGGTCCCTATAAAATGTTTTATTATGATCCCCCCCTTGAAAAAATCTTGAATACGCCACTGGATGTACGACGTACGTACCTATTAAGATACCGACATAATAATATTTAGTTGTTCATAAGTTCTAACGCGGTAGACACTAGTATGGCATTCGTCGATACGATATTATTTTACTCGCGACAATTTTTTATTTTTTTTTTAATGTAAATACGTATACGTTTTCGTGCAACGTTAGCCGAGAAAATCGATCGATTTTACCGGAGTGTGTTAAAACAGTTTCGGGCTGCATTTTTTTTTCGCCATCGGAAAAAAGCATCACGACTACGTATTGTTTTCATATCTTCCGAAATCGCGTAGTCGATACGACGTGAACGTTTTGAACTCTTGCCTGCTTATTGTTAGCACAGCACATATCACACGCGGTGCGTGTGTGTGTGTGTGTGTGTTTGCAGAGTGAACTTTTTTCTAATGATAAAAAATAAAAAAAGACGCTCCAATCTGCATACATTATGTAGTATCTGGTTTTTCTTTTGTACGGGTTGCACATCACCACCACGCGTGTATACATATTTCATTATCGTGTTTCTCGGAATTTCAATTTGCAATTTGTTCTTTTCTCTCGTCCGTCCTTATTGATATTTTCCACATGGCGAATGTCACGCACACACACACACACTCGTCTATATCCGAAGCCATTGGCTCTATAATTTTACCACCGTCGTTTCCATATGCAAATATATTGTCAACCGATATTAATATTGTAATCAAAATTTTGTGATCGGTGTGTGTATTATGAATTTTCGAAATTGTCAAGTTTATCATTTTCCGAGTATTCATGAATATCGTAGACAGCGAATTGTACGCGATTTCGACGACGCATTTTTCCGACGAAAAGAAATACGTACGGTGCTAAATTCTATAATGGTCGACGAAATAAGACTGTTGCCACAATTTTTTTTTTCTAAAGGGCATCAATAATCGCCAAATATTTGCACTGTCTACTTCTGTATCTAAGAACACGTCTCGGGTAAGCGGGACGTTCTATGAGTGCAAACCGAATTTTGGAATAATTTTTTTTTTTCTGTCAGTTGTTTAGTGGCAATGCTATCCACTGACTATGGAAAACAAATTAAAAAATTATTCAAATTAAAAAAAAAAAACAGAAAAATCATTTTTGTTTATGCTATTATGTAATAACATAAGGTCACGTATTCGGATAAAAGAGCAGCGCTTAATTCCAAACGTCCGTCTTGGCGAAAATATTCTACATATTATGCCCGACCAATACGAGCGTTATTGTTTTATCAATATAAATAACTTATTATATGATTTAATCGACTAACCCTCTGGTGGTGCCGTCGTACGATCGGATTTTCGTTTCCAAAACGCGTGTTATTACAATTACGATAACCCTCGGTGTCTAGATAATAACGGCAAAAAAAAAAAAAAAATAAACAAACAAATAAATTAATGAACGAGTAGTCTGAAATATTTAATATTATTGTCGTGCGCTCGCCATGGCGGTCTTTTATTATAATATCCTCAGGCGAGCGAAATTCCAACGCGGATCGCCGGCGCCCGCCGCGGAATGACCGGATGCGATTCATCCGTATTATTTTATTCTCTCCGACCTCGTGGCCACTCGCCCGCGGAGATTTATCATCTAGCGCCTCACGTTTCGGCTTCGGTTTGTGACGTGCCTGGGAATTTACAGTGCGAGAAGATGCCATATAGCTAATAAGTAAAGCTTGGAAGTCACTAGCTCTTGAAAAGTTCATTTTTTGCACATAAATATATGCACTTAAAAACAAAAAAGTGTTTTCGACATCGGATTATGATTTTTTAACTAGAATCAACTATTCACGGTCACTGAATATATAAATAAATAAAAATTGAAAATATAAATGTCAAAAGAAACATTATTTGTACTTTTTCTTTGTGTGTTAATCACTGTAACTTAAATAGGTGTTTATATCGCACTATTACAATCAAGTCGTATTGTTTACCGTATACAATTGTTATTGTTTCAAGGCCGCCTGCAGAAAATTTTCTCGGGGGGGGGGGGGGCAATGAAAAAAAATACCATTAACATAAATTCTGATTTTTATATCTCATTGTAAAAAAAATTTGATTTCAATTTAATATTTATAACGGTTTTTTCTCCTTATCAGTGCCAAGACAGCTAAATAAATTATGTACAGACTCCTTTAATATTAAATAATATGATTCAAATCATAATATTAAACTAGGAACTAAATTCTAACTTAGAACTATCAGTAAAATATTTAAAGATTAAATAATGTATTACCTAAAGGAGCGGGGGGGTCATACCCCCCCATACGGGCGGCCTTGTATTGTTCTTATTCAGTGCATAGGCGGTCGGGTCCATAGACGTAACAGTATCAAAACTCTATGGTCGAACCACGGTTTGACGTAGCTGATAAGTGATAAGTGATTACGTTACGGTTCTCGGGTCAAGTCTGCGGATTACACACAATTTTGTCGATACGCCCTTTGACCATATAAACCGAGTTGAAATGGTCGAACGACAGACCCATAACGTATGAACGTATTGATCACGGATAACCCGCGGTATCCACACTCCGTACAAAAAGTAACGACTCGATAACAGCTGACAAATCGAATAAGTTGTTTTTTCTGTAGGTCAGCTAAAACAAAAGACCGCGGGATCAATGGCGGGGACATAACCCCTTACCTCCCCCCTGGAAACGCAACTGACGGCGACAATAAACGTTTTTCACGAAAATCTAAACGTCTGCTCGCCGAGCGGACACCACCCCCATGGCAGACGCATCTGTCCGCGGTAATGGGCACGTCACGACAGAGAAGATCTACGTTTTTGTAATTTTTCAAATTCTCCTTCTTCGCCACATAAATTTTGTTTCGTTTTGATCGAACGCCATCCCGTTCCATCATTTGGATATGACGTGTGCACACACACACACACACACACACACGTGCATAAGTCATATAAAACGTCATGCTAAGTCTGAGCCAAAATCTTGTGTCACACGTAAAACGGTTTCGTAATCGTTTGGCTATATTACGTCATCACACGTACACCCCCGTATACCCTTTTCGGGGTGGTGTGTCGATCTCGATCGTTATTGTTATATGACCGCATGAGGGGGTAAGGGTTGGCAGATGAAGGCGGCAAATCGAAAATAGACGTTTATTTTACCGGTGTTGTGATAAGAACAACGAGAATCACTCACCGCTCTCAGACCCTTTGTCGATACGTCTCGAAATCCCGCCATCGGCGTCATATACATGCGGGGTATATTGTATCAGCACCGCTATGTATACATAATTAAATTATGTTATTTAAGACTCGATTTTGAATGTTCCAATAACATTGAAAAACGCCTTTAAGAAAAAATAAATGTATTGCTCAAAAACTGCAACAAATGTTTTAATAAAATTTTATTTTAAGCAAATTTCGAAATAATTATGTGAACAAAAGCATAGCGAAAAATCGAAAGTTTTATTTTCAAAGAACAAAAATTATGCGTTGATAAAATAAATACATTTTAAAACTGTACAGGAAAATAACGTGTGTGTAACCAGAAAATATCTTAAAATTGTATACTTTTTTTTTTTTTTTTTAACTTTATTTATAAAACACACTGTTTTTAATAATAGTAAGGTATTATAAATAATAATAAAAAAAAAGATATATAAAAAAATTGAAGGTCAAAAAGAAACTAAAATATATCACGCTGTAGAATTTCGAAATAAGAGTTTCTATAATATTTTGAAGTTTCGACGATCGATGGTCACGTGCCAATAATTTTTATAGAACGAAGATGAGAGATGACCACTCCACATCAAGCGAGACAATAGGGCAAACTTGAAAAATGACATATCGCTAGCCGTCGAGTCTTCTATATATATATACACATGAATGTACTTTGTGTGTTTATATTTCAATCTCGTGTCAATAAAAACTTTAAAAAAGTCCTAAAAGATTTACCAAGTCGACATCAATAAACCGCAGTCACGCTCGAGCCTACGACGGAGACCATTGTCGTGAATTCAGAGGTAATCATTCAAAGTAATTATACTTTTTTTTTTTTTTTTCGTATGGCATGGTTATCCGGGAGATAGACCCTAGGGTCTACAGTTCGGATGCCGGTTTGGCAGAATTTCTATTGGGGCACCCGTAGGTTTCTGCCATGCCTAGTGATGTGCCACTAGGAATATTCCCCAGGGAATGTTCCCGGGAACAGGGAATATTCCCGGAATATTCCCCAGCCTCTCGAGAAATTTCTTTAAAAAAAAAAAAAAAAATTGAGTGGGAATAGAATGACAGTCTATACTACTGTACATCAGCTGTACTCTGTACTAGAGTAACAGTATTAATTAGTGTGTTTTGTTCACATCAATTGGCTAAACTGCTTTGTTGATCAACATAATATTGATAAGAAATATATTAGATTATAATTGATTATAGAATAATTTACATAGTTTTATACTTTTAATTTCTGTTACTATAGTACTGTAAGTTAATTTTTTGTTTCACACTTCGCAAACTTTTTAACATTTGTGTTACAATTTGTTGTTTTTAAATCTAGTATTCTAGTGTATGTGTTAGTAGCTATATAAAGTTCGTTACCTACTTGTTTGTTGCTAGTCAAATTTTTTGTTGAAATGCCTGGTGGTAAAAAGAAATTGGCATGTTGGTCATATTACCTAGAAAAAACTGTAAAAGGCAAAAAGATATTTGAATGCTGTTATTGCAAATTTCAGTATTCTCATAAAAATGCCACTAAAATGACCATGCATTTAATAAAAAACTGTAAACATTGCCCATCCGAAGTTATCAAGAAAATTAAACCAGCTAAAGATACATTACAATTACATAGCATAGAAGAGATAGAAGAAATAAATGAAAATTATATAGATGCCACTATTGTTGAAAATGAAATGTTGCCATCTACATCAAGTTCAAGTACCATAGTACAAAATGTTCAGCCGAATTTAATAGTAAGAAATACGAAGAAAGGAATTTTGAGTTTTGTTGATAAAATGGATGCTTCTGATCAGGTAAATACAAATGTGCCAACTAAATTATAGTTTTGTTTAGAAACTAGAGATAAATAAATAAAAAAAATTGTAATACCATTTTTATATTGGTATAATGAATGTACAAATTGTAGGTACCTATACTGGTTATATTACAATTTATACAATTATTTTTAATACCTATACAGTAGTTATGATGACTATTAAAATGTATTCAAATCATAAAAATTAAATATAATTTATTGATTAAAAGTTAATACAATTTTGCAAATACAATTTTACCTAATGTCAAAACACTCAAAACTAACAAGAAAATTATATACCTAGTTACAAATTACAATCAAATAATTAGGTTTATTTAAAAGTTAATTGTATTATTTATTTGTATAATAAACCAGACTAAATAATTATAAATACTTGTGTACTTATGTGAGTATATGAAATTCAAACTTGTACATTGGTTTAATTTTCTAGATTAAATCAAATGAAAAATTAACAAGAGCAATTATAGCAAGCGGTTGCCCATTGCAAATGCTTGAGCACCCATTATGGATTGATGTTTTTAAGTTCCTGAGACCATCATTACAGCTTCCTTCTCGTAAAACATTGTCTACTTCATTATTGGAAAATGAATATAATACAGTTAAATCTATTGTTGAAACAAAAATAGCTCAGTCAAAGTACTTATCATTGCAGTGCGATGGGTGGTCAAACATCCGCAATGAAGGTATAATTAATTTGATTATTTGTACACCAAAACCATATTTTATTTCATCAGTAGAAACACTACATTCTAATCACACTGCTGATTATATTTCTGAGCAAATTCAAAAGGTTATAAACAAATATGACAACAGAAAATTTATTGCCATTATAACAGATAATGCTGCAAATATGTTAAAGGCTAGGAAATCAATTGAAGATAAATTTCCACATATTGTATCATTGAACTGTATAGCTCATTCACTACATTTAATAATTAGTGATTTATTAAAATGTAATAGTGTTTCAACATTTATAACTGAGGTGGTTGATATTGTTAAGGCAATTAAGAAAAGTCAAATTTTAAATGCTCATTTTGATTCGATAAGAAAAATTAATCTATGTAGCAAAACACTTAATCTCCCAGTCAAAACTAGATGGGGTTCAAATTTATTTTGTTTAACTTCCATGAAAGTATGTAAAATGTCATTACAAACATTGGCTGTCCATGCAGTTGGCTCGACTATGTTAGGATCAAAACGAAAACAATTGATTTTAGATGATGCTGTATTTTGGACTAAAGTTGATAAGCTTATTGATATAATGAACCCTATAGTAAAATGGATAACAATTTTAGAAGGCGACAGTATTACAATTAATCAAGTATTTGATGCATTTTATGAAATTAAAAATATTTTTTATGATTCCTTCTCAGAATCACATATGTCTGTTAAAGAAGAGAAAATAATAGTGAATAAATTTAAAGAAAGACATTTGAATACTATTAAACCTTTACATTTAGCTGCATCATTATTAGACCCTAAAACTCAAGGTTGTAATTTATCTAATTCAGAAGTGTTAAAGTCTATTGAGTTTATTGATCAAATGATATCTGCACAAAATAACTTAAGTGACTCTTATAAGATGGATGCCGCTCAAATATTAGCTGATATAGCAAATTACAGAACTCGGCAAGATATATGGAGCAACGATTTTATTTGGAAATGTGTAGAGAAAGTAACGCCTTTAACATGGTGGAATAGTTTTTGTTCAAGTACTCATTTATGTGTCATTGCAAATAAAATATTATGTGTACCAGCTACATCAGCAGCCACTGAACGTTCATTTAGTACATTTTCAAATATCCACACCAAAAAAAGGAACCGTTTAACCACATCAAATGCTTCAAAAATAACTTTTGTTGCCCACTATTGGAGGCAAACTGTAGAAAAAAACAAAAAAGTCAACTATACTGAACCTGAAGTTGAACCCAATGAAATTGATGAAAATACTGTTGATCAATCAAAAATATCAGATGAAAGTTCAATGTCAAGTAACGATTCAACTTCGTCCAATGAAGTAGAGTCGAAGGATAGTGATGATGAGTTCTTTGATGAGTATTTGAAGCAAAGAGATTAAAATCCATGTGTCTAGTCCGTTATTTTATATTGTTCATTTCATGTACCAGTAAAAAGTTATTAGTAAGTTTATGTTTACAACTTATTTCAATACAAGTAGTTTGGATATTTTATTAATTGTTTTCTTTTTGTTTTATTATAACATTATAATTATTAAAGTATTAATTAAGGGTACTGTTTTACTATTATTTTAAAGTGATTTAAACAAAGAGACTGAAGTCTAGTTATATTTTTATTTTATTTGTTACATTTATTAGTAAAAAGTTATTTACTTATTATTGTGTTTATGTTTACAACTTATTTCAATAGAAGTAGTTTGGATATTTTATTAATTGTTTTCTTTTTGTTTTATTTTAACATTATAATTATTAAAGTATTAATTAAGGGTAATGTTTTACTATTATTTTAAAGTGATTTAAACAAAGAGACTGAAGTTTAGTCATATTTTTATTTTATTCATTACATGTAAGAGTTATTCAGTATTTCAGTATGTTTATTTTTATTTTTTGACAAAAAATAAAAGTTGGATAATTAATTTTGTGATCATTGTACAAACTTTAATTAAAAAAATGAAATTATAGTAACTTAGTAACATTTTTTTGAATAAAAAAAATCTGAACTGAAATAATACAGTAAAGAACTGTCATTTGGATCATTTACAGCCATAAGTCTAATTTAAAACTGAAAATTATAATAAATATTTAAAAAAATTGTATATTCCCAGGAAATTCCCGGTGTTGGGAATATTCCCGGGAATATTCCCTGGGAAATTCCCCAAAATATATTCCCGGGAATTTGCCCATCACTAGCCATGCCCCGGAGTGGGGGATGGCAGTCTCTTTCCAAAGACAGTTGTTTCCTGTCCAAGTTAGAGAGACTGCCCGAGGCCGGGTTCGAACCGGCGACGGTACGCGTCGTAACCGTCACCTGAGTCCACTCGGCCACTCCGTCCCCCAGTAATTATACAATATTACATAATTAGTAATAGATTTTATTTTATTTTAAATTATTATTATTATTAGTATTTAAATTATTATTATTATTGGTTTTGCATATTATGTAATTAAATTGTTAATATAGCATTTTAACTATCTACCACCAACACAAGCATGTGCTTAAAGGAGGTAGATATTTTTATTATGCATTGTAAAATGTTTATAGATGTTATGTACGATAAAAAATTAAAATAAAAAAAAGAAAAAAAAAGTCGATCGATTTTTGATCGATTCTCAAGGACCCAATAACACGTGAGTCGCACACATATCACTCGGGTGCCAAAACAATGCCGAACGATAGCGAGTTTCTGCGCGTTCGGTTTTCTACTGGCTGCAGTTTACTTTTACCACGTCGTCGGCAAACCCACGGGACGGATCGGATTCGTATCGTCGCGCCCTCGGTCGAGTAGTGCCGTCGTACGAACGCCAAACGGCGGGAGAATCGTCGATTGCTTCCTCCGTCCTCGCAGCGTCCTGATCCACGTGGACGATCGGGAATTTTACGAATCGTCTCGATCTTGCGAGACTGCGCGTGAATTTCCACGCCAAAACGATTATTGTGCAGAACCCGGACGCCGAGAGACAAATCAGAAACAAATCAGTTTGAAGTCATTGCGACGCGTACGTGTTGTGGTGATAAATACGGCGGAGGAAACCGCTCCCCCCCCCCGTCTCGATCCGAAAAAATCACAAAATTCGTCGGCCGTCTGTGCACGCGTTAAGACGACATTTCGTTGTCGCACGCGCAAAACAAACGGCTTTTTATTGTTTAACGCCGCCGTCGAATCCGTTCGTTTGTGACAAACGCCGTCCGCGTTGATTAATACGCGTCGTACGCGTCCAACGGCGATATATTTATAATATTATGACGTACGTTTTATCACAGTACGAGAGAAATCCGTCTTTTTCCTTTTCCGTCTTGTCGTCGTCGTCGTCGTCGCGTTCCGTTTTCGTCGATTGACGCGATTGCCGCACGGTCGAAGCACGTACCACGTATTTTATTCTACGAGGGGGGGGGCGGGGGGAGGAGAGGTTTTTGTTATTTATTATTATTATTATTATTATTCACGCCGTTCTTTTTTTACTCGCGAAACACGGATTGAATTCACAAACCACGGCTGCGGCGTATTGTTTTTACCGCCGCCCGGTGACGGGTCTTCGGAGTAGTCGGAGCTTTTCCACCCGTGCGCGCGGACCCGGAAACAATATCGGCGGCGAAGACGATCGAAATAACAATTATTGCGCGGGCAGTGTCGACGGTGAAACTTCCAGACGATTTTTCACGGCTATATGGACTTTCGAGTCCGAGTGCAGTAATCACGATTTGGTCTGATGTCTATATTATACGTATAAATAACGCATTTTGTCATGAAAAACCTTACATACGTTGAAGCTATTAATCAGATCAAACTATTCTTTCACCAATAGATCGGTTACATATTTGGTGGTCAATGTGTCACAAAGATTTCCTCAATAAATTGAACTCTTTTCAAGCGTTCAATGTAGGTTGAATTACGGTTGAATCTTTTTACGCAAATATTGAATTTAAATTTTAGTTTTATTTCATAAAATTTGTTATTTTTGAATATTATGAGATCTGACATTTCGAGATAGAAGCTTTTCCCCATACACACCTCTCGCTACATTTATATTTTAATGATAATCAGTTACGTTTATTACTATTTTGTTGGTTTAAGCTCGAAGTGTGGCAATGGTTAAATGGATCGTTTTTACGAATACAAATGAATTACGTGGATTTTTCTTATTATTATTCCAGAACTATTTATTTCATCGGAGCTCGAGTATCACACAAATTGTCTATCATTGGGTTTATAGTTTTTTTGGAACCAAGCGAGTAGATACAACAATTATGATTTTAGTCTCGCGCTCGAAATCGTTATCCAAAAATAATAAGTATTCATTGATTTTAAATTTGAAACGATTCCATTCTAAAATTTAAAACCATTGCACACCAGATCAAGGACGTATCTGGGGGGGGGTCTAAGAGGTCCGGACCCCCCGAAATTTCTTCAGTATTTTACAAATGTTTAAAACAAATATTTATTTTGAATACCAACATAAATATTTTCAGTTATAAATGGCTTAAACCCCAATTAAATTAACTGCTGACTAATATTTTGAATCATAACATCATTTTAACCAAATTTCAAAACCTAAATTTAGTAAAATTACAAAAAACATATTTTGGACACCCCCCCCCCGAAAAAAATATTTCTGGATACGGCCTTGTACCAGATGATCCAATCACGAGAATCGCGCATCAGAGATTCTTTACATTCACTGCCATTTTCTTCTCCGAGGTCCGAGAGAACGAAGACTAACGTCCAAACTTATTATCTTATCGAGGTTTTTTTCTTTTTTATCACTTCCCGTTTACATCGAATTTTTAAACCACTCGTATCGAATTCAAACCGCCGGGCCTGCAGTCGTTTCGTTTCGGAGTGACGAGCATCCTGCCTCCCCTCCCTCGTCGGTTTTTCGATCACTCCGTCCGTTCACCCACGGGACGATGGAAACAATACACGCACGGCGTATCGTTTGTACGATACACATAACACTCATTCTCCCTAACCGAGTTAGACACGTGAACTTTATTTGCACTCCGAGTGCGTGATCACGAGTTTTTATTTTTCACATTCACGCACGTTGTTTTACTCGGAGGCTTTCGATAATATTTTCAAGTCGATACCGAACGGTGCTCGGTGAGAGTTCACGATACAACGTGACCGCGACAACGATTTCGATACACGCGCGTCACGGAACGTTATCTGCTGCGACGGTCCTCCCAAAAAACCACAAGGATTCACGGTTACAAATATCGAAAAAAAAAACTGTCTCGAACCGTCGCCAAACACGTATCATCTTTTAGTCAAATCAAATTACGCTGTGTTCGGTTTGAGTCCATGGCGGTACGTTAAACGCCAAGTTTCGTAATCGTCCGTGAACTTTATAATCGAACGACCGTAAAACTACTTGCATTTATATATTATGAATATTATTTCGATTCGAGAATCATTATTTTCGCGAAATAATTTACACTTTTTTTCCCGACTTTCCGACGAAAACTCGGCACTCGACTGTCACGTCGAAAATGTTCGTAAAAAAAAAAAAAAAACAAAAAAAAAAACAAATAATCTCTACTTCACGGGATCTGACGAGGGAACATAATATCATTATATATTTATGAATTCGTTCGATGCTGGAATACGTTTAAAAATTCAATGTCATCGTTATTTGTATTTTAATTTTAATTCCGACAATCGCTCGCGAGTCAGTGATTCAAAAAAAAAAAAAAAAAAAAAAAAAAACATAATGAAATAAACGCTAGGTTTTTCAAGTCGTATTGTTCATGCGATTCTACTTTGGCGCACGCGCGTAAATGAATTTCAAAACCAGCCGAACGGAAAAGTGGCACTAATGATATTACGTTTACACGGAAATACTCGTAGCGTACCGAGTGAGTCGCGAAGTCTATTTTATGTAAATAAAATAAAATCGCGATTTTGTTTTTTTGTTTTTTTTCATTTTTTTCATTCTTCAAACACGAACCCGTCGACGTTTTGCACGCGTTCGATCGAACGCGCGCATCGTCGAATCCAACGCGCCGGAGCCTATAGCGTAATGACGATTTTGTTTTTCAATTACTGCGAAGCGATTCCCATCTCGCGAGCACGACGTCAAAACATAAAATTACACTCGTTCTAGATTTTCTCCGCCGGTGTTGGTGAGTTGCGGCCCGATCCCTAAATAACGTGCGAGTTGCGGCCTGTGTTTATGAAACAGACGTACGAGTTGCGGCCACATTTCATTTATCACTTCATTTCAGCCCATCAGCGTTATCCAGAAGACACCACGGGGAGGTTGGCTGAGTCGTCTGGCAAAAATTTGTTTTTCATTTTTATTATTATTATTTATGTAAAAATGGAAAATTTTATGGTAAAATGAATTTTTTTAGATCATATTGGTCGGGCAAAAACTCAAAACTTAATGATTCAACGAAATCAAACGGCTCTATTTCTTTTTGTGCTAGCTTTGTCATCTGTTGTCGACTATGAACGAATTAATTTTGAAGGTTTGCAAGAAATGTCTTCTACGGCTTTTCTTTTCAGAGAATCAATCACTTAATATTATGCCTATTTAGGACTTTTTCGTCGTTTTTATTGTGGTTATGATTACTCTCAACAACAGAATTTGAAGTCTTCGTAGATAATATGGTATAGGGTACTGAGTGGTGATCGGACTGACATTGTAATATTTTTCGTTTGAACTATCGACGTTATGGTACCTACTTTAGATGAGATACTGCCGATCAGTGCCGTATTTAACCATTGTGACGCTTTAAGCACTAAACAAATTGCCGCCTTTTAATATAAATATTTTTCTAGTCCCAAATATGTTATTAAAGCATACAATTATAGTTGTTTCCTTTATAACTTAAAATTTCAATGATGATGTAAAATAAAAATATACAGCTGTTGAAAAAACGCATACATACATTTGAAAAACTTAATTATAAAAAATATAGTAGTAAAAAATGCTTAAATTATTTAATTTTTAAATTATATTCAAAATTAAATAGTAAGTTCCAAGTACTCATCGGCTTTCTGTACGACTTTTGAGCTGCGAAATCATCTAATATGGCATTAAGTCCATTTTGTTCACTAGTTCAGTTTCAATTGCCAATAAACTCAGTGAATTTAGTTTATCCCCTGCCATACTCGCTCTCAAATAATTTGTTACGCGTTTTAACGCAGAAAAAGTCATCTCGACTGAACAGTTAATTATTGCCATACATAAAAGCATATACGTAGAGAAATATCTACGTTAGGAAAAACTGTATCTAAATTATTACCACGTAAGAGTATTGATAACTCGATAACTCTATCGATATTTTTTTTTATACTTTTAAGATATGCTCGAAAATGAACACATTCACAAGTGAATGATTTTTCTAAATCATCGTTATAAAATTCTTGAAGCATAATTAGTTAATAGAGTTTATTTCTTCAAGTGAAAGTACTGATAAATTAGTCAAAAGTCTTATTTGTCAAATGTGTTAATATAAGCAGCGCATCTCTTTTCGATTTCACTGTTCACGCGATCCAGTATGGTAAAATATGTTTCTATTCTTACCTCATCACTTCCAGTCATACGGACTTTATTTTCTCTTGTGTCGCCAGCTTGAAGTTTGCGTTTTTTAGTCCATACTTTGCCGAACTCATACCCTTCACTCTTTATTTATTTATTTATTTTTGTGCCAAAATTACACATTCAAGCAGTAAGCACACAATCGTCAACCCACGTTATATTTATAACTTATGTTACGATCGTCGTACACACTTGTCTATCGTCAAGTCGTATACGTGCAACATGATAACGGAGAGTTTATAAATAATACAGCAATGCTATATATTATAATAGGGCGATAAACTCAACGATTTTGAAATTGGAAAACATAAAATATAAACATTACCACAATTCCATCGGTCTAAAAACATTTTTTTTTTATTAGTTGCATTTCTTTTAGTTCTAGTTACATATAATACAAATTTAATATTAAAATTATTTGCCGCCCTAAGCACTAGCTTATAGTGTTTACTGCAGGGAAATACGGCACTGCTGCCGATACGGCCGGCACGAAACAAATACATTTCCCGGGCCGCAATTAACTCAGTGATAAAATATGACCGGGCCGCGATTCGCCGGTCTTCAACACGTTAATGACATGTCGGGCCGCAATCCACCCACAGCCTCCCGCGCGATATACCGTTCGTACTCGACTCTGCTTATTCCGCCGGTTTCCCACTTATTTCCGTAAACTCGGCGATAATGGCGAACAAATGAACCTCGACGGTTTTTTCTCTCTCTCTTTCGCCCTCTCGTTTTTCATTTTCGTCTCACAGACCCGTCGTCCGGACCGTCGCGCCCGTAATCCGATCGTCGTTCACGATTCGGTCCGCGCAACAACGTCGGCTCTTCTCGAAACTGTATAATGCGGATCGAATCGCATCACGGCGTAAACGTCGGATTATTTTACGTTACGTCCGGAGCGTGTTTTGCGAAATCATTCCCGACGGGCGATCAATTACGACGGCGATCTAAGACGCGACCGGTGTAAAATAATCATTCTTGTTAAATCGTTCGCACTTTTCGGGAACGCCGAAGCGCCGAGAGGTGATATGAATCCGGATTCTCCGAAATCCGAAAAATCCGGATACTGTATTTCAGATTTTATGTTATAAAATCCGTATTTTGGATTTTCGAATATCAAAATACGAATATTTTGGCTTCACGTTGTGGAATTTGGTGTTCTGAATCAAAAAATCAAATGTTTGATTTTGAGTGAAATGGTTTTACACTAATATTTATTTTTATTAATTTTTTATTTTTTTTATTTTGTTTGCGCCGCAAACAAAATTTGAATGTAAGTTATTCCCGCCGACGCAATCCAATCTGTATTCGTTGTTTTCTTGTAGTCGTAACGGTTGGTATCGTTCGTCGTTGCGGTGCTGTCGATAATGGCATCAGCTGTTGTGTGCTGACGGCCCAGCGCGTGCGTTCCGCCGTTACGTAATTTGTTTTCGTTATTTAGTATCACGTGTGTGTGTGCTAAATAGTTTTCGGTTATGTTTTCGTGAATTTAGTCAAGTCATTGCCCTCAGTGTCACCGAAAGTTCTTAAGTTCGTGTGTTTTTCAATTTATGTAGGTGGCACTGAGTAATCGTTTCGTACTTCAGGTTTTTGTCGAGTCCGGTTCGTTAAAAACGTTTGACGAACCGGCTCGCCCCTCGTTCTAGTCTCGTCGCTCACAAGGAGCAGATCTCCGTGTTTTTAGTCGTCCATTGTCTGCAGTAGAAAACCACATTTTGTGAATTTGTGAATTGGCTGCTTGGTAATTATCGTTCGAACAATTTTTATTGTCAACGTTTCTAATTTTTCATTCCCCAGTCTAGGGCGGTCAATATTGTACCAGCAGTCATTGTGAGTTGTGGTTTTCGTGTTCGTGCGTTGTATTGTGTTGCTGCAGACAACATTGTGTTTTTTGAGTTCGTCGTTAGTGACTGTGGCCTGGTGGTCGTACGTGCGCGGGGTTGCGTAATTTTGTTGGTTTAAATAGTTTTCATTTTGTATTATACTACGCTTCCCCGGCACGGTCGCGTGGGATGAAATCCGCCATCGGACACAGTCACCTGTTATTGTGAGTATTGGTCGACCACGTGATTTATTTCGTTTGACTGGTGAACAGACGTGTTCACCAGTACTTTAGTTTACCTATTATTATTATATAAATTACATTATTTATTATATCTATTGTGGAACAATTTATTTATTATAATTATATAAATTAATTATTACGTATTATTATTTCATTTGTGTTTTTATTATACTGTTGGGCCAATCCGGCCATACAATTAGTGTCTTATTTTTATTATTATCATTATTATTATACTGATTTGGTTTTTAATTATTATTATCATTATTATTACATATTTTTTCTAAGTCGTGAAGGCACCCTTATAATTATATAAGCGCTGAGCGCGACATTTTTTGGTGACCTCGACGTGATAGTTTTTTGTTAATATTTCATTTTTGTTCCATTCAGTATATTATGTGGTATTATATTCGAGTTAGTAGGTAACTAAGTGATTTATTATTGTGTAATGTTTTGAATCTTATTTATTTATTAACTTCCCAATTTTTATTTATTCTAGTCAATACCGTTATTTTACTTGGTTGGTAGTAAATTATTTTTGTTAACTGATCTCATAGAAATATATCATTGTTCCTCTTTATTGTATTAGGTGCCCCATTCATCGAAATAGGTTCTACATCTCAATTCCATTGTTCCAACCGCGGTCATCATGTCAACAGACGATAATTCCCGAGAGTTGCGTAGACTCGTCAATCAACGTAAAGCAATCAAGGCTTCAGTTTTGAACATTGCGAAATATGTAGACAAATTTGATCCTAAATCACAGTCAATAAAAAATATTCAAATCCGGTCTGAAAAGTTAGTACAGTATATGCAGCAGTTCAGTGACGTCCAGCTTAATATTATGGACCTTGATGAAGAGCAAATTGATGAGGTGGACCGTCTTCAGTTTGAAGATTTCACCTGCTCCCTTAAGGCTACTTTGGATGATTTGGTCTCAAAGTACGGAGTCATAGAGTCAGATAACTCATTTCGTGCTTCTCATTCGTCTACTCATGATGGTGTACGGCTACCTACTATTCAATCTCCAACATTCAGTGGCAACTTGGAAGATTGGTCGTCGTTTTTCGACACTTTCAATGCTTTGTTTCATAATAATGTGTCATTAACTGATGTTCAGCGGTTACATTACCTCAAGTCTAGTTTAACTGGTGCTGCTGCTGACATCATCAAAAACTTTACTATCACTGCAGATAATTATCATGCTGCATATAATGAATTGATACGTCATTATGAAAATAAAGGTTTTACGATCCAAAGTCACATTCGAGCATTGTTGAATTCGCCTAAGGTAACGACAGCCACAGCAGAGGAGCTACGCAAGCTTCATCATCATGTAGCATCTCACGTAAGAGCACTGAAGGCTCTTGGACAACCAGTGTTGCATTGGGATGCCTGGTTAGTCACACTCATATGCGGTCAACTTGATGCAAGTACTGCAGGTGAATGGCAGTTGCGACTAGATAGTAAAGAACTCCCCACATATGAGCAAATAGAGTCATTTCTCGCCAAACGGGTCTTTGCGTATGAAGTTGGTACCGGCATACCCAGCAATGTCAACGAGCGATCGAATCGGGCCAAAGGTCAACAACTTAATAATAAAGTTTTGCTTTCTCAGTCATCTGGAGCAAAACCCATTAAATGTCCTGTGTGCTCTGTTGCGCATAAAATTTATAATTGTGATAATTTCAAGAAAATGTCTTTGCCAGAGAGAAAAAATACAGTGTCAAAATTGCGTCTATGTTTCAATTGTTTAAGCTATGGTCATCAAGTGCGTGATTGTAGATTTCCTGGTTGTCCTCAATGCGGCCAACGTCATAACTCGAAACTGCATAATGATACAGATGTTTCAGTCGGCCAGAATGTATCAGTCCAACTGCCCGATGTGGAACAGACCGTACTTTATACAGAAATTATACAGAAATCACCAGTGGTTGAATCTTCAGTGAATGTCATGTTAGCTACAGCCATTGTACATGTTAACGACCAACATGGCCAACCACGACCGTATAGAGCTGTACTGGACTCTGGATCACAGTTAAATTTTGTAACTCATGCCTGTGCGAAGGAACTTGGTTTGAAGTCATCCAATATTGTATGTGATATTGTTGGGGTTGGTGCTAGGTCATCTAAATCAAAACTGTTGTTAAAAACAATTGTATCCTCTCGTTTTGGTGAAGGTCAACGTAGTGTTCAATTTCACTCTCTGCCAGTTATTGTAAATTCTGTACCCGTTCAAATGGTAAATGATCGTATGTATATACCAAATGGAATTAGAAGTCGCTTGGCGGACCCCCAGTTTTACGTTCCTGGCTCCATCGACATACTACTCGGGGCTGAAATATTCTTTGATGTATTGGGTAATGAAAAGTGGCAGTTGTCTAACAGCGCTTCTCTAAGGAACACTGATTTTGGGTGGATAGTTACAGGAACATTGCCATTTATGTCTTGTGCATCAGCTTTACCACCAGTTGCTACTAGTACCAATTCGTCTTCTTTACTATGTACTACAAAGTCTTTACGGCAAAGTGCTGAGGAACAAAAGTCTGAGGACCATTTCCTCTCTACTGTATCACGTAATGAGCTAGGTCGCTTTGTAGTTCGCCTACCTTTTAAGCAAGATCCTCAAGTTCTTGGAGATTCTCGACGCCGCGCTCTGCAGCGATTTTTTAATTTAGAGAAACGTCTTGTCAAGGAACCATCACTAGCAAAACAATACAAGGATTTCATGGCTGAATATATTGCCATGGGGCATATGGAGTTGGCAAACGTTTTATCTCTTGGCCCTACCTATTACTTGCCCCACCATGCAGTATTCAAGGCAGAAAGTGCTACAACCAAGCTTCGTGTTGTGTTCGATGGATCAGCAACTGCGTCTTCAGGATTGTCATTAAATGATATTCTTTTAAAAGGACCAAAGGCTCAACCAGACCTGATATGTATACTGCTGCGATTTCGACTACATCGGATTGCCATAACCGCGGACGTAGCGAAAATGTACAGACAAGTGATGGTTGCCGAAGAGGACCGAGACTTTCAGCGCATTTTGTACCGAGCAGACCCACATGAACAGATTAAAGATTATAGGTTGAATACAGTTACATATGGCACTCGTTGTGCTTCGTTCCTAGCAACTCGCTGCTTGTCACAAATTGCTATTGATGTTGACGACGTTGCTATAAAGAGGGTCATACATCAAGATTTTTATGTTGATGATCTACTCAGTGGGGGTGAATCAGATGATCAATTGTTTCATGTGTATCAACAGCTTCAGTCAACTTTGAACCAATATGGGTTTCCACTTCGTAAATGGTGTTCAAGTTCCCCTCAATTGATGAGTCTTATACCGCAAGCCCACGAAGATCCAAATTTTGTAATAAAATTAAGCGATGAAGATACAGTCAGTGCTTTGGGATTGCTGTGGCAGCCAGCTAATGACTGTTTCAGATTCAATGTAAAAGATTGGCAGCCTCCAATACGTATGACGAAGAGAACACTTCTCTCAGACATAAACAGTGTATATGATCCAATTGGTTTAATTTCGCCTGTGCTCATTAAAGGAAAAATATTTGTACAACAAATGTGGACGTTAAAGATGGACTGGGATGAGGTATTGCCTGAAGACTATCAAAATAGATGGATCAGATTTTATGGTGGTTTGAAGCCACTTGAGCAACTGAATATTCCCAGACGTGTCACATCATACAGCTATGCCACGTTAGAGTTGCATGGTTTCTGTGATGCGTCTCAAGAAGCCTTTGGTGCAAGTATATATGTTCGATCTATCACTTCCGACGGTCATATCTCGGTTAACTTGTTTACATCCAAATCAAGAGTGGCGCCCCTTCGTGCAACCACCATCCCACGGCTTGAACTATGTGGGGCACTATTGTTGGTAGAGCTTATGGATGATGTTCAGAAACAGCTGGCAGTTTTGAATATTAAAATAGACAATGTTAATGTGTTCTACTGGTGTGATTCCACTATTGTCATTGCATGGATTGGTAGCAAATCTCTGTTTCAAGTTTATATTTCTAATCGCATAGCGCGTATATGCGATAAAACGTATCCCGATCAATGGCATCATGTTCCAACAAAAGACAACCCGGCGGATCTGATAACCAGGGGAATTAATGCAACATCAATGACGAGCTCAAAGTTATGGTGGAATGGTCCATCATGGTTGTCTAAGAGTAAATGTTTTTGGCCAAACAAACCTGTGTTACCTGAGGAGTTACCTGAAGTCCGCCCTGTAAAATTAGCATTGATCACGGGTGGTGTCAAATCTCGGTGGCTGTTAAGTAAATACTCTCGTTGGAACATTCTTATTCGCGTCACAGCTTTGGTACGTAGATTCATAACAAATTGTAAGTGTCGTGTAACAAAACAAAGAGAAAACTGCCTTGTGGGGTTTATCAAGGTCAATGAACTACTTGATGCAGAACGCTTTTGGTTAAAAGATGCTCAAAGTCATGCATTCAGTGAGGAACTTGCGTGCTTGAAGTCTGGCAGAATGGTACGCCGCGGAAGTGCGTTGAGGTCTCTATGTCCTTTTATTGACCAACATGGGCTAATACGAGTTGGTGGTCGTCTTGACAACGCAAATGTTGAGTTCAACCAAAAGCATCCCATCGTTCTTCCATCAAAAGACTTAGTTACTAATTTAATTTTTCAATATGAGCATAGTTTGTTACATCTTGGACCACAATCGTTGCTAGCTCTGATGTCTAACAAATACTGGACTATTCGTGGAAGAATTATAGCTAGGAAAACAGTTCATAAATGTTTGCAGTGCTTCCGAGCGAGGCCCACATTTTTAAGCCCCTTCATGGCACCGTTACCGCGGGTTAGAGTGATTGCCGAGCGGGTGTTCTCTAAAACTGGTGTTGACTACTGTGGACCAATTATGGTTAAGAGTGGCCGTAGGAGGGTCAGTCCAACCAAGGCCTATATATGTGTGTTTATTTGTATGGTCACAAGATCAGTGCATTTGGAATTAGTATCGTCACTGTCTGCAGAAGACTTCTTAGCCACACTGTCCAGATTTATGGCTCGCCGAGGACTGGTTTCCCAGTTATTCAGTGACAATGGCACTAATTTTGTTGGTGCCCATCGCATTTTACGGGATCAGTTTAGAGAATACTACAAGAATAAATCAGTAGCAGACTTTTTGAGTATTCGCAGAATCGAATGGCACTTTATCCCAGCTGCTGCTCCGCATTTTGGTGGGCTATGGGAGGCAGCAGTGCAGGCTGCAAAGAGACATCTGCTTAGAATCTCAAAAGGCATTCTCCTTTCATATGACGAGACCATTACTTTACTTTGTAACGTCGAGGCCGCTCTCAATTCGAGGCCGTTGACCCCAATGTCCTCTGACCCTTCAGACTACAGTGTCTTGACTCCGGGTCACTTCCTGGTGGGCGAGCCACTGACATTGCCTCCCGAACGCGATGTGTCTAATGTGCCTCAAAATCGATTACGCCGGTTCAAGCTCATGCAAGCTTCAATGCAATTATTTTGGAAAAGGTGGTCCACCGAGTATTTGCCACAAATCCAGCGTAGAGGAAAGTGGACCAAAATTTGCAAAAATGCAGCCGTCGGTGACTTGGCTATATTAAGAGAAGACAACGTGCCACCTTTGAAGTGGTCATTAGTACGGGTAGTTCAAATTCATCCTGGACCTGATGGTGTAGTGAGAGCGGTTACTGTACGCAACTCTCGGGGATTGGAGTTCAAAAGACCTTCTATCAAGTTGGCATTACTTCCTGTTGAAGAAGACAGTGTCATCAGCTCCCCACCAGGATCACCATAGTTACCGCAGTATTTTATTTATCTTGTGTCATTTATTCGGATTTTTATTTATTATTAATTATTGTATTTTTATTGGTTGTTATTTTTGTAGTATTGTTATTGTTAAATTGTATTACGGTTCTTTTATGGTCTATGGCCTAAGCCTCTGTGTTATTATAATCGGTAAAATATTGATATTCGTCTTAGTTGTTCTTATAGAATTTTGTCAACAACATATTATTTTTCGTTGAAAGCCCTTTCAAGGGGGGGTGTATGTTTGCGCCGCAAACAAAATTTGAATGTAAGTTATTCCCGCCGACGCAATCCAATCTGTATTCGTTGTTTTCTTGTAGTCGTAACGGTTGGTATCGTTCGTCGTTGCGGTGCTGTCGATAATGGCATCAGCTGTTGTGTGCTGACGGCCCAGCGCGTGCGTTCCGCCGTTACGTAATTTGTTTTCGTTATTTAGTATCACGTGTGTGTGTGCTAAATAGTTTTCGGTTATGTTTTCGTGAATTTAGTCAAGTCATTGCCCTCAGTGTCACCGAAAGTTCTTAAGTTCGTGTGTTTTTCAATTTATGTAGGTGGCACTGAGTAATCGTTTCGTACTTCAGGTTTTTGTCGAGTCCGGTTCGTTAAAAACGTTTGACGAACCGGCTCGCCCCTCGTTCTAGTCTCGTCGCTCACAAGGAGCAGATCTCCGTGTTTTTAGTCGTCCATTGTCTGCAGTAGAAAACCACATTTTGTGAATTTGTGAATTGGCTGCTTGGTAATTATCGTTCGAACAATTTTTATTGTCAACGTTTCTAATTTTTCATTCCCCAGTCTAGGGCGGTCAATATTGTACCAGCAGTCATTGTGAGTTGTGGTTTTCGTGTTCGTGCGTTGTATTGTGTTGCTGCAGACAACATTGTGTTTTTTGAGTTCGTCGTTAGTGACTGTGGCCTGGTGGTCGTACGTGCGCGGGGTTGCGTAATTTTGTTGGTTTAAATAGTTTTCATTTTGTATTATACTACGCTTCCCCGGCACGGTCGCGTGGGATGAAATCCGCCATCGGACACAGTCACCTGTTATTGTGAGTATTGGTCGACCACGTGATTTATTTCGTTTGACTGGTGAACAGACGTGTTCACCAGTACTTTAGTTTACCTATTATTATTATATAAATTACATTATTTATTATATCTATTGTGGAACAATTTATTTATTATAATTATATAAATTAATTATTACGTATTATTATTTCATTTGTGTTTTTATTATACTGTTGGGCCAATCCGGCCATACAATTAGTGTCTTATTTTTATTATTATCATTATTATTATACTGATTTGGTTTTTAATTATTATTATCATTATTATTACATATTTTTTCTAAGTCGTGAAGGCACCCTTATAATTATATAAGCGCTGAGCGCGACATATTTGGAGACACTATTTACTCAACTTAAATGTATCTAAAAGTTTTATCCAGCAACTATATAGATCGGAAATTTTATGTAGATGATCCTTTGAGAGTTTCTTAAGTTCTCATCTCAATAGTTTTTCCGGGTGAGAGAAAAACAAACTGTTAAGGACCACTGTAATTTATTGTTAGTTATATGTCAGTATCATAATGTAAACTGATGCGTGAGTGATTCCTTACTCATACGACTGGTCAATAAGGAATCTGTTGACTAAACCCTTTTTGACCGGAAGACCAACTCGTCTGCGAGGACACACACACGTAGCAGTCAGTCTTCGTTCAGAGCATTATAAAACTACAGAACATTTCAGAACCTTCAGAGCATTTAATATTTGTATAAGTTTTCTCTTTTAATAAAATATATAGTTAAATCAAAGTAAATTTATTCGAGAGTGTTGTTTATTTGTGTACGGTATAATCACTTGTGACTAGTGATGTGCAAATTCCCGAGAATTTCATCACGGGAAATTCCCCGGGAAAATTCCCAGAAATATTTTCAATATCGGGAATTTTCCGGGAATATTATAATTTTTTAAAAGTTGTTCATATTTCTTAATATTTAATTAAACCTAAAGTTTTTTTTGATCCAAATAGCAAATATTTTTTTTCAAAAAGATCACTTTAGAAAAGTTTGATTAATGGATAATTAAAAAAAAAACATTTCATTCTTATTAGGCATCAATATAATATTCAAGTTATACTTCTAAATGTTAGTGTTAAGATTGTATTGCTTAATAGTTATAATAATTTACATGAAATTAAAATTGTAATCTAATAAATTAATAATGTATCTGCCAACAAATTACCAAAATTAAAATCATGTTTTAACTTGCCCCAACTTTTTATGAATCTTTTAAATAATAATACAAGGACTAACAATCCAATTTTTTTTTCTGCCAGCCATGTTGCAGTATCAAATTTTACCGGCACCAAATAAAAAACGTACCAACTTTATTGTACTTTATCACTATAGTGATTATTATAATACACTAAAATACGATGTATGACCACAGATTTCAATTCAAGCATAGAAATTTCAAAAAAAATTGTGTTTTATAATAAAACTATAAAACTATGTAAATACTAAATACTAAATAGTAAAATGTATATTTGTATTTGAATTTATAATTCATTTATCAATGTTCGGTAACTTCGGTGGCTGCGATAAAAATAATGTTTGTTAACAAAACAGTATAGCCAAATGAAGCGAAGTAAAGTCATTGATGTATATACGATGTATATTACGATGTAATAACGTGCAAATCGTTCTATAAAAATAATTAATTACCTATTAACTTTTTTCAAAGAAATATCCCCGAGTAGTTCGGGAATATTTCGGGAATATTCCTTATTCCCGGAATGTTCCTTGGGGAATATTCCTAGTGGCACATCACAAGTTGTGACCGTCCGTAACAAAACTAAAATGGAATAAAAACGACGAAATTCCCCTTAAACGACATTTTTGACATTGAATCAATACTTTATTAATTTTGTCATTGTAAGTCATTGATAAAAAATTACTTATTTAATGATTCATAATCCAAAACCCGGATTCCGAATTTCGAATTCCATAAATCCGGATTTTCGAACTCCGGTAAATCCGGATTTTTCCCACCACTATAACAAGTGTACACGCGATATAACAATATTAATAATGATAATAATAATAAATACGAGCCAACACGCGTTTTTTACGTTTCGTCCGCATTAAACAACCGTCGCCGTTTACAGCGTGATAAATGTACCTATAGCTACTTAGTTATGATTTTACCGCGGCGCGCAGTCGTATTGTTGTCGTGCCGTGCGCATCGGGAGCGACGCTCCGGTAATTGAATAATACACTCCAGCGTATTAAAAATGCATTATCTCTCCACTGGTAATTCGATTACCGGAGTGTACACACACACACACACACACACACACACACACACACACACACACACACACACACACACACACACACACACACACACACACACAAATACACAAACACACACACACACACACAACGTATATAATACGTACAACAGCGCGTTTTTCTTCCTTTTTCCTCTTCGTCCGGTCTCAACTCTCCTCGCCTGATCGCCGTACCGTAATATTTGTGTTCCGCACCGATCCGTCGATCGACGTTTATCATTTCCGTCGGGCCGTTTTGACGGCCGCGGTAATTATTATTCTCGGTCTTATTGCCGTACACTTAATTTCACGCGGTCGTAGGCACATCGATTTAGCCGAGAAATACGAAATAATATATATTATATCGGACGATATTATTATTATAATTATTATTATTATTTATCGGCCACGCGTCTCGCGTTAATCGCGTATTCCAAAACCGGTGTCGCGGTGCCCGTGAATTAATAATTATTACGTTCGCAGCGATCAATTATTGCGAGTGCGCTTAATTATCTCATCCGTCGTGAGAGTATCGCGAAAACGCGAGGCACGCGGTGGGTTTGTGTAAATACCGTCTTGGAACGTTCAAACGATTCGTCATGTACCTACGACCTGTGTACGTATTGTTTTGTACAAGCTAAACAATTATCCGGCGCCGTCGGGATAGGGTCACGAAAAATCAGTAATAAGTAAAAATAAATTTGATAATATTTTAAAGTCCAAGCCAATAAGTGCATTTACAAAAACGTGTTTGTGTACCATAAATGAATGAATGAAAATCACGAAATGAAATATAATCAGAATTTTGTAACTTTATTCATTTTCATTAGTGAAAAAAAAAATGTTTTATTTATTTTTTATCGGTATTTTTTTAATGCGATTAAACACTTTAAAGTTTCATTTCATCATTTTTTTTTTTTTTTTTTAATTTATATACGAACTGTGCAATTATTACACGATGCAATAATTTCTAAGCGACTCGAATAACAAGTTATTTAACAATTTTAACCTCTTGAAATCAATAATCATTGTCTAATTTTTGTGATGACGTAACCAAACGTAAAAATTAATGTGTATTTATTTATTTATTTATTTATTTATTTATTTATATAAAATACGGGACGATCCCAATCATAGGCGCCGGGTTTCCCAAATTTCATGGGGTGCCTAAAATCCTTAGACATTAATAAATGCCAATTTAAATAAATAATAATTTTTTTTCAACATAAATTGTTACCTTATTTAATACGAACTTTTTCATATATTAAAACATTTAAAACTTTTAAGTACATATTAATTATTATACGTAAAATTATTTTAATTTCATATACGTATGTTAGGAACGAATTATCAAAACATCCAAAATATATTTTGCTGTCATAAATATTATACAACGAAAAAATTATAAACGTATTAAATTACATATTGCTCTATCTTTTTATTTCACGGGGTGCAGAGCACCCCATAGAATGATTCATGGGGTGCTTGAGCACCGCAGCACCCCAATAGTCGGCGCCCATGATCCCAATTACGTTGATTCGTATTGAAAATAATTAACGAGAAAAAATTACAAATATTTAAATATGAGAGACAATAAGTACACTACGGGACTGTGGGTCCTCGTTGGCCAGTTTCATCAATAATTATTACAGCGGCTAAAAGGAATGGGAAAGAGGATCTTGAAGAATAAGTAGGAACTCTACAATTAACCTTAGATAGGAGGACGGGGGCATCAACATTCACCATTGATTTGGTCACGGAACACTGGTGCGATGATGACGGTAAAAAAAACGTGCCACAGACATGTCCCTTGCATCATACACATAAACACATTCATATTCATACAACATCTGTGTATCAATATCAATCATTTATTTTATCGTCAGTCTCTACGTCCACGATTAACACCATTGATGTTTAATCAATTTAAAGTGAAACAATGACAAAATATGTATTGTTTTAAATTTTCAAAATTAAATGTATGGCGATTTGGTCTTAACCATAGGTGGACATGGGGGGGGGGGCTCAGCCCCCCAGAAATTTCAAAGGCCCCCTCAAATTGAAACTTAATTCGAAATGTTATATTATTACAGTTATTCGTTGTAATAATTACATTTATAATACATTTTACTATTATTTAAAAATTATAAAATATTTAGCCCAACAAATGGCGTTAAAAATCTTACAGTGATATTACTGATAAATTGTTCGATAATAATCTGTTAAATTACCATAGAAGAATATTATAATTTTGTTCTGTGATATACTCTGTGATATATTATTATTACTCTGAGGATATACTATAGACACTCGATAGCCTGCCAGCGCCCACTGCCCAGCCATTAAAACTTAAAAAGCATAGATATAGAATTAAAATTTATTTATTCTGTGGTAATACTGTCTGTGGTATCTGTGGTAAGAAGTTAAAACCGTATCTGTAGTTTGATAAGATGTTAGCAACGTGTTTACATCCAAGTTTCGAAATAATGAAAACTGATATTTTTAGAAACTCGTGAGTCGTGATTCGTTAACCTACAAAAAAAAAAAGTAGTTGTTACTTTGTAGTTTGTCAACGATTTTTAACGATTTAAATATGGCTAAATATTTTAATAATTTTAATGTAAAAAAAAATGTATTAAAAGAAAGGTTAGAAAAAGATTTGTCAAAAAATATTAACAGTGATGATATTTTAAATATATTTGCTGATAAAAACAGAAATATATTATTAAAATAAAATATTAATTATTATCAAATGTTTGTTAAAAAGTATTATTTATAATTATTGTATTAATAATGTGGTATAGTTATGTAGATGAAAGGGGTGTGGGGGCGAAGCCCCCGCGGATCACTTTACTTTAAATTATTTTAGCCCCTCTAAAATGTCAACCAAATGTCCGCCTATGGTCTTAACACTGACTTATACCTACTATAGGAATCGAAAGATGTTATTGGTGCATACTTCATGGCTGTTATTTCACTTGATGAAAAATTGAGATCCACCTTCATCCGCAATACCACAAAGAATGTTTCATTTACATTTAATTGTCTTCAGTCCCGAATTTTTGTTTTAAGCAACGTTCATTTTGTTCTTTAATAATTCAGCTGTTGGGCCTTCTGATTCATTAATTTTTGAAATTGAGAAATCAATAATTTGTATGCTTTCACTCAACAGAATCTTGGTTACTTGGCTACTATCTTGGTTAACCCGAAAGGTAAAGATGTTTTCACAACCACGCGAACACAAGAACTGATAGTCTGATAGGTACTGTTGTAAATTCGTAAATATATTTTATCAAATAATTGTTGAACATAAAGTGTAATCTAATATCATTAAGGTCTAGTTATCGAACATATAAATTAAAATAAATAAACTAAAATCAAGTTATTAATAATTATTTTAACCTACTTATTTCCTATATACATTATACCCTTACATTTCGCAAACTACCATTATCATAATATAAATGTTAAGTATTACTAAACCACCGAAATTGTCAAAATTTACAAAATATGTAAAAAAAAGCGACAATTTCACAAGGTATGTAAAGATATGTATTTATGACGAAATATGTAAAAATATGTAAAATAAAATATAACTTACTTTATTGAAAATCACGTGAAACGAATTTATCGTTTGCAATAATGAATTTATCATGTTTTACTAAAAATATGTATACATACAAATCCCAGCCCTAATAATTATAATATTATAAATTAAGCTTGTAGTTTCAGATAACTATAGAACTTTAAAAAAATCACGTGGACGAAAAATAGTAAACCATTTAAACGTTTCATAAAATATATTTGTATAAATTAGTGTTTTAAATCGTGCATGAAAATTCTATTAAATTAATTGTACAAGCCACAGTGTTGTTAACAGTTTGAAAATATCTAGGGTTGAAAGGTAAAAAAATGATTGCCTATTTAAAAAAGCTGTTTATAATTTAAACTATGTTACAAATAAAAACATTTAATTATGCAACTCACAATAATCCATGGCTAAATATCATGATGTATAAAATCACCACTGGGCTGGAAAGGGTAATAAAACAACAAAAATTGTTTAAAACACGTAAAAAATTTTTTTGAAAAAACATAGTTTTAAACTTTTAATATATATATATATATATATATATATATATATATATGAATAATATTTTAATCTGTGTGATACCATGATTATGCATATCCAAGTTCACGTAGTGATGTTTACAACAAGCATCAAACGTGTGTCGAAAAGGAAAAAATTAATTATTCACGTCATTACAAAGAGTATCAACATCGTCCAATTGTTTTTTTATTTTATTCATTTACTTGTAATTTATTTGTATTCCATGATATGTGACATACCTAGAAAACAATAATTAACGCGTACACGAGTGTACAACAACGTTTTTTCGCCCTCAAACTGTGTGTGTGTGTGTGTGTGTGTGTGTGTGTGTGTGTGTGTGTGTGTGTGTGTTTGTGTGTGTGTTTGTGTTTGTGTGTGTGTGTGTGTGTGTGTGTGTGTGTGTGTGTTTGTGTTTGTGTGTGTGTGTAAAATACGGGACAGGGAAGAACGAAAAGAAGGTTTTTCATATATTTTTTTCTGTTTCCTTTTACAAACATCTCTCAAAAACGACGTTCTCTGATTCATCAGTGATGAGAGACAGTGGCGGCTGATGTTCGCTGAACACGTCGTGCGTCTAACCGAAAGGATTTCTTTACCGGACGGAGGGGAAGGAAAAACCAGGCAAATAAATGGCAGAAGCACACACACACACACACACACACACACACACACACACACACACACACACACACACATACTTTACAAGAGTACAGTTCACAGTCGGTTGCACGCGAGTGTCGCGTATAGAGTGTTTACAGACACCCGTGCTACGCGCGTACGTGTGTGTGTGTGTGTGTGTGTGTGTATTATTTGTCAGCTGAACATACATCTCGGGCACGCGTACACACGTGTAAGTACGTATAAATACGCAGGTAGAAGCGCGGTCGACGTCGACTGAGAAGAGTAAAAGTTTTATAGGCTGCAGGCGCTTTACAGAGAGACCACCGCTCGCGCGTGTGTGGGTGTGTGTACAGTACGTTGTTTGAATCGTTTGAATGTGTGTTTACCCGTCGCCGCCGAACCGTTTCGCTCGCGTCGCGTCCCGATCGAGCCGTGCGCTAAGGCTAAGTCGTGATAATCGTGCTCGTCCGTCATTATTATTAATATGAGTGTTATCCTCTGTAATGCCGCACGGGACCAAAGTATCGCCGGATTATTAGAAGTTATGATTATTAGTTGATATGAATAAAATCGTGGGATTTTTGAGAACATGTCACGATAAGAAAATGTATTCAAAAAATATTAACAGTCGAATAACTTTCCTTTTTGCACGATGGCTATTGAATTAATAATACATCTGTTCACGCATTTTTCAAACGAAGGAACCAATTGTTATTTGTTTTGTTTTTTTTTTTTTTATGTCGACGTAGACTACTAAAATCTACTAGAATTATGTATGGAAAAAAATGGACTTATTCTCTTTATGTTCCATATATACGTATATATATATATATATATATGTAAAGAATATATAATTCTTTAAATTGTATTTTAACGCGCTCTGTACGGTTAGTGTGGTTATAAAGTGATAACAATAATAATGATAAGTATTAAGTAAGATATAATATACTGTGGTAAACAAAATTTGAAAACATATTAAAAATATTAAAAATACTTCCATAAAGTAGTTTTGAATTATCTTGAAATACAAAAATTAATAAAATATAGGTTTCCCAGTCATAGTATTAGTGTAGTAAATAATAATAATAATTCAAAAATCGAGGCCAGTTAAAAGTATGATAAAAAATAAAAAAAAAATTATAAATACAAGTAATAATAATAATAATAATACAAACTTCCTTAACATAAATAGAACTACACAAATAATAATTTAGATAATTCAAAATGAAAGTCAGTTAAAACATTTAGTAAATCAAAAACTATAGTAGATATTTTTTATAATGATCCATGGCTCTTAGCATTTGGCTTATTTGAATTTATATTAAGTCCTAAATTTCTTTTCCTTTTTTTGGGAGGATTTTCACCTTTTGGAGGTCTTCCTCCTAATAAGCGTTTGCTTCCCCTAGTTACACCTACAGCTCTTCTTGCAATTGTAGTGGGCTGTACTTTAATTCTAGCACCATCTCGTTGTCTTGTTGATATACAGTTACCAGCTATATATAAAAAATGTTCCCATTGGCCTTGACTTTTAATTTTTTTAAGTTTTTCTTCCAATTTATTAATACCGCCTAGTGATGATCCATAAGAAGCATTACAAGAATTTAATAAATTCATCACATTTTCAAATTTACTATTATTATTAGTACATTGAATATTGATTTCAATATATATATGATAACATTGTATAATGTTATCACAATGTAATACGGCCAATGAGAGCGCTCGATTTCTTGTGGGTCTCTAGCAATGTATGGTATGCTTATATGCTGGCGGTAACAGACGTGTTATTACCACTCATTCTCCCTACCGGTTACGCGGTGACAGTTGTGGACGCACTGTTATCACGTAACCATTCCCCCGCGCGACCACGCGTTTTGAATAATTGTCGCGTATCTTATTTTTGTATACTTGATTTTTCATTGTTGTGTAATTGTTATTTATTCCTATTTTTATTTTATATTTCTTTTGTTACCTAAGCTGTCGGCCCGCGATAAAAGGCTACGACGCCGATCGCGACCGGGCCGACGGATAATAGATATATATATTATCCGTGGACCCGGCCGACGCTCTCTCTGTGCTCGACTTCGGTACGCACCAGTCGCCTGCGATTTAGTCGCCCTCGAATGTACTTTATTTTTCTGCTAATAAACACGTTTCGCGTAATTCTACTCGTGTCGAGTACTTTCTTTCTCGTGAGATATTATTTCGACTCGTCCGTGCTCGCGGAGTCATTTGGTGTGTCGAGAGACGAACATTTCTTCGCCCCGCCAAATAAGTTATGATAACATAAATTAAATGTAATAAGGAAGATGTTATATTATACTGAAATATGTAATATTTATTTAATAAAATATGTTAGTAGTTTAGGAATTGACGTCTTATTAAAGAACAAACATTTATTGTCGTGTCTTTATGTTTAGGTAAGTTCTGTATATAATATAAATATAATGTAATAATAATAAAATACATAAATAAAAACTTTATGTTTAGAGCAACACATTATTGGTTTGGTTTGTTTGTGGTCAATTCCTGAAAAAAAAAGTAAAATATATATATATATAATTTATAATTATGTAACACAATTTTAATACAAATAATATTCATAAAAACAAACTAAAAGAAACTGTTTTTGGGTTTTACATTTTGTTACATATTCGATGATGATTTAGTGACTGAAACGAATGGCAGTACAAATAGTACAATAAATTATCTCAACGATACACGACGCTCTGACGTGTGATGAGCACAAGATATGCATTCGAATCGAATTACATCAATAAAACAAATACTGCTCAAAATACAACGTACGTACGAAAATTCTTTATCACCGTATTATTACTATACCTATTGTATAATCGTAATATGTTCGTATTTTCCCGAAGAATTCTCAGTCGAAATTCGCTAAACAATTTGATATACCTCCTTGTAATTTATCGTTTTCATATTTTATTCGTAGTAAAAATGTCAATACCATAAACGTTATATTATTCTCGACAATGCATATTATTCGGTAATTTCCCGAACCATAAATCAATATAATATACAGAATTTAATGTTAAATACGAGCCTTTATTGCCACGTATAAAATATATTCTTCACGAACCGGTATTATGAATTGTACGATTTAATATGATGTAGACAAAACGAAAAATATCTGAGATCACATTCCGAGCACTTTGTTTTCTATTTGGGATCGGGGGCAAACAGTAATAATGAGCCAACGATCTGTTATTCGATCCGACCCACGACAACGTTGAGATTTCGATCACGATGTACTTCGGGCTGTAATTACCGACGACGAGTTAAAAAAATCTACCACACATATTTTATTCGAGAAATTTTTATGAAACTGGCCAATGAGCACCCGCAATTCCTGAGTATTTAGTGTACTTAATGTCTCTCATAATTAATTACTTGTAATTTTTTCTTGTTAATATTTTCAATGCAAATCAATGTAATAATAATTGGGCTCATCCCATATTTAATATAAATAAATAAATATCGAAAATTCCGTATTTTTGGAACGATTCTAGTTTAGCAACCTATCGATTTTGAAAATTTTTTTTTTTCCAAAACGTGTGTTTTAGGGTGCTTTATATGAATGTAAAAAAAAAAAAGCCCGCTCATACTTCGATTTGAAGTTATCGACAAAAAACTTAAAAAACCTAATTTTTTCGGTACGCGCGTTTTTTTTTTTTTTTAAAATACTTAGAATTGAATATTTAAAAATTTTTTTTTTTCAAAATGTGTAGTTTTTAACGCTTAATACATTGGTTAAATTAAAACTTACCTAACATACTTACTTTTGAAGTTTTTGTGCGTAAACATTGAAAAACACTATTTTCAAAATTCATAATAAATCCTTTCTTAAATTTGCTGAAAATCACTTTTTTTTGGTAATTTTTTTTTTCAGTGTACTGTTTTAGATGAAAAAGTTTTTAGTGAAGTCAGAAATGTGCTATCTAGCTCAGTTTTTGAGTTACGAGTATTAAAAGTTGTATAATTTAGTTTTAGTGAAACCAGAATTAACTAATATTTATTGGTTTGGAAGAAATAAAATAAATTGTTCGTTTAAGTGTGTAACCACAACTTGTACAATAGTAAATATTAATAAAACATTGAGCGTCGCTGCGCTCCGCAGCTCCGTTCGCTTTGCTCACTTCGCAAAACTCCCCTCGCTTTGCTTCGCTTCGCTTCGCAAGCTCGTGTCGCACCCGCTCGGCTCCGCCGAGCGTATTTAAATCGAAAACAACCCTCGATTTGCTGTGCAACGTGGGGATGTTTCGGTTTGATAATGGTCAATTGTATAATTTTTAAAAACGCAATTAATAATAATTTATTAAACATCGAACGCACGGATTGCTTATCATACCAGTATAGCTATTTTAGGAAAACTAATTACGAAGTAATAATGAACAATATCTATTATAAATATAAAACTTAATAATATTAAAAATTTAAGTTATATGAATAAAAATGTTTATTTTAAATACACTGAAAAAAAAAAAATACCAAAAAAAAAGTGATTTTCAGCTAATTTAAGAAAGGATTTATTATGAATTTTGAAAATAGTGTTTTTCAATGTTTAGGCGCAAAAACTTCAAAAGTAAGTATGTTAGGTAAGTTTTAATTTAACCAATGTATTAAGCGTTAAAAACTACACATTTTGAAAAAAAAAAAATTTTAAATATTCAATTCTAAGTATTTAAAAAAAAAAAAACGCGCGTAACGAAAAAATTAGGTTTTTTAAGTTTTTCGTCGATAACTTCAAAACGAAGTATGAGCGGGCTTTTTTTTTTTACATTCATATAAAGCACCCTTAAACACACGTTTTGGAAAAAAAAAAATTTTCAAAATCGATAGGTTGCTAAACTAGAATTATGCCATATTTTTTTTTTCATTTCGATTTTGTGAAAATAATTACTCTCACGACATTTAAATGTCTTATATGAAAAAGCTAATATGACTGAATGATGTGATTGCTGTGAAGTATGCTTTTTTTTTGCTCGCGCGTTTTTTCACTTTTCTGTGTAGTTGTAAAAATATAGGGATGCCTTATATTGATGACGTATAAGTTATTCTCTTCGTTTGGACAAAAAAAATCGAAAAAAGTTATAAAATTGTGTTTATATATATATATATATATATATATATATATATATATATATATATATATATATATATATATATATATATATATATATATATTTATTTATTTATTTATTTATATACTATTGAAGCGTATCGAAGTGAAATTTTAAAAGTAGACTAATATATTTCAATGCCCAACAGTAAAAAAAGATTACACATTTACCCCGTGCGCACCTATTTGCGCTCGGAATCGATAGCGAGGTCGATAATTTACTAGTTCTTTTTAATTTTTAATAATAATACAATGCCGTTTTCAATCTCAATGGTCTTGCGAAACGTGCGAAGAATACCAACGTCCCGGTTTCGACCCGAGTTTTTATTAATATTCGATAGAGTCGAAGTTCAGCGATTCAATTATTATGATTCGTCTCATTTTCTCTTTCTCTCTAAAAAAAAAAAAAATAAAACAATAATACCTCGTGTAAGTCATTCAATTGTATCCTGATTTATTTATTTCTCACTATCGTGAATTCGCGTGAATCTATTTATTGATCAAATTATTTTCAAGTGGTATCGGGTAAACACTGCACGGCAAAAATATAAATACGCATTTTTAAACACAAAAAATAGGCTTCCATTTTTGGTTTTATACTATCACTTTCCATCACCTCGAAAGTTGATATAATTTCTGATACCATATAATTTATGGACGTTATCACTACAAATCGGAGAACGGTTATAATCATTAAACATGAATTGAATATATTTTATACTCGTACTATTATCGAATGTTTTTAAAATCGGAAAAACAAATCCTATAATTTGGAATCATTAAACACAGGGGCGTATAAAATCGGAGTTTTAGAGGCTCAACCCCTACCGAAATTATAAGTTTAAAAATCAAAATACTGATGTACAGATGTATTTTTTTCAATTCACGTAAACCTATTTATTTTAACTTAAAACCTCCATTTCGAAAAATAGTTTCGTATACGCACCGCATCGGACATATTGCAAGAATAAACAGTTTTAATCGTTTTAAAACGTTCTTTTTTAATTTTAATTTTTTTTTTTTTTTAATTACGTTTCATACGACTATGAGAAATGTTACAATACGAATGGAATTAATTCAGTGTTTACTGAAATAGTTGAAACGCGTCTTGTCTACAGGACGACGGATCTTCGCTTAGACTTCGGATTGAATTTTCGCACTGAATTTTGAGTATGCATTCACGATTTTCTCTCAGCCAAATTCCGTGATTAAATAGTCTGGTCGCACCGTCGACGGCGACAACACCGAACGTCTCTGTGACGTCTTACCCCTCCTCGTTCTCCTACAGTGTAGGACCTACACCGTCGGTGGTCTTCGTTGCACACTGCTCGGCGAAAGCACAGAACCTACTCGATATAATACATTCGTATAGATACCGTCTTAATAGATCTGTTGTCGTTAAAAAAAAGTGTTACTGTCGTTTGTCATACGCGGGATACGAGAAAACGATTTAATTTCGACGACCATTGAAACATTTTTGAAAAACGTCGTGAGTATAAAAACAAAATATTTATACACGACACGACGAAAACAAACAGATTTAATAACGATATAATCGTGTCGGGATTATTAATTAATTAATTTATTTATTTTGTTTTTTTGTTTTTTATGAGTGATATTATTACGTTTCTCAAACTTTATATTTTTCAATCATAAACAGTTTTTTTTCTATCCTTGAATAGGATTGAAAAGATTGAAAGAGATCACCTGGCGTTTACGAGACATTGTGGGTCATTTTTTTAGTATCGGCCCATACACCTATTGAGTGTATTATATACGCTAGAAAAACACGTCGTTTACATTCGTACTCGAGTGCCATTAACCATTTTCAAACGTGGATAGATTTTTCATAAGTGCCACCGAAGTTAGTGGATTTCTTTGCGTAGTACACAAATTATACAAACAGTTAGTTTAATCGTTAATATTGTTTATTTCGTTTTTACCTCGTTGTATACCTCACGGCGTAGTTAAAAAGTAGTTTGCTTCGACAACAACAGATTCGGCCGATAAGCAAAGCATATTTTTACAACGCATGACAACCATTAATTACTATTTTATGAAAATTATAATAGGTAAAACTTTACATAATAATTGGAAAAAAAATGTTCGCATAATGTAGATACAAGTTTCTAGACAAAAAAAAAAATAGTAATAATAAAATAATAATAATAATAACGTACAAAATACGTAGAACTCGTTAAAAAAAAAAAGTCGAACACATTTTTGTACTATTTAATTTCACAAACACGTTATATCCGACCTACCTTAAATTTTTGTCGAGGACTTGGAAAAAAACATAACAACTATTTATACTATTGTACTATAGACGCAGAACGCCGTTCGTAGGCTGTGACTTAAAATTATTTAAACACACGTCGTTTAGTCGGTAATTATACTAATTATTATTTATTAATTTTTTTTTTTTTCGTAGTTTCATATTTTTATAATTAATTCAAATGTAGTTTTTTGCAATCTAAATGTTACGATACGACAATAAACGCACAGTTTACGTCGAGAACTATATAGTACGTCAACATGCACATGAAAGAAAGGACATGGTGTGTGTCAGTGGCGTAGCTGAAGCTCAGTCAGAGGGGGGGGGGTTGGTTTCTCGTCACAAATAAGTCAGAAGTTTCGACATTTTTACGATAAAATAGATGTAAAATCAAATTAATATTGGTTTACTTAAATTTTCTGAATAAAACGTTTTTACGACAAATTATAAATATGTATATTTATTTTTCGCAAACTGAATTCTGATTAGTACATCAATAAAAATAGAAAATTATTAAAATAAAAACCTTACAAATTAATATTCAAATAGAAAAATGTTTTTACAGATTTTTACATTAAAACATTGTTTCAGTAAAATTGTTTTTTTTTCATTGACAAATCTATTTACTATAATAATAATAATAATAATAATACACCTTTGTTTACAATTCAAGTTCAAACTATTAATTCGCAGTTAATACGAATGAAACACAATTAATAATATAAAGCCAATATTATGAACGAGCGTTTATATCATATTTATATAAAGTAAACACTTCTAGTAAACTTTGCTGATAATAGTCAAGAAAACGGAACGATCCTGTCAACAGAATTAAATTACTTATTGTATAACTATATAATTGTTGTGGTCTTTGATTTCGGATTTCAGATTCATCGATGATTATATGAACACCGTTTATAGGCCATGACATAGAGTAATATAGAACAAAAAAAATTACTCTATGGGCCATGGATAAAACAAAATATGACTTGCTGTACCATTATCACTACTATTTAGAAATATCGATAAAAAAAAAAAAAACACCCGATGAATAATAAGTTATGAAAACAGGTAATATGATATTATAATTTTTTGACCTATAGGTCACATCACCTCTAAAAAAATCCAAGGTAACGGTCATGGCTATCTATCCCCCCCACTCATATACGTCACTGGTGTGTGCGAGTCGACAGAATCAACAGTTTCGATATTGCCTACTAATTATTTTACTTTGTTTTTGTTCGACGAAATGACCGAATACTCGACCGGTACCTACACGGCGGCGGCGAGCAGGGTTATTTTTTGCGCTCGGAAATTCGGACTACTATTTGGCGCTAATTGGCGGCTATTCCGACTCGGCTAATTAACAGAAACGAGATCCCGTCGTCGAGCGAACCAGCCAACTGTCGCGCAGTCGTCTCTCGTCTCGTTCGACACGTATCACGCGCGTCCTTCCGCTCCGTCGTATAATTCATTACGCGTTTCAATAGCACTTGATATTTTTGCGTTTCGCAAGTTTCGTCAGTTTAAATCATAATAATTACAGTGTTTTCAGATGGTACGCGCATAAATCAAACGAAATCAAAATAACAAATTGTCAACCGACACGAAACGGTGGCGTGTTAAACGTGCGTTATATTATATCGAACGAGAAATATCCAAAAACCGTTTGTAATTAACTTTTGTATACGTTATGTACGTACAATATATAATACGTGTGTGTGTGTGTGTGTACGATATTATATACACGAAAAAATAATAACAAAACAACACTGCGGTCGAGTCACCGCGCGGTATTACACGAAATGATAACGTCGATGATTTTCTTTACGCCGAACCCGAAACTCTAACGCCCAAGTTATTGAATTAATAATGTTCTTCTCGGTTTTAACTTCTCATGTTTGTAATGTAGGTAATGCGCACTCTTAATACGGCGGAGAGTTGGCGAAACTTTTACGATCAAATGAAATTCGGCCCGAACGTGGGAAACAAGTTTCATTACGGAAACATCACGCTCGAAAACAGTTCGCCAAATCAATCATTAACATAATAACGCGAAGAACGGAAATCTCGCAAACCCGACGAGTCCGGCGTTTCGTAGAGCGTGGCCCGCGTGCACACCTGTTAACCCGCAATCCGGATAATCGTCGTGAGCGATTGTCTGGAGTTTTTCCGCGTTCTCGTTTCGTCTAAACGCACATTAGAAAACTGCAGTGAAATCATAAACGATTTATCACGGTATCCATACGCGCGTTTTTTCGAACTATACGAAAAAAAAAAAACGTAGTGATATCATAGGAAAATTACATCGAACCCGAAGTGCGTTTCACGTGTGCGGAACAGTGTGTATACTCGTACGTACTAAGACTGTGCGATTATTTTTTTCTCCGTAATAATCGATTATTTTAATATTGTTCGATTATAATCGATTATTTCATTTATTGTCGAACAATCGATTAATAATCGAATAATAATCGAATAATCTATTGCTATAGAATAGGTATTTTACTATATTAATAACAGTAGTAATCAAATAATAATGCTATTTAAAGTTTTATTGTTGAGAAAAAAAAGTACAAATTATCAACCACGAATCTAAAAACAATAACCACCGTTTACCTTAAGAGTCAGTCTTGTCTTAAATCTAAAAATTGCGGCAGCATTGAAAGTCTTAAAATACTCGTTAATTCGAATTTTGGGATTAGGTTTTTTCGAATATTCGGTTATTTCGATAATACGGTTATTTCGATTATTCGGTTGTTTTGAATATTCGGATATTAATCGATTTTTCGACATTTTTGAATTTTTTTAAAAATAATTGATTAATCGAAATAATCGCATAGTCCTAGTACGTACACGCAAGACCGGACGAAAATTGACGTTTAATTTATTCGCGAACCCGAAAACACGCACGCACGCACGCACGGGTAGTGAATGGCACACACTCACACGGAATTATTTTCAACTCTGAACCTTATATATCTTTATCCATCACGTTACTTTTCTTTTTTTCCTCTTATTTTTTCTTTTTTACTCTTACTCTTACTCTCGGCCAACACGATCGATTGAATTATTCACCCGATGCAATATCCGTACACCGTAATACGTAGATGTATCGTATATACACACACACGTATACGTATCGGAGAACAGATGCATTTTTTAAGACGGAAAAACGTACGCGCGCGTACGTATATATCCACGACACGAAAGTTTGGCCGATCGACTTCGCTTTTCCTCTTTCCTTATTTTTCCTTTTATTTTTATTTTTTTTTGGTGTTTTGTTGTTTTTTTTTCTACGCCTCCGGAACACTGCGAGGAGCGCGCACGCGCGTGTGTATATCCTCATGGTTTTTTCATCTCGTCCGGAAGAACGACGCGCACGTGGAAAAAAAAAGCACACACGCCGGGCCCGGCGATCTAAATGTTTGATCGGTCTAGGCCACCGCGGCGGCGCGAATGTTTCATCGGTTCCCCGGAAACGTCCACCGAGAATCTGCCGAGCGACGTCCATATGAGAATCGTGACTTTTCGTCGTACGAAAGACGCTCGACGGTGCAGCGGGACGAAAAAAATTTGACCGCGAAATCCGTGTGCGAGTGTGACTCACGACCATAGGCGTGCGCAGACTTTTTTCGCAGGGGATGCCAATATACTTCAAAATATAGGTGGAGATGGTGAGGGCTTAGCCCCCTCAAATTTTTTTAATTCATACTAAAAGCCTCCCTGATATAATGACCCCCCCCAAGAATTTTACCAAATTTTCATTAATATTAAGACTTCCCCTCACATATTTTAACAAATCTTAGCCAATGTTTTAGAAATAACTAAATTTTTAACTCCCATAAAAAAAAATCAGAATTAAAAAAAAAGTTTTATTCTCACAACTAAAAAGCTCACAAAACAATGTCAATATAAACAAGTAAAAGTATAATTTATACTTTACATTTTATTTTACAAACCTAACGTCCTAACTTACAATTAAAAAATTAGATGGTTCTGCAGACCGCAGGGGATGCCAAGGCATACCCGGCATCCCCCCTGCGCACGCCTATGCTCACGACCTGTGAGTTGCGAGAGAGCACGAGCAGTCGACGAGTATTTTCCGCGCCCGCATTTTCCGCGAAAACACTCCTCTGATCGTCACGGTTTGTAGCGGCGGCGGCGGCGGCGGCGGCGGCGTAGTAACCGTTACCATATTATGTATATAGCAATACGCACGCAATACGCACGCGCGAGACTCGTAACTTTCTTCGGTCTTGTAACGTGGTCGGGAGTGACCAATTAAATATGAGATATTCAGGGAAGAAGTTTGTCTCTTTTGAATATATTTTAACCGTAGCTCGGGAGCAAGAATAGTATTCAGGATGTTAGTATTAAAAATAAATGCAGATCGGTCTAAATAACTGTTATTATTATATTATATTATTCTTATACATAAATGCGTTGGGTTACTTACGAATATTAAATGGTTGGAGTCTCGGAGTTCTTAGTGCGTGATGGTCATCGCGGAGAACTGCCGTTCTCTTACATGTTGGAAATTGGCCGTAGCCTTACAATAATGAATGTGAGACAAAACAGGGGGGAGCTTAATATCTAGTCACCATAATATTGTACATGTTATGTTTACAAGATACATATATATAATATATAATATGTACCTATTGTACATATTATATTTCTAAAGTATAATTAATGATGTAACAATATTGTTACCGTCTCTTCGGTGATAATTTTGTTTTACTTGAAAATTGTCGTTGAATAAGCATTTTCTGTCCTAAATGAAAAAGTCAATTTTCTGACGTTTCTGAAAAAAAATAAATAAAAAGTAGTCACGCGGAATCGGCGTCAGGTTGGACGATAGAGTCCAGGTGCCGGGGTTCTAAACATGCAATCAGTGGCCTTTTTGGAAAATGCATCAATATTGACACCCGTAAAATATTTCAGACCGTTTGACCACGCGAACGTGTTTTATACGGATTGTTACCGCGTGAGGAATGACGAAGCCGCGGTCACGGTCGACCCGGCAGGTAGGTAGGTAGGCGCTACGTGAAATTACTGGAAACACGGGGTACACGTGTACAACAGACGTGTGTTGGGGACCGATTAAAGTATGGACGTTGTTAACACATTGTTTTTGCGGGGGTTTTTTTTTCGTTTTTAATTGCGTGCTCCACTATATTTATAATACGCCGTGCGTAAATCGTTTTTGTTCGAAAACGCCGTAAATTAAACATTCCGAATTTAATTACCCGATTTATGGCAAAGACGTTTTTATGATTTATGAAATAATATATTATTATGTAGGTACTACGCGCGCCGTTATTTATTAGAAAACGAGTACCTACCTACGATACGAATGGTGAAATGAATAAACACGGTGAAACAATAATACGAGGACCAATAGAATTTTCAGTGCGTTTTTTTTTTCAAAAAATACCAATGATTATGATTTCCTTTTAATGTGTGTGAAAATTCAACGCGAATTCAATAAACATTAGCCATACAATACATACACAACGGTTCATTAATTAATATCGTATCGGTCTAGAGAGTCGTATACTTAAAAAAAAAAAAAAAACTAATAATAATATCGATTCAACTTAAAAATATTATCCTCAGGTACTATTCCGTTTCATTATTAATTCAGTTATTTATACAAATGTGTAATCATATTGCGCGTTGAGTGTATCGCCAGGGACCGGGGGACGAAAGTATTTGTTCAACTCGCTAAAGTTGTCGAACCAAGTTTTTATTACTTCAATCACTTTAACCTGTAATAACAAAAGCAAGAATAAGTTGTTATGGTAACAGCAAGCTTACAGTAGTGAAACTTAGTGTCCTTTGAATTATTATGTTTACTCGTCTTTCCTCGAACACTTAATAGAATTAAATATTGAAAAACGACGAACATGTACGAAACTTGTATAATATCACTATTATTCACGTAAGCCTAAATAAATAAGAACGACGTATCGCGTACCATGACACATAATTCATACGTGAAATATAATCGTGATACCTACATTATATTATAATACGTCACTTTGGTACCAAATCGTTTTGCGTATCTATATTTCACGTTTAATAAGTTAATTATTAATGTACTGGTTTTTTTTTCTGATAAAACGTAATAAATATTGACTTGCTACGCTTTACGCAGATTTCCCCGACTTAGGTACCACCACGTGATTTTTGCGTGTTTTTGTTGATGGAAATATTATTATTTATAAATGAAATAGGGAAAAATAGAAATCACCAGATAAAAATCACGATTATGTGTCGACTTAAAAGTTGACGGTATTGTAGTCGTTATTCGTAAAATATGAAAAGGTTACAAAATATAATTATCAGTGTTGTTTCGGAGTTGATGATTTTAAGTTGTGTTACGAATAATTTAGAAGTGTGAAAAAAAGTCGAAAAAAATCATGGACAACAACGGAAGCGTGCAAATTAATTAAACTAGGCCGGAAAACACCATTATTTTGAAATATAAACCATACAACGAAATAAAAAAAAAAATATATATATATATATATATCGAGAATAAAGTTTAAAGAAATATCGAATATTTTTCATTCTTCATTAAAAAAAAAAAAAAAAAAACTGAATATAAATCACACTGCAGCACATACCATCTAGATTAAGAAATAACAAGTGTTTGAAGAACGACTAAAGGCTGATAGCTGAATACACTCACACGAAATATTTCCAAAAGATCAAATATTGTATTTTGTTTTTATAAACTAGAAGACACAAAAACAAAAAAAAACATATTTTAATGGGGTTTCGTTCTCAATATATTTTTTTGTTTTTTAAGTGTAAATGGTAAGCTTATGTTTTGTTTTTGTTTTATTTTGTCGCTGAAAATAATTTAAACTCTCTTGGTTTGCGTTTTGTTCGTGTTTCTGTTTTGTCCCTCCAACCCCACGTAAACCCGGCTTATATATTAGAGCCGGTGTCATAGGATAATTTTACATCCTATTAAATTTACCCCATCCCCCTCCCCCGGTAATAATATCCGGGGGTAAAAATCGCCTGCTACACAGGTACACACGACCGATTATTATCGATCGTACGACATTTATCGTATTGAAATATTATCGAACGATATTTAAAACGGATATATGAATAAACTCGTTCACACGATAACGATCAATAAATATCGATAAAAATATCGTCGATATCGCGATAGATAACTGTCGTGTGGATTTTTTATTCGCTTACGATAACTATGTCGTACGATTGTAACATCCCGACGAAAACGTACGAAAAGTAACTGATTAGAACACACGGACGATTCGGTATCGTACTAAAACATAGAACGTTTACAGTATCCATCATGTCTTTTTATAGGACGGACGTGACCAATCGACTGACTGTCAACTCACCGTCCAAACCAATGGACTTGGTGGACGAGGATCTGAATATCGATATTGATATCGTTATTAGCGAAAACCAATCGAGGTATTTGTGGTGGGTAAAAAGTTCAAATGATTATTCTGGTAGGTAAAAAAAAAAGAGGCTCGGAAAGAAGCTTGACTTTAAAATTTCCCATAATTTTTTAATTATTTTTTTCAAATGCAAATTGTACAATGGTCTCATTTGTAAAGCATATGAACTAAAACCAGGATTATTATTAATACTACTAGTATTGATTACATTTGAGTGATCGTCAATTTTTCAGTTTGAGTATGTTTGTGTCCTACAAATGTTGTGAGTAAATCATCAAATGCCGATACTGACATTCGAAAACGATCACGAAAATTTCCCGTATCTCTCCTCAGATCTTGAAAAGTAATCGGAAATTCTCCTTTTGATAAACGGATGTATCCACGTTCTTCGAATTTCCTCTTTTCTTTTCGTATTTTTATACGATATAAAAGTCGTACGATTAATAACTATCGCCACGAACATCGGCAGTCGGCACGGCAATTCCCTTCTCCTTTACCGCAAGGTTTTTTCCAAGGTGGATACATATATATCCAATATCAATATCAATCCACCTTGGTTTTTTCACTATAATTGATATCAACATAGAGGTTGGTCATGGAAAAAAAAATGGATCTATGTTAATACTAATACATAGATATCTCATGAATATGGATAAAAAAAATGTGGCTGGAGTATAGTGGCGTAGTGTGAAACTTAGTGGCCTTATAGGGTCTCTATAAAAGGCCGAGAAGCTCTTCAATACAAATCATAGTAAAAATATTAGTTATTAATAATAGTAATATTAAAAGTTCATAGTGACGAAAAAAAAATTGATTCGATGAGTTCAATTTTTCACTACTTATACATTTACACAACAACCTATTTATAAGTGTTTGATAAATAATTAAAAATTAACTTTTCGAGCTTTTCGGCGAAATCGTCAACGACTTCTTCCAAATATGATTTTGTGTGCCTGCCAACATTTTCAACGGAAATAATTGACAAATCAATCAGCCGTTCTTTTGCCTTTGTACTCCGTGGATAATTATTATTAGGTAAGTACTTTTGATTTTGAGAATGATCGCCCTACTCACGTTACAGCTGTTTATAGGAGGTGACGTCAGGTATGAAATAAAAGAAGAGCGTACGTAGGTATGTTGCTATAAGAGAAAAATGTTCAATAATATTTCTCCGAATTTCTTTCGCCGTTTTTAATGTGGCCTGTATTGAAAACATTATCGAAATGCTAGTATCTGATATTGATATTCCAACTATATCTGAGAATAGTGATTTCTGTGCACAACTGCACAATATTATTATTATATACTTCCATCGGCGTTACTGATAAGCTATGATATTTTATTTTTATGACTAACCACCCGTTTGAAAAACGAACGCAGGTATATAAGAAATAATAAACGCCGTCGTCATTCGTATATATATATATATTTTTTTTTTTTCGTATTGTAAATAAAATTATTTTTAAAATAATTATTACGTCTTCTAAATGTTCATTTTTTTTTTTTTTTTTTTTTTTGATGAAACGATAAAAGTCATATGCCCCCCACCCCCGTTTCGGACATTCCTCGAGGGCCCCGGTGGCCCCGGCCTAAATACGCTACTGAGCCGGAGTAACTATGGCAAATCATTATTTACCGTGATCATCACACTGGTTATGTACTCCATGGCTAAACGAATGGATATCATTCGTGTATGTCTTCATGCTACACGACAATAAATTATTATCATTTACACGTTCAGTTATATCGGTACAACGATTGAATCACTAATAACATCGATTTCAAGCGATTGAAATTGTTAAACAATTAGTAATTTGAGTCGAATAATTTAAATATTTTGTTTTGATTTTGCCGTATTTTTTTCCTTCGATTAATCACGCTTTCAAGCATGTTTTGCATGCTGTAATAGTTTCGGTTTTTTTTTCTGATAACCGAGACCGTGGGGCGGTGAACGGATAAAACCAGTGGAAGAAAGTATTATATCCGTTCTACTACCGACGATAAACACAAAATAGCGTTAAACTTATTAAATAATTTGGTTTTTCTTCTGATTTCAACTTATTACTCACCGGTACTTGCGGTTAAATCTAGCGCTCAAAATCGAAAGATTTCGACGCGACTCGAGTGTAAGAAACAAGACCTTCGAGTTCTGTGAAAATCGCAAACAGCTCGATTGTTCGTATTAAAATAAAATCGATTTTTCGTCGATCGTAGATAGCGTAAATAACGTTCGGACCTTTTTCGTTATTATTTTTTTAAAATTTTTATTATTCATACGGTATTTATTCTAGTAATGGCCGCGATACGCGAAAACCATTCGTGTTTACATAACGATAACTTAACGACATAATATCGTTTATACTCTACCTTACGTTAAATAATAAAGACGACGTGAACAGCGGCAGCGCGAGCATCTATAATAATATGCGGGCGCATTTATGACACGTGACGTACGAATAAAACACGCCGATATTTTGAATAATTAATTTCGATTTCGTCTCATTTACATATAGTATCGCGTTGTTTTCTTCTAATCGCACGCAGTTGTACGGCAAATAATTCAGCGACGTCCCGAGAAAGTCACCCCGTGCACGGGAGGCGAGGGGGGGCGTTTGATAAAAAAAACAAACCCCCGTCGAACGTATTTAGTAGGTAGGTACCTACTCTCGCGCGCCGCGCGCACTATGCATAAACGATAGACCGAAACGCATAATGTTATTATGATTTATCAACCGCTGGCGTGTAATAATAATAATAATAATAATAATAATAATAATAATAATAATAATAAAGCGAACGCGGCGCGCCGTGGATATCGATATTAGGTGTATCGAGTCGGGTTGCTTAAGTGCGCACGACAAAAACATAATTTATAATAGATTTAGTAAAATAGTGTAATTTATGGGTGCGCCGTATTTCACGCGATACCGCGGGTCGGGTCGTGCAGTACGTGTAGGTACGCGTACGTTGCGGCCGCGGTAATGTATGCGCGTTTAATGACCGTGCGCCGAGGCTAATTAGGATCTATAAATCTCGGCACACGGTACCTATATGATTTAATGCGCGTTTACCTATTACGATTTTCTCGTGAAATTAAATACACGTTTTTGTCCGACGTCTCAGCTCGACGAAACATCGTCGTTGTCGTCGTCGTCGTTGTCGTCGTCGTTTCCGTCGTTCTCTCCTAACTCGGTGCTGCGTGTTTTGACGGTGCTATTTGGCAATCAAAACCCGGTCGATCTGCGAATCGGGTATAAATCGAACGATTTTCGATTTCAAAATTCTTTTTAAGCTGTCGTATAGCTTTTATCGCGGGCTTTTAGCGCGAAAAATGCCGTATTTTTGATTTTCGTGAAATCTATTTTAGTTTTTTAGCCATGACTTCATCAATAATAGAGCTTGGAACTTGAAAATGTTACTGACTACTAATAATAGTCACGCGAATACTCAATTAAAATTTCAAAAAGATTTACCAATTTTTGACTCATATATAGAACTTTGAAAATATTGAAAATTTCTCATTTTTTGGAAGTTTTTGCTTCGTAAAATTTTAACCTTTGGATATTAAGAGCTAAAAATATCGAAGCCTTTTACAAGCGTTTAAAGTTTTTATTTTGACGAAATGTATTATTTTTACAACAAATTACACACTTTGATATGTATTAATATGAATAGGTAGGTTTTACCGTTCAAGAAAACCAAAAAACGTAAGAATTCACGAAAATAAAAAAATAACGGCATGATAATTTTTCCTTTAATATATAATTTCTGACCGTGTTTTAAATTCAATCTGAAACAAATTCAAATGTATTTTTGTAACTTACAGTCGAATCGAACGCTGTAAATCTCCGAAAGACACCCCGTATATATGATTTATATACAACGCGCGAGCTCGCGCGCGGACACACACACACACACACACACACACACACACACACACACACACACACACACACAGAACGTCTTCCTAACGATGACGTTCGTTAATCTCGATCTCCATCCTTCGGCAATCCGCCCTTTCCGACCCGCTTGTCCGTCCGTCCGCGGTGAATCTGCAGCGGACGAAAACTCGCACGCGATCAGACGCGACCAGACCCCCTGGGCTTAATCAGAATGTGCAAATCTCAAACGCGCGACACCGGACGGGCGGATGGCGGGTTGACGTTCGGGGTCGTTCCTTCTCCCGGCCGTCGCGATTTCGACTGTTCTTCCTCCTCCTCTAGTCTTCGGGAACGTGCGACGCCACCGCCGGCCGTTCCCTCGGGACGCTGCCGGAATACGCGACGAATCGTTGCCGTCAGCACGCGTGGAATTCACCCGTAAAAATTGTTATTATCCCACGACGGTGTTATCGTCGCCGCCGGTGTAGCCCGGCCGGGCAAAGCACAGCAGTTCGTTATAACAAATGTACGTACCTCGTTACAGTGCATATTATATTTCTATTCGTTATTATGTCGACGGCGACGATCCAAAAGGGCATAAGTGACATTTTCGAAATAATTCGGGAGAGCTAAAAAAACAATTTTTTGCCAATGATTTGACTTATCATTGAATGTTTTCAATTAGAAAAAAAATTTCATTAAGGACAGAGTAGGGGGTTTAATCTATTTTGAACGATCATTAAACTATGCGTTTGATTGATAATTTATATCAATATTGAAAACTGAGTATAATACGGATTTTGGCGCAGATGCTCTTTTGGATTGTCGCCGTAGATAAACTATTCCAGTACGCAAGTCAACTCTGGTGTTTACTTCAATAAATTAAGTAAAAAAAAAAAAAAACACTTATAATAAACTTATAAAAACTTATAAAAACTTTATAATAAACTGTTATATGATATCGGTACACAAGATCGAGTAAGTGTGAAGCATTTCTCAAACAAATAGGAAAAAGCTAAATCATGACACACACACACACACACACACACACACACACACACACACAAATTGTGCCAAAATTTAAGATTTTATGAATGTATTCGTAGTTTGTGCCAGGAAGATGAAGTATAAGTATCATGCAGTTATTTAGCGTCAACAAATTTAGTTTGAAATCTAGATTACGAGTCAAAGAAAAAAGTGTATAAATGTATTTTACGCATATATTTTTTTGGTTGTATTTTACGATTGAAAAATATGAGTGGCGAAAATCTGTAATCTATAATACGTATAACTAACTACTTTAAACGAGTATATTTCTACCGGATCAATTGACATGTATCTTTTTCATTTCATCAAATGTATTTTAAACCCGCCAATTTTCGACACAAACTTAACACGCGATGACAATAAAAATAAATCAGAACATTGAAAATTATTATTCAACTCCCTCGAGTGACGACTTCCCCCTTCGCCCTAACGCCTCGGTGAGACGTTGACATCAGTCCGTGGAATCGTGTGTCGTCTGCATTATGTACACGCGGTAATGATGCACATTAATAATTATTGCAGTTATATATATTTTTTTTTTTTATAATTGAAATTTATTCAAAACTATTAATTTTGACAATCACACAGCGGCATTGAAATTTAACTACTCGTACAAAAAGTACCTTTTCTAACCTACACATGAAAACAAATGTATAGCTTCTTGTAAATCTATATTATTCGCTCCGGCCGATTCTACGTCAATCACCATCGATATTTATACTCCAAAAAGTATTTTCGATCGAACACACCACTTTTGGTGTTCCTCAAATGTAATGACTAATTAAAATTAAAATAACCATTTAATCCAGATGGCGGAATCCTGATGCCCATGGGCCGAGGACGGATACCCACAACTTTCTCACGTAAATAGGGCCCCGAGTACTGTTTATAACTTTGAATGTTTACAATATTATGATATCTCGAGATCTATTCGTCCAAATGGATTAATTATTGACGTTTCATTCAAAATGATTCGTTTCAACGTTACAAATCGCAAGTAATGGTCGAGATAAGAGGGTAACTAACATAAAAGCCAAATGATTTCAAAAGTTCCGTGGACGGAAAACAATGAAAACGATGATTTGTTTCATAAGGACGCATGTAGTTCTATTTTTCAAACCTATCTCAAAATTATCGTTCAAACTTTTCGTGAAAAAGAGTTATAATTTATGCACCGTAAAGGACGAAATCATTACGGATAATGGCCTCGTCGAACACCCTGTGCGTATAAACACACACAAGACCGTGTCCTCATTACCTGCGCGAGCGAAATTCGGTAATGCAACTAAAATGTACAGACGAATCTTGATTTATGTCATTGATGGAGTAACGCGTCAGACGGACTGTTGATTAATGTCGGCCCGGCGCGGCGGCGGTGTCAGAATATAATAACGTTTATGATTCGTCGCGGCCCGTGTCAGTGTTTTACTTTGTGCGTTTCAATTAATCTAATTTTTTGTCCATAAATTAAACACGTTGACAGTTGTAAAATTAATTAATACGATTCCATTTCCATTAGTAATAACAATAATTATAATAATAATAATAATAGTAATAATAATAATAATAATAATGAGAAATTAAACTTGTGAAAATTTAATATGATCATACTCGTAGTATTTTCTAACTATATTGAACATTTTAAAAATCACTACTTAGGATTTTTTGTTAACGGAGTAATTTATTTCACGATTTTTACGTAACAAACTGTTTCCAGTGTTTTCACGTGAATTTTCAACTTTAAGAATTTATTTGCAGAAATAGGTGGGAGTAACCGAATTGGTTCACATTTGGCCGAATTGGTTCCTGTTTGAAAAAGGTATTTGATTACGTAAAGCCGAATTGGTTCCCGTTTGTGTACAGGTAAAATCGTAACAATTTTAATTTTAAATAGCCCCACCGAAAATTTGAGCTAGATTTGACAAAAATATTGGTAGGACTACAAATTGTTGCGAATCGTTCCATTTAAAGCTTAATAAAGAATTTACAAGTGCCCATCCTAACACATTTTATGGAAACTTTAAACAGCATTCAAACATGAAATTATATTAAATTTCGAAGTCATAATACAAGAAAACTTACTAGAAAACAGGAAAGAAATAACAAATGCTTGGAAAATTGTATGACTGAGTACATTAATATAAAGCATATTTTGCATATTTTGCAAAAAACAATAGAATATTTAAAGAAAGTTTGTTTCAAATTTGCAAATCAACGTTTTTTAATTGTATTAGGTTAGGTATATTTTATTAGTTTGATGACTAGTTGACTTCCAAGTTAACAACTTAAAATTTTATATATCATATCATTTTTTCAACACAAATCAACGCACATTTTTAACCAAGCCTACTTTATTGTTGACAGTCATAAGCCTGTAAAATTGAGAAGGAAAATGTGCGTAATTTAACGGGAACCAATTCGGCATACCTTAAAAAAGTACCTTTTTCAAACGGGAACCAATTCGGCGCATGGAGTTTAGACCCGGGAACCAATTCTGTACCAGCCAAATAGGTCTATCGAATAGATAGACTCTATCCGATCATAATAATTAAACTTTCAATACAGATAGAACAACAAGTTTTGATTCTTTTGGTTACAAAAAAAATGTCTTCTTTGTCAAAGACAAAAACTTTAGATAATTTTGAAAAAAATAATTATTGATAATTAAACGAAAAACGGTAAAATATATGAAACGTTCCTCACAGTCGTTTAACAAAATAAATTATCTATCATTTTTTTTTAATTCAATACATACATCCCCATTAACTTGTCCGAGGAGCAAATAATACCCCATGGGGTGAAATACGTACTCTTTTTCAATCATAAAAAAAAGAAATGTGTTTTTAATTACACCCCAACAGTTCTTCATTGGTTTAATTATTTATCTAGTTTTTATTATAAGCAAATATAATTTTATTACAATAGTAGTCATGACATTTGCATATTAATATTAGAAAGTAATTCGTTTTGAATTTTCGATGCAATTATTTCACATCAAAGTGAATTTCAAAATTTTCCACTATAACCAGATTTTTACACTATAACGACGAATCGTACGGGCCTAAGTATAAAAACATTTTTAAACAACAATTTTACGATTCCGTAAAAACCGCAAAAGAATTTAGTTTTTTTCTTTCTTAGAACAGTGAATGATCACTAATTTTGAGGTACAAAATTAAAAAAAATAAAAATAAATATTTTAGAAACGTTTTATAGTTATAGTGCAGAATAAAGTATTTATAAAAAATAAAAAATAAATAAATAAAAAACTTAAAAATATTGAACAGAACAAAAGTTATTTCATACGCCAGGCCATTGTGATACATCTCATACTTATATATATATATATATATATATATATATATATATTTACAAATTTTCTTTTTTTTTTTTCTTCACATACGTATATAAATCAGAATCGCCGTTATTGCGCCCGGTGCGAACAAACAGAACGTGCCAATACAAACGGTTTCTAGCGTACACACACACACACACACACACACACACACACACATGCATATTATTCTGGTATACTACTCACGGTGAACAATGACGGAACGATGACATCACGACGACAACAATGCGTAGCGATTTATAGCGGCGTGTCAATAGGCGTTTATTAAATGCGTAAAACGGACCGTTTATTGCGACCAGCGTGTGATATACGTTTGTGTCGACGCGCGAGACGGCGCACGCATATCAAGTCGTCGTTTCGCGTTCGCCCGAGTGAACAAAAAAAAAAAAAAAAAACATTCGAGTTTCGAGTAACGTTTATTCAGAGTGACCATGTAATATCGAAGCATACGCCCCGCGTTAAAGGTCGGGCCGTATTTTCTTCCCCCCCCCCTTGTCGGGTCCCTCGGCCCTTACAAAACGACGGACGGAACTCTGTCAGTCCCGTTTTCGCGAGACGGTGCCCTTTTAATCCCGTGATCCCCGTAACGTGGCACGTCAAAAGAAAGCGTAGAAAACGGGCGGATGGAAAAAAAAGAGACCAAAATTAATATTTTTACATCTTTGTAACGTATTGACGTCAATATCACGAATCATACCGTTTCCAGGCGTCGAGCGCCGATTGTAGATTTAGAGTTTGATCGAAACGTTAAACTAATTGAAAATAATTGTAAATATCATCGCACACAGTGAAACACGTTTAAAAATGATCGAACGATTTAAGGAGGTTTTTTTTTTATTTCTTTGAATCCAGCGTCAGAACTCTGTGTTCCGTTTTTTTTTAAATTTTTTTTTATACAATTATTTACACGTTTGAATTCCAGTCATAGTTGCAATTGTTATTTATTGTTACTTAATTAGGTGAATTTAAGTTACATACCAAAAAAAAAAAAAAACCCATCCGTTCTTAAGTTTCTACACGAAAAAAAAACCCTCAAAATATGTACAAGTGTGTATTTAACTGTCTATATATTATCGGACGCCCCGACTGTCTAGACCAGAGGTTTTCAAACTTTTTTTGACTAAACGGCACACTTCGCCCTTCACAAAATTTCCACGGCACACTATGACCTCTAATTTTAATACAGTGGAACTCCTGAATACCGGACACTCTCGGTAGCCGAAATATTGTCCGTTATTTAGAGGTGTCCGCTATTCAGAGGGAAAAATAAAGGAGGAGAATATATTCCTATCCACGTAAAAACGTCCGCTAATTGGAGATGCCCGCTATTCAGAGGTGTCCGTTAAGGGAGCTTTCACCGTATTCTAAAAAATTACATTACCGATACATTTTGTTCGGGTGCAATTATTATTATCTAACATAACTTATCTTAGTCGCTTTCTTACTGAAAACCTTCGATTTATCAATTTACACTTAAAAATATTGCAGATTCACAACGGTCGAACGCATCCATTTTCGTACATCGTAATATTATTCAATTCGATCGGTCGTTTATGAAAAAAAAAAAAAATGTTCAAAACACCGCGGCACTCCAAGTGAATGCTCTCGGCACACCAGCGTGCCACGACACCCAGTTTGAAAACCACTGGTCTAGACTTATCTTTATTACATGTGATGTAAAACAGTACGGACAATATTCGTTTATACTATTTTTCACGAGAGAACGGTAGTAGGTTTCGACGAAAACAGGTTTGTTTTGCGCATCCCCACGCCCACCTCGACCAGTGCGCTCCACACTAACGCAACATAATTAATCGATCATAATTAATAGCGATCATAATTATTGATACTCGTACATTCATATCTGACGGGCGACGACGCATGCCATAGACAATAATCAGTCGGCGGCAGTAACGGCGGTCGTTCCCTGTCGTAACATATCGGCAATGATGGAGCGCTAACGACACATCGAGGAGTCCCGTAGCGATCTGTAGCTCAGTCGGCACGCACGAAACACCACCGTTCTCTCGTGAAAAACAGTATAGTCGAATCTCGTGCTAATACGTTTCTAACACTGTTGACGTCATTTATTTGATAATTTTTAAAAAAATTATAGGGGAAAAAAATATTTTTATACAAAACACACTGCTAAAACAAATACGTATTTACGTGTACGTGTGTAAGTGATAAGTGCCGTGCTAAATTGTACACCGATAGTGGAAGATCAATCGAAAATAAAAGTACTTGTCTTGTTCACGTGAGAAACTACTCCAAATCGGCAACTAATAAGACGTAACAGGAAGACTTGTAACAGGAAATGTTTTTTCCGTGAAGGAACTTACATAGTATGCACTCGTTTACCTAATTTGTTTCGTGTAGGAACTTATACTAAACCCCTTAAAATCAGTCATCGTAACGTTATAGGTTTAGATTACCCGCAACACGTAATCGTATTTCATTTATACGTATATACATCATATAAGGGTGGTTCTTACCTATAGAGGTCAATAATTTTCCCTTAAAATTAGAGTTGATGACCCCTTAATTTTGTTCTATGTTCTAAAAAAATAATTATGGCAAAGTCTAAGCGTGATAATTCAACTCTTTACCGTGCCCCAAAAGGGCTAAAGTTTTATAAAAAGGGGTGAATTTGCAGTTTTTTTTAATATACTTACTTAATTTTTGAAGAAATGTAACAATCATAAAGAGCTTTATTGTAGAAATAAATGTTAAAAAAAAAAAAAAAAAAAAAAGGTATCTTGATAAATTTCTGTTAAGTTGGTCGTTGTTTGTGAAATGAAGAAAATTTTTTTAAAATCAAAGGTTTAAGAAAACTGTTCGATTTTTAGTTTCTTACCTGTATGCTTTTAAAAATTTAATGTAACATACAAATTCACAATTGTTATTTAAAATAAATAATATTTTTTATAATATTTTCTATAAAATGGTTATTAAAGTTATTATTTGTTTTATAATATACAAAACGATTATAATTAATGTTAGTTAAAAAAAAAAATAATAATAATAAAAAATCATTCTCATAACTTGCTTTCAAAGTGGTCCTGTCGGAACTTGGATATTTTTTTCTATAATCTTCAACTGTCTTAATAATGACGGAAATGTAATTTAATTATTATTATTGTTCAATTTTAAAATATTTCAAAATAATATTAATAGTATAATATGTGATTGGTATCTGTAGTACAAATTTTTTTTGATATTCATTTTTAGTAAATTCATCGTTAAATAATTCTTCTATTAATTTAACCCTTCTTTCGGATGTGTCATTAACTATCTTCAGTGACTCGATGATTTCTTTTCCCGATTAGTAGTTTTCATGATTGAACCCGTCTTTTATATTATATACAATATACATATTATATATATAATGTGTGTGTGTGTGTGTGTGTTTGTGTGTGTGTGTGTGTGTATAAAAATGTATATTGTTATATAAAAATTAGATGTTTGTTTTTCAGAGAGAATCGTAGTGCCTCTGTCGACTGCAGTAATCGACGATGTGTATGTGGCAATTAAATTAATCTGATTGGAAAACGACATGTCCGACGAGACCGTTGTGGAAACCATCTGTTGATAACGCCGGGGTTAGATTCAATTACGTCGAATGCATTGTGCATGTTTCCGTATCGGAGTCTCGTAGGTCTCGATTTCAATTTACGTTCGTGTCTCTGGCGAAGGATCGATTTTCGATAATAATGTCGTGGCGACCGTATTTCAGGTGATATGTCTTGGGCGACTATCAAAAGTTCGAAGCATTGAAGAGTATTTATTCCGTTATAAATCTATTGTTTCTGAAGAAGACGTAACGTAAAACAGTTTCAGATCAACGGTATTATCTAATTGAACGTATTAATGTGCAATATTTGATTTCGAAAAACCAAAACGATTAGACGTGCTCCGGAGTGTATTTTTACGGCGTATTTTATACGCTCGTCGCATGACCGACCGATCGGTAAAAACTGTGCAGCGCTTCGTTCCGCGCAAGTGACAAACGATACCGAAATAGAAAATAATTTTTTGTTCACACGTTTTTTTTTATTTTGTTTTTAGAAACGAAATTATGGATACGCCGTGATGTTGATTGGGTTTCGTCGGCCATTGCTGCCGAGTGGTGATTTTCACTCGGTATATCGGAGACGAGTCGACTTCCACAGTACGATTATTATCATCGCGTTCGAGGTCTTCTCCGCGCGCGTTTCGAAACGAAATAAGTATTGAATCGAACCAAACGTTTTCAAACGGCATTATCATCAGCGTGTCGGTATATTTTTTAATGTCGTAAACCCGAGTTATTATAGTCGGATGGCGCCGTTAATAATATTAATAACTCGCACGTCTACGTCACATCTACACGGTTCGGGACAGTCGCGGATCCAGAAGAAAAACTCTAAAGGGGTCATGTTTTATAAAATGAAAAATTATCGCACCTTATGCTGTTATAAAAGCGAAACGAAAGAAAATGTACAATCATTTTGTATGTACCTACTATTTTATATTATAATGGAGCAAAAAAATAAAAAATTCATAAATTATTGTAAAATAAACATAACGAAAAGACCTGAGTTCAGGCGGTGGTCATGACTCCCATGACCCCCCCCCCGTGCACGTAACGAACGTCTCGCGAGCACGGTCCGGCTCACATCGACGCGAACAACGATTTACTCGACGTTTGTGCGTTTTGTTCAAAGTCAAACATCACTGTTATAATGTAATTCGATTGCGAATTATATGCATTTGCAACATCTAACGGCTTTAACAGTCCAATTGATCGAATAGCCGGAGAGTGCAATAAATCGGAAAAAAATTGATTTGTTCAATATGAATAACTTGTATTCCTTAAAACACTGTTTACAATACCCGATGCATATCATTAAAATTTATCTCTCTATTTTGTAAGATTAATTGATATTATTTGTTTCATCATACGTTTATTATCTGTATCTTATTCTATAATGGTTATTATTATACGTATATTCAATATTAATGTACCAGAGCCCCTTGGTCGTTTATACCAAATAAATAAATAAAAATAAAAATAAAAATCTGCATATGCAATTGCATACAATCGCCTTTTTTTTGTACCAAATATATGCATATTTCATTGATCGCGATGTAAAATGGCATATCATCGTATTTAAAAAAAAAAAAAAAACACTCCGATTAAATGTGTTAAAACGCATACTAAATAGACATACAGTACGTACCGACCGAAATAATTGATCGGAAGAGTTTCTACTGCCATCGTTATTAACTATCGTCGAAAACTCGATAAGATATCGTTGAATCGTTTGCACGTGCCTCGAACAAAATCAATTCGTATTTACTGTTGTGATCGCTTTTCAGTCTCATTCGAACCACCAAATCGTAAGGAAGTATCCGCATCGGCTCCCGTTTGTCCGTTTCGGCTCCCACCTTTCGTATGAAGGTGGCCGTATCGGCTCCGACCCGATGCCAGTGGTATGGACGTATCGGCTCCCGATCAACAATATTTTCCTTCCCATTTACAGGCTGAGGACTGGCTATGGTGAGAAAAAATTCTCTGTAGGCATGGTTAAAAATGTTGTTGGCGTTTAAAATAAAAAATTGTGTTCTTTTAAAAAAATTGTGTTTAAATTATGTCAAAATGTTTAATTATTTAAAAATTATTTTGGAGTTTTAAAAATAATGTAAAATTAAAAAGTAAAAAATTAAAAAACTTGTGGTTTGAACTTGAAGAAAACTTTTTTTACGTATTCCTCTCTGGAAATTTTTTCTTCTTTAAATTGATCAATACATTTCTGAATAACACTAAAAATATTTTGGTGGTTCTTTGTTTTTTTCCTAATATTTTTGCTGCCGAGCTTTATATACGTGTCACTCTGCATCTGCTTCAAAATTTCCATGAAATCGAAAATGTTAGGATGAGCAGACGTGAACTCAGCATTAAATTTTGCGTGGAAAGATTCGCAGCAGTTCGTGGTTAGGTTAATAAAATTACGTGGTTAGGACGCAATACGGCCATTCAACGGACAACAAGGAATAACGACCCGGAGCCGATACGGACTCATTAACGTCTAGCGGAAGCCGATACGGTTTCATCCAATCGTAAACGTCAGGATATTAATTTATTTTATAAGATGCCTCCTTTTTAAAAATACGCGTATTCGTGTTTGGATAAATGAATATCCAGGCACGTTTACTACTGACGGAATGGTTGTGTACTGCCAGGACATGTGAGAAAAAGTGCCGTGTTCAAAGAAGTTTCAAATTGTCCCGTATACACGTACAACAACTCATGTAGCAACGTCCTGTGACGTTGAACGGTCATTTTCTGCATTCGAACTTATTTTCGATGCCAAGCCCCATTGTTTTACAACGGACCACTTGGAGCAACATCTAGTAATATACGGTTAGGTATACCGCTACGAGAACTACAGTTCTAAATAAAATATTCGCAATTTACCGACCTGTATATTATAAATGTAATAAAATAAATAATAATTATTAATTAAAAAATTATAATAATTTTTTTTTTTTTTTTAAGAAATTTCATCATCGTAATTTTATCATATTGTTTTTAAATTTAATTCTCAGTGCATATTTTAACATAGTCTATGCATATTTCTGTATTTTATGCATGCAAATATGCGTGCATATAATAGAGTATTTTCACTGCATATAAGCCGCGGTCTAAGTATAACATCATCGTTGTTGTGAGTCTGCGATCGAAATCGTGTTGTTTCTATTATTTTACACGTCGATACACGCAGCGATCGTCGTTTAACAAAAACAAACGTCGACGAGTAGGTGTAGTGCCCTTTTTTTCAATCTCCGACACAAAACCGCAACGCGTACCACAATATAATAATAATATTAATAATAATCATAATTGTAAATATTTTTCAAAAAAAGTAACGTCAGCCAATGGTCAAGAAACCGAGGCTCATTCTAATAAAAAAAAAATAATAATATTAATAATAATATTTATTTAAATAAATAAATATTTTAACACCCCAGAGAGTAAGAGTACAGTGAGTGTAAACTAAAAACTAAAAATATCGCTAAACAGTCAATTGAGGGGAAAATTGAATACACATTAAATCAAATTAAATTAAAATGTAACATATTAAAATAAATTATAAATACATTAAAATCAATTAGTATTATTTATACGATTTTTTTTTTTTTAATTTCGTCCTGGAAAAATATTTACCACACCTAGCGTAAGACGTGAGATTTATGGGATTAAAGCGAAAAAAAATAAATAAAACAACACCACCGTTCATCCGTAAACCGTTAGTTCGCTCGCACTCGAAAACCGATTTATAGACTTGATTCATGCGCGCGGTCAACGTGTGGTGATTTACAAACGAATATATATGCGTGTTTTACCTCTGGCGGCGTCTCTTTCGAGTGCCGGATTAAAAAAAAATTTCCCCCCAAAAAAACCCCCAAAAAAAACAAATGGAAATTAAAGTGCCCTCGACGTTTTGTGCACTGCGACTGAAACGCGCACACTTCTGACTAGCACTCGTTGAACAGGCGGACGATCGTACGTCATCGAAAATCCGAGCGATACGCGATTCCGGGGCGATGACTCTGTATTATCATACGGTAAACACTCGGCGGGTCGTGTTTGAATTTTCACGCTCGCGGTTTTGACGTCGAAACGATCCGCAGAGTGAAATTAATCGCTGAGCCATTTTTAATCGTTGAATTGAATTGACCGCTGTAGTCAGGGCTGACCGTTTGTCTCGCTGATAACATACTTAAAAAAAAAAAAAAACAAATAAATAAATAAACAGAAAAAAAAGGGAAAAATAAAATAAAATAAATGCAAAAAAAAAAATCTGCGACCACACTAACAGTTGGATAGGCAAACGTAAGCGGAAATTGTCTTATACTTTCCGGACAGTTTAACGCAAAGCTCGATTACACAATTTTAAATGTACGTTCAACCCTTTTATTACGCCGCCGTTTACATTCAAAGGGTCCGGTGGTCGAGGCGGCGGCGGCCTGGCGGGGCGAGCTTTATGCTTATTTCTTGGCGAGCCGACTTGATTTCGGTGTACAGATAAATATCCGCACGCCTCGTTCGCCGCACCCTCCGATTTCTGCCTCCGTCCGTCGACTACCGGGACGCGGTACACCGACACGGCACGGAATACGTATTATTAATTTTTGTAATCCGAATAACGCGGGATCCGGTGAACTTTTACTGGTGTCCCCCGCGGTCGATCGATAACGATCGCAATTCGCAGTGTGCTGCGTGATTGTTACTCCGCGTTCATATGGGCGTTTTTTTTTTTTTTTGAAAATAGTTATTGTGATACCAAAGACAATAATAATTTGTATTACTAACCGTGTTCTCGTGACAATCGACGAGTATTGAAGGGAATAACGGTTACGAAACAAAATCAAAAAATCATTTCTACGACATACATAAACGTCGTAAAAACTCTAAAAATTATTCGTGGACGCCATACTATGTATTATAATTATATATATTGGATCGACATATTCGAACGCTCCGGGTAAACGGTCGAGATAAAATTTTCCGAATGATCGGTCGAGCGAATTCACGTCGATTTTGTACTGAATATTTTTGTGAAACAATTTGCAAAAAATGGAAATGGGCGGAGCTGTAAAACGTACGTCAATAGTACGTCATTAAATTATCGTATTTATTGTACTTGTCGGGGGTAGGAACTTTGAAGTTAAAAATTTGAATCGTCGTGAATTGTGGTCTAAACAACACGAGTCTAATCAGTTAAAATATAATACATGTATTATGTTACGCCTCAGTCGTGAAATTGCTCATTTCATGAACTGGACATTTTTGCACAATTCATGAACTGGGCGTGCTAAAAACCTGTCCAGTTATGTATATATATACATTTTTTTTTATTTGTTATTTTTTTATTTTTAGCTATTGCATAGCTTTTATCGCGGGCTTTGAGCGCGGGGACCGATTCAAAAAATTCCATAATGAAAAAAACCTAACACGCATTTTTTTTTTTTTTCATGTATGAAGACACTTTTTCTTATCGAAATACTGGTCCAAAAGTTTCATCCAGCAACTTTCTAGAACGAATAGAATTTTGTCTAGATACTTTTGAGGTTAGGATAGGTTAGGTCTAGGTACGATTGAGGGCTCATTTTTCGAATTTCTCAATAGTTCTTCCAAGCGTGGGCGATAACTACCGAAAAATTGACAAATAACGGGAAAAATGCCGTATTCTCGATTTCGTGAAATCTATTTTAGTTTTTAGCCATAACTCCATTAATATGAGACCTAAGAACTTGAAAATGATACTGATTATTAATAAAGATCACGCGCATACTTTATTAAAATTTCAAAAAGATTTAACAACGCTTGACTTATGTAATATAGAACTTTGAAAATATTGAAAATTTCTCATTTTTTGGAAGTTTTTGCTTCGTAAAATTTTAACCTTTGGATATTAAGATCTGAAAATTTAATACAATAATACTCATAAGTATTTCTACCAATGATGAAAAGATATCGAAAATCGTCACAATATTTTTTTGCAAGCGTTTAAAGTTTGCAATTTGACGAAATGTCTAATTTTTACATCAAAATACACACTTAAACTCACGTAAAAAATAATTGGTGCTTCTTACGTTGATAAAAATGGTATGGAATAGTTTTACCACGGCAGTACCCGAGTGCCACACGTGTTTTTTTTTCATTACTTTGCATTTACGGACACACGTGAAAAAATTAAACCGCGCATTGAGCACACAAACCACGAGCCGTCTAAAGAAGACATTGTTCGATTTCAAAATCATAATTTTCAGTCCAGCCGAAAAAACGGCCGTCGTTTTTTCCGAATCATAAAAATATAATCGATATCGTTTTCGAATTAAAATCTAAAGAAGCGATCGGATTCTTTCAGAAGTCAAATCGATTCCGAATCGTCGGCGACGGTCGATAAGAACGCAAAACACGAGTGCACCTACGCCGGGTACACTTTTCGATTTGACGTGTTCGTTAAGCGCTTTAAGTTGATAATTCAACGTTTTCCGAAACATTCACAATAATTTAAAATCGTTTAGGAATCACACGAGTACCTACTGTCGTGTAAGCGCCGCAACAATAACAATAATCGTTTCTGAAAAGTGACGAGTGTACGACGAACACTGATTTTTTTTTTTTTATTTCTTCAATTTTTTTTTCTTCATTCAAATACGCTGTTGCAAAATCAATGTTACCCCGGGCCGGAACAAAAACGTAAATTCGAGTAGAAAACTTAAAACGGTAAAATATAACCTTTTTTCTCACAGCCGTATTGTCATCGGAAAATTTTAATGATGTGACACTCGCGTTTCGTACAATGTGTAATATCGTACACTCGAATACACGTACCATTCATATAACATAATATAATATAATATACAATATATATATATACGTATGTCTAAGACGTTGAACGATTTTATTGATATTTATTTCTCTCGTTGTTATTTATTTAGCGCACTTTACGTTTCTCGAAGTTTCCGAGAAAAATTGATACGAACTTTGCCACCTCGCGACGTGTGTACGTTTTCGTACGTAATACAAAATAATAATAAACTCGTACGCGAAAAAAAAAACAGTGCACACGCGTATTATGTACAAAAGAAAAAAAATGAAAAATGAAAAAAATGAAAAATGAAAAAAATGAAAAAAAAAAAACAATTTTAATACCGTATCTCTTCGAACGTTCTCTATTAAATTGCGTTATTCACGCGCGTCGTATTGTGTAAATTATTCGAAATCTCTTTGAGGTCGCCGTACGTCACGAATAAAATAGCGTCTTGTTATCAATAACGTGATTTCTAGTGAAAAAAATAATTGCGTACGTGAAAAAGAAATGAACAAAAAAAAAAAAAAAAAACGACGTATCGATTCCACTCCTCGTCGGTCGCATGGGAAATCACACGTCTGATCGTCCGCCGAGTCTGATAAACGTACCTACATGATAAACGTATGCGTTTCGTTGTTTTCGTCGAAATCTCATCGTCCCGTACTCGTAGAAAAGGCATTGAAACGGTCGAAAATGATCTCCGTGAAAAAAAAAAAACAAAAAAACGGTACACGGAGCGGTCGGAGAAGTTCTATCGGATTATTTTCATCGCCCGAAAAGGTAAAAAACAAAATAAAGAAAAAATCCAACACCGTCGTAAAACCGTGTTTCTACGTCATATCACACGGCGCTTTGATCGAAACCTGTAAACATAAAAAGAAAAAAAAAATACAAATCGAACCCGCGAAACCCTGCGAGAACTCGGGAGCTCGCGGACGAGAGACAAATCGACTAGACGGACGTGTAATTCCGATATTTAATTGACTTAAATAAAGCGCCACGTAAAAGATAAAAGTCTAGACAAGTGGTTCCCAACCTGGGGGTAATTACCCATAAGGGGTAAAACCAGTTTAATTTCTTGTTGTCGTGTACTTTATACCTATTATTATTATTAAATCTGTATCAATCACGTGTACAACTATTGAAATTATAATATTGTTGTTATAAATTGATATTATTGGAACAATATTATTGCTGTTAATAGTTTTGCAGGGAATCACCTCATGTCTTAATCCTTATGACTCTGATAATTTTGTCACCTTATTACTTAACTTTTTTTTTTGGGGGGGGGAGGGTTTATTATAAATATCTAACCTAATTTATGGGTAATATGTATTATCTAAAAGGTTGGGAACAACCTCTGGTCTAGACATCCGATTTGGGCGATCGAGTCCACAACAGATACACAGCTGTAGATATGTGGAAGAAAATTCGGAAACACGGGAACATAACGAATGCTATCCTCGTCAAAGATCCGACTTGGAGTGTCCCAGGATTTGAAATTCCCCGTACGATGTGGACTACCCTAAACCGTATCAGGACGGAAACGGGAAAATTTATGTTTCTCTCACACGAATGGAAAACGACAAAACCCTCTGTGAACGGGGCCAGGTTTAAACCATCGAGCACGCCGGTGTCGAGATGTGCTCTCTGACAAAATACGAATTAGAAACAGAAGGGCTCCGTAAAGACGGCGGCGGTTAGGCACGGGTTCGGCTACGTAATCTAGTAGTGCACCTCTGGAAAGAGAATTGAGTTCGGACCGTACTGTCGTTGTCGTTACTATTTTCAGTCACCCTCAAAATGAGCCGTTACCGCGGATGACGGACGAAAGAAAAGAAAAAGACGGTCGTGTGATCTCGCGGGTTCGAGCGGGACCGATTTGTCGTCGTCGTCGTTGTCGCCGTCGTGTTGACAGAATATGTTTTTTGCAGGGTCGCCCGACGATAAAACCTAACCACGACGCTTCCGTAATAATTATTATTGAACGAGACTCCGACGGACGGACGTCACAATGCATAAAAAAAAAATAATAATAATACCTTAAATTTAAATATTGTCGTGCGGAAGCGTGTTTATAACGTTACGAACGCATCGGTACAGGATACGACCTGGTGTGTGTGTGTGTGTGTGTGTGTGTGTGTGTGTGTGTGTGTGTGTGTGTGTGTGTGTGTGTGTGTGTGTGTGTGTGTGTGTGTGTGTGTGTGTGTGTGTGTGTGTGTGTGTGTGTGTGTGTGTGTGTATTTATTCGGTCGGAGATTAATGCATATTGTTACGTACGTCTACGTAACAGAAATAAAAATACGCAGATTGTTTTTAACAACTATAATTTATTAATTTGCACTCAAAAAATAATGGAATTAACAGGAAAATGAAATAACATAGGTTCTGACAGAGGGTCTGATAGTTCACTGAGTCTGACACTACACTACTCGACTGATGCAAGACTCTCACTGTCCGCCGGATGGGGAGGACGAGACACTGCTGTATGTGTATTCGGAATGTGCCGCATCGGCATAAAGGGTTTGCACAATACGGCACAGTGTCTTGTTCTCCTTACAATATTCATTTGTTTAGTTCGACGTAGTGTAAATTAAAATATCAGTGGTTCGTAGACCCACTAAATATAGCAGTGAAGTAATGGTTTACAACAATATAGAGAAATACCTGTATAGAGCCGAATTAAGGGGAGGGGAGGGCTAAGCGGTCTAACCCCAAAAAAGGGGACTAAAAAAAAAAATTATTTTGTTATTACCATCATATATTTCATATTTTAATACTTAATTAAATTGTATTTTTTAATAAATCAACCATGTACCTAATGTACATTTTCTGCTCGAGAAAAAACATTTTTCTTATTTAACTCATAAATAATATAAATTAACGTACTATTATAAAAACATTTTTTTTTTTTTTTTTGTAAAATTAGGGCCCCAAAAATTAATTAGCCCAGAGCCACTAATTTCATTAATCCGGCTCTGTACCTGTATACTATACAGTGTATAGTATACGTATATATATATATATATATATATATATATATATATATATATATATATATATACGAGTTTTACGATTTCGGCCGAGAACCCGGGGAAGGCGGCTGCGGCGAGTTCGACCACGGGCTGACCGCGCGGGCCGTCACGTCGTTACCGCGTTAAATATTACACTCTCGACCGCATATTATATCCGCGACGACGGTGGCGGCGCCGTGTGTGTGTGTGCCGCCGACCCCGTGACCACGACCTGTGGGTGACCGCTTTAACAGGGTCGTCGCGTCCCGGAAGATCGTTTTCTTTTGTGTGTGTGTGTTTTTTACGACCCGAATTTCGGGGCGAGGAGGTCGGGTGTCGTGCGAGACCGAGAGGGAGTGATGATCGTTCGTCGCCGGCAATCGATATTTTCGCCAGAAAACGACTTTGATCTTTTCGCCACCTCACGCCTACGGTCGTCCGAGTTCTTAGAGATTATAAACGATTGTTCGCGGATTCGCGTGCGACGTTTTAGGCACCGTTCCGGAGATGTTTAATCGTTGTCGGAAATAATTCGTCGTGAGTAATATTACAAATACGATATCAACGAGAAAAACGCGAATCGTGGATGTGACGCAATTTTCCCGCGGTAAAAGACTAATTCAGAGTTTTTTTTTTGTCCGATATTTATACTATTATATACCAGGGGTGGCGAACCTAATATGGCACGCGTGCCAAAAGTGGCGTGTTGGCGAAATTTCAACGGCACGTGGAAAAAATTGAATTTATCAAAATTTTAATAAAAATAAAAATTTGAATCATACTATTTATGAAATAGTAGTTAAAATAAATACGATCAAACAATTTTTCCAGATTTTAATTATAATTATATTCCTTTAGACATTTATGCTTTACTATAATATCACAAATACAAATAAATCGTCTTTATGGAAAAGTGGTGAAAAATGCAGACATCGAGATGTCGGAAGTCATGCGATTCGCTTAGGTACTTTTATTTTATTTTTTTCATTTTTTCTTGAAAGTTTATAATGTGTAGTGAATTTTTTCAAGTGGAAACAAAAACTACATGTTTTACCAAAATTAGAAATTTAGATATTTTGTTATAACATTGTTCACATGAAAAAAAAGGAACAAAAGTTCACATTAAAATATAATATTACATATTATTTACATTTTAAATACGATTATTCAATATTGACATCTGATTCGAGAATATCATATATAATTTGTAAAATAACCTATACAAATATTGACTTCATTAAACTTCCTTTGTGTGTGTCGGGGTGGGGGGGGAGGGCACGCGAACAGTTTTAGAAAAATTTGTTTGGAAAATCTTGACACTCGACTCGGAAAAGGTTCGCCACCCCTGCTATATACCTTGGTAAATACTTCAATAACCAACGCATAAACACATCACGAAAGTACAAATCGTTGAAGACAAAGAAGAAATTCCTTTTTTGTGGGACCAGAGGAGTGTGATTCGGACTTCTCGGATCGCTGAACAAAGGTAAACATTGAAATAACCATATATAGGTACTTAACTTGATACGCTATCAACACGTGTTTGACACTCTAGTCTGAGAACATGTTTTTCACCTGCTTTCGAATCGAAAATTCAACAGTATCGCGAGATTAAACAGAATAATTATAGTACGAGATTCAAACGTATACGATTTTCGATGAAGTCCTACGCTTATTTCAATAGACCTCTTTCATTGAATTCGCTCAAGCACACCTGCATCCCATTTGAATTTTGGCATTTATGATCGAAACGATTTTTTTATCTTAAAATCAAAAAGCGTATCTCGAATCTATAAATCGTTACTTGTTTTTTAAGATTTATCAAGTTATGTATTGAGTCGAGTTATGGGTAATAATAGGACACCACGAATCGTACTTTTTCTTCCCAGAACGTTTAAGACATCATTTGATAATAGTGGAGTACGATAAGAGCGGATAAGTGCTAGCAGTGGCGGTTCGTGGAGTTCAGTGAAGGCGGGGCACAAATATTTCCTTCTTTTTCTACTATGACAACTTTGAACTTACCATCAATTCCTGTTGATTTTTTAAATAAACTAACCTTCTTTTTTTATTTCAATCTTTTTCTCAAGAGGTAAACTTGAAAAATTGATACTCAGTAAATGCTCGACGGTAACATATGTACCCATGATGAAAAATAATAAAAATATTTAATAAATTAGATATTAATAACTAGATAATTACTATACACTATGCCACCATACACTAAAATACTAAATAGTGAAAATACTTATTTTATAAACTTATAGAAAAGCGCACCGACAAATGACAAAACAAAAGTACGAAACGTTTAATAAAATAAACTAAAAACACTAAACAGAATGATTAGAATGAACAAATTATGATTAATTACTATCATGTTTTCAAAATATAAATTTTCTTCCACGGAAGACGGTCGACAATAACAATACGAAGGCGATAAGGCCGACAAAATCTTGTAAATCGTAATAAATATAGAATTCGGGCACCATCCGATTGTGCCCGGCGATGCCGTATTAATTCGTGTCGAAAAGTGGGGGAAATCTAGTACTGTTGATCGGATGAACTTCGTCGTTGTGCCCGCCGCCCAATGTGTACAATATCGTATGCACGTATCATAATCGTCTCTAGGAGCACCCGTATTTGATAAAACATTTTTTTCGATAATATTCGATAATATACCAACTACCAAGTACCAACTTATATTATGACGGAAGAAATACCTATTCAATTTTAATTTTAATAATTTAATATAAATTTGTCTTCTTTCTTCTCAATTTTTTAGGTGGGGCACGTGCCCGTGTGCCCTATAACACGAGCCGCCACTGAGTGCAAGTCCACGGAATATCCACTTAGGTAGTATTTGAGACGTACAATCGATCGTGATGGAACCGACTGAGAAAATTCGTTCATTTCGGTCTGTGTTTCGAAAAGACTCGTCCGGCGGTGACTGTGTGATAAAGAAGAATAGAGCTGTAAAATCAGTTCACACACATACACACACGTTTGATAGAATTTCCATCAAAGGGCACGGTGGATAAAAGCCGCAGGTATATTACAACGACCGACGGACGAATTTATGGCGACTATAGATGTGTCACACATCGTGCCGCCGTACGGACTTTCACAAATCTACGCCATGAGCTTTGGATATATCTTATATATACAGGGTGTTTCACGAAGATTTGACATGTTGAATAACTTTTGTTCTATTCAATATTTTTAACTTTTTTTTTTTTAAATGAATACTATAGCCTAGCGCTACAATAAAATTTCATTTAATTTTTAATTTTTTTTTTTTTAAACTCAAATTTCAAAATTTAAAATTTTAATTTAGATTTTGAAAAAAAAATCAAAACAGCCGTTTTGTAAACATGATTTTTTGAAAAATTTTGGTGTTTGAAATTCTTATAAAGGTTGATCCGTTAATTTTCTATGATTTTTTAAAGTTTACGAAAAATCGAATTAAATTGCTTAATAGTTCAACTATTACTATGTGATATTATCTGATGACTGATAAACGATACATATTATTACATTTTTCGTAAACTTTAAAAAATCATAGAAAATTAACGGATCAACCTTTATAAGAATTTCAAACACCAAAATTTTTCTGAAAATCATGTTTACAAAATGGGTATTTTGATTTTTTTTTCAAACTCTAAATTAAAATTTTAAATTTTGAAATTCGAGTTTAAAAAAAAAAAAAAAAAATTAATGTAATTTTATTGTAGCGCTTGGCTATAGTATTCATTAAAAAAAAAAAAAGTTAAAAATAATTAAATAGAACAAAAGTTATTCAACATGTCAGATCTTCGTGAAACACCCTGTATACATCTTCTCGTGAGCCGATCGGTCCGTCGACTTAACCGTCGCCACCGTCGCCGCCGCCTTATCGCGAAATACAATCTTTTTACACCGTTTTTGCCCGAACCCTCTATCCTGTTCCTCTCCCACAGTTCCCGTCCTCCCTGTGTGGTTCTTCCCCGCATCCACGCTCACCCCACGCCCAGATATATATTATATATACACGCACCACCCGTATATAGAGTACTGCTGCGTAGTACCTTTTTCTCTTTTCTTTTCTATTTCACGCCCGACTCATTTTTTTTCCGGATCGACCCCGCTCCTCATCCGGTCTTCGCCCGTCGTCCTATCGCGCCACGCGGATTGTACGATTCGGCATCCACGTTCGCCGCCGCCGCCGCCGCCGCCGTCGTCGGACTTCTCGAATTCCAAAGATAAATGAACTTTGAATCCGTCGGTGCCCGCGCCAAAGCAGCTGGCGCGGCGCGGCGGGGAGAAAGGCACAATTAACGTGCGGCCTTTCCTGATTTATCGGTCGGCTGAATCGGTCGGATCGGTCGTCAATTTCAACGTGGCTTCCCACCCCGCGCCGTTCACTCCACCCGCCCGCCGTCGACCTCGTGCTCTTGGCCCCGCCGCCGCGGGTTCGTACGCGTTTCTTCGCCCCCCCCTCGACCGGCCCTGGTTTCCCCTACACGGACGGCTCTCCCCGCCGCCGACTTAACAAGTGTTGCGCCACGATCTGTATCACACCTCTGGGGGTTTCTTGGCACGCGTTATTTCGAAATCCGCCCGATCGTTTATCAGCCGCCGTAAACGATTTTATCGTACGCGAATCCGTCTAAACGCAATTATCGCCGTGTTCTCTTAGTAAAAATCGAAAAACCCCGAAAGAATCACTCGATCCGCATGAACGTACGAGGTGTGTTATGTCTGTCCGACCAATACAATATAACGTATGTTATTTATTAATGTTACATCATTTGACAAAAGTCATATTTTTTTTTTTAAGTTTTCACAAACAGTAATGACCGTTTATAACATTAAAGAGAAAACTTTTTTCACGCATTTCAATACATATTCGAATCATTGAAACAATAGTCGAAGAGGTATAAAAATGCAAGTATTTAAAGTTTATAAAAGCTTCTGTCTCTGCAGCACGACTCTATAAGCGTCACGTGTTTTACGTATGTCTCCAAACCGTCGGTGAAATAACACTTTAAGTGTTAAAAGTCTCCTTTTAAAAAAAACACACCGATTTAAAATGTTAAACGAACAGCGGTTGTCGTGAAATGAACATAAAAACTTACTCGTTTATTTTTTTTCCGTATACAATCGTAGCGGAGCGTCGTAATATTTAACACGCCATATTCATATACACTTGTTATGTTGCAAAAATAATGTACATGGAAAAAAATCGTGGCGTTAGCAGTTTGAAATTTGCAACATAAATTTGAAACACCCGGTATATTTAAATACAATACTATACGGAACACTTCTAGCCTTCGAGGTGAATGCACAACGATGACGTTTCGCCAGCACGCATATTGCCGCGAGCAGAAAGTTTCCGTAAAAAACTATTGCCACGGGCCAAAAGTATTGTGTAATTATATATATGTATATTTACGTTACGGGTATAGTACAAAATATGGTTAGTTTTCACATTATCCGGGCAATGTGTACACTACCTGTACCTATTGGAGTAAAAATACTATTTATAAAACGTTTGTTTCGTACATTACTCGGGTATTTTACACATTATCTACGACTTAGCGGGTAAAGTACTTTGATGAAATGTATACGATAAAATAACAGGGGGACACGCTGAAAATAGTGCACGGAAAGCCATGCCACAATCAGTCACAAAGGAGTGTCGATAAAGCAAAACCAAGACATAAAAAATATGTCGATAACATGGACGAAAACAAATAACTGTAAATTATGGTCAGAGAGACTTCGATTTGTACATGCTTAACAAACAAACGTAAATGCAAATCCGGGGGAATACTTTGTAAATCTAAATGTCATCCAAACTCAAAATGTTCTAATAAATAATTGTATTTCATTTTTAAATTTTAATTAAGTAAATAGTAAAATTGTTCAAATACATAATTTATAGTTTAATGGTGGTAATAACAAGTAATTTTTTTTTTTAAATGAAATGACAATTTTTTCTCTTCTTAACTTTGTCCAAATCGTTCATCCAGTAACTCTTTAGATTGACAATCGAATGTAGGCGGTACTTTGAGGGTTTATTAAGCTCTCCTGTGAGGAGCGTATTGTGAATAGGCGTGAGGAAAAATAGCCTAAAATGGAGTGAAAACGACGAAATTTACCGTGAACGGCACTTTCATTAATTAGACTACAGTCACAACTCCAAAAGTAATGTTGCTAGAGACTTGAAATTTTAACCATATATTATTGCCGTATGACTACATGCTTTTAAAAAAGTTAAAAAAAAAAAAACAAAAACATATGACATTTATTGATGAGTACTTAACATACATTACTACCGATGTTAATTAATTCTCCACATAAAATATCATTATATCATTTATTGATAAACCTACATTGAATATTTATGTGATTAAATAATATAGGCATATTGGCTACTAGGGTTTGTCAACATTTATGCAATTTTAGAGTACGAAGGTAACTAAGGTAAATTATTTAAATAGTTTGTTATGGAAACACGGATATTTATTTGAAATCTATCGATGAAATTTACAATTCAGAAATTTTTAGTTATTTGGATTGAATCGCCAAAACTATTGGGAATTCATAACCTCGTAAACATTTATATTATATTTATATAAAGTCTTCATATTTATACGTTTGTATTCATCAAATAATCGAGAATGAGTTACTCATTGTATCTTGCCAAGAGAACCATATATTATCTGAAGTATATCTACAATAGCCTGAAGAATCGCTTCATATTTTTTGGTCGTCTAGAACAATCGGAACACATCACTCAAAGACACCTGGAAAGCGGTCACGGAGTAAGTTTACGTTCCAGTGGATAATAGATATTACCCGACGAGTTTTTTTTTTTGGTGTTACTGTGAAATCGCACTGCGCTCGCGTGTTTCAGCTTGATGTAATTGAATGTCAAAATATTTCGAAAACTGTGACAAGTGATCAATTTGAGAACGAAGCGTCTCAAAACCAGATTGTTGGTCACAGCATACCATCGAAATCAACGCCTCTTGTGCACAAGGTGGATTCTCAGCCGGGATCGAAGCCGTCTTCGGCGATAGACCAATCGAATGCACGAAACACGACGAGTAGGTCCAAAGTTTATTGCGCGCAAAGTCAAACTATTTCAGATTTCGGTTAGAACTTTTACTTTGTCGAATTCCATCACGTGGAATCGTGCATTTTCTAGTTGTAATCTACGAAAATTTAATCTAATTTATAATATTTATATTGGTATCCGATGACCGATAAACGGTTCTCGTTTAAAAAGCACAATACTTTTTAGACGAAAAGCCCATCTCACATATCTGAAATGCTTAAATATATATTTTAATATAACCGTTAGGTACACACTCACGTGCAACGTTATATTTATAACCTGTGTGAATTATTTTTGTACACGTAGAAAACGTACGTGGAACATCAAATGAATACGCATCGATTCAAATGCTGAGGGAGAAGGACGAAGAGATAAAACAATTGAAAGAAGTGACCAAATATTTAACCGACGATAATACAGATTTGAAAAGAAAAATCGAAACGTTTGAACACAAATTTGCCGAAAGTAATGAAATATGTTTGATAAAATATGATTTTCTCATTAACAATATGATGTTCTAAACACTGATTACAATATACCCGCTTGAAACTTTAGTCGATTCACGTTACGCTACTTTATCGGCTGAGTATGAGAAATCGATGAGCCTTGCAAAACTACAACAAACTGAAGTCACAAAGCACTACGAAATGAGAATGTGCTTGATGCAACAAGAGATGGAGTTTATGAAAATGAATTTGAATAAAGCCCACAGTAATTCCATTGATTATAAATAATTTTATTTAAAAAAAGTATAATTAGTTAGGCGGTTAAGCTTTTAATTAACGATTTAAAGGCGAATAATCGTAATTTTTTTTTGTTTTAACAATTTAATTCAAATCATCGAGAAAAATATTAGGTTCCACGCTATTCTATAAACGAAATTTGACAATAAAAAAAAAAAAAAAAAAAATACGAACTCGTGTATTTTGGACTCGGTTACAATAAATCCGGATCTGCACCGCAACAAAAAAGATATCCAACGCTTATATTATATTGTTGTATGTGATTTTTCAGAAAAATGCGAGAACGACATCGAAAAAATACTTAGGAAGTGTGATAAACAAAAATATCTACTCCGTACCATCGAAAGTAAGTGTCTCGTCGTCAGTTAATTTTGCACGCCTTCAAAAACTAAACCCATGCGAGTCTCATCCGGGGCGTTACTCGTTTTCGTAAAAATTGACCTTTTGTTACGAATAATTTGTTCATAAAATGGAAACTTGTCGATTCGACGACTTTTAACAGACACACACGCACGCTATTAAGATTGCAGAATTCGAACGATATTCAAAATTTGAATTTTCGATTCGATTTTTGCAAATTTTGATTTATTTGTTTTTTTATGAAATCAATTCAACGTTAGTCAGGTGCCACTCTTTAATTTTAAGAGGGAGGGGGACACGGTATTTCAGGCCGTGCAAACGACTGAAACCCTGGCCCTCCCCCCGCGCCACGTCTCGACTAAACCGCATGTGATTTTTTGTTGCCGCAGAAAACGTGACGGAACACTCGGAGCGCGCGGACCACGCGGACCGCAAGATCGACTTTGTGCTCGGGACGACGGGCCTGGCCGGCGACCGCGCGACCGCGTACCACCAGCCGTGGCACCGTTTGGGCTGCACGACTACCGGTGCCGTCGCGTCGCCGCCGCCGACCGCGCGCGCGTCCGACCAGAACGCCGCGACCGTCCGACCGCCGTCCACCCCGTCGACCCCGTTGCCGTCACCGACGCTTCCACCGCCGCCGCCACAGCCGACTTTCGCAAGCGGGGACTACGCCTCGACCACGGGCGTGCCGCCGGTCACTCGGGCCCCGCAGGGACCTATGAGGATCGAGCTGTCACCGGAGATCCTGCGGACCGTCAAACTGATTCCGGTGGCCGAACGGACCGCGGACATGTTACGTATGAAGGGGATAAAGAGGGGAAGCACCGGTACCGGAAACGGGATTCCAACCCAGCCTGTGCCGCCGGTCACTCGGGTGCGGCAGGGACCTTTGAGGATGGAGGTGTCACCGGAGATCCTGCAGACTGTCAAACTGATTCCGGTGGCCGAACGAACCGCGGACATGTTACGTATGAAAGGGAAAAAGAGGGGAAGTACCGGGGCCGGAAACGGGATTCCACCCCCGCCTCCGCCGCCGCCGCCGACGAATGGAGGTATTCCGCCCCCGCCTCCGCCACCACTGCCGACGTGCTAATATGTTCTCTCAAAAACCAAGTAGATTTTCCACTGTATATTTCCTCAGTGATTTTCCACGTAAACGTACTGTTTTCACTATAAATGACCAAACTGACTGTTTCCCGTGTTAACGACACACTGTGTTCATTATATTACGGTATTTTTCAAAAACGTTAGGATTCATAATTTAAGTATTTAACATCGTGTAAAATACTGCTCATCAAATAATTTTATTTTCAATTGCCTAATCGTTTTTCCACTATAATACGTACTCGATCAGATCCGTGTCGAGGCGATTTTGCGTTTTATGCGACTTTAGCCCATTATAATAATATCAACTGTCATTTCATAGCCTGGAATAAATTATTCGAATAGTGTTTATTATTTTTAAATAGTTCCAACACACACAATCGCCAGAAACGCTAAGTGTTTTAATAATTTTGTTTTTTGTTTTTTTTTTTCAATCAAATCGTTTTTGACTCACAACAGAACATAATGTTTATAAACTCGTACTTAAATCAAGTAATATCATTTAATCAAAAATATTTACTTTACAATCTAAAACTTAGAAATCAATGATATTCCCAGGAAACAGTTCTTTTTGTATAAAGTTCATGGTGTTAGACCACAAAATATCTGTTAAAAATAAAAATACAGTTTAATTTCGATTTTGAAAATGTTCCGGTTTTCGAACACAATAGGTGATAAAACGTTTAGTTTTTCATTTTCAAAATTTCCAACTCTAGGTTATAGCGAAGAGCGAAATTCTTAACTATTAAAATAAACATGTTGATAAAAAGTCGATAAGAATATTATATTTGCCTGTGTTTTTAATTGTTTAACTAGTCCAGGGCCATAGAAATTTTCGGGTAGGCCGTGTACCTTCCCTATTCCCCCTTAGCTATGTACTCGTTTAGCAGTTTACAATAGTATCCTCTTTGAACTAGATTTTGTTCGAGCCCAGTTTACGTATGCCTTATTAGTATAATAATACAGCCATGTAGTGAACATAATATTTTAATGTAGGGTAATACACAGATGTATACTAATAATAATCAAAGTTACTGTAAGTAATTGGTGATTTACTTAAAATTCAACTTAACCCGTGAATACTGGGAAATTACCGAATGGTTCAACTCGATACTAGACGAATCAAGAAATAGAAATAGATTCCGAAAAATAATATTTACATTTTAGAAAATCGAAAATCCCACGAATGACCCACGTGGAGTCGGTATAAATATATTTATTTACTCGCGTTTTAAATAGGTGTATAAAATATGATAATACAATATTATTATGGGACTGTCGATTTTCTAAAATATTGTAAATATTATTTTTCTTTGTCGGCGGAATCGATTTACTCCCAGAAATAGTATATACGTCACTTTGGACATTGCCAATGGGGTTAAAATTCTAAATTAATTCACAAATCGCTCAGTCATTGAAATTTCCCCTTAGCCTAGGTTAGGAAAAGTGGATTTAGGCCTGGTAAGCAAATATTATTTCTGATTTGCTCACCGGGGACACCACTTCAAAAAAAAAACGCGCCGTGTGTAATACCTCATGCTTTAAAATAACACTCAATACATTGCGATTCTAATGTATTGTTTGATATTCAGTAAGCTAAGGTGGTGAGGAAACTTACACAGTTCTTTCGTGATCGAATGATTATTAGCACTTATTATATATTTCAACGTTCCGAGTTTCCGATGAAGCATTTGAATAGTTCGACGGTTTTATAGAAATATCATCGAACCAAATTGTATATAATCGATAATTTAACATTCGAGCGAAGACAGATTAATCTACATAAAATTTCTGATCTACAGATTTGCTGGATGCAAATTTTGGACAAAGTCAAGTCATAGCGAAGGTTCTTCACGGTTTAGGCGTACGACCGTGTCAATCTCGGAAATTTCCGGGCAACGGAAAAACAAAACTTTCTGGATTGACGCTAAGGCGCATTAGTTTGAAACGCCCGCGAGTACGCAAAAGTCAAAAATGACATTTTATACGAAACGTATATTGGTTTCACGACAATTAGCGTTTGTTTTATTTTCAGTGCGTAACAGTACGAGTATGTACGTTTACGTGACAATATTGTCGGTTGGTAAAAATGATTTAAAATAACATACGTCTTGTTAGAAATTCACGGTTTTTTTTTTTTTTTTTTTTATTGTTTCAGTTAGTTTCAATTTATAAACACTCTCAAGGTCGACATTGGACAAAACAGATTATTTTCACGAGTAAGGAAATCGCATTTAGTCGTTCCATTATATTGTTCTAAAATTAAAATTCGCTTCGTCTTTGAATACTTCATTAGTACAAATTTATCACAGGGTTTTGCGTTCGATAACAATTTAATTAGACGTGATCACCGTTCAACGAGTGCTTCTGCACGGGACGTCGTTTTTCGAACGCGACGGTTTATCGTTGTTTTCGAATTTAAAATAATATCGAAAAAAACCACGTCGAACAGGAGACGCATTTTCATCAACATTACATTTCGCCGATTTTTTTTTTTTTGCTTTCGATAAAAAAAAATTCGACATAACGTTGTATACGTTAAAAACGATTTTTTTTTAAACTGTTTTTTTTTTTGCAACCTTGGCTTTTACACTATACCACAGATATATTTTCGTTCGCATGCGCATTGAATATTAAAAATCTTAAAATGTACAATAGTTTCTGATAATTCAAACGCAATGTTACTATCAGTGTATTCCTCGATTAAACTTCACTTAGAAAAAATAAAAAAGTATAGTTTTTTTTTTCATACCGAATATGTACATATATAGAAAAAAAAATAGTAATAATGAAGTTAAATATTCAAAACTTTAGACGTGATCAGCGTTTCTTTTTTTCTCGAACGTACACTTAAATTAAACGAAAATCGTGTCGTTTTTTTCACCATTATAATAACTTTACCGTTATATAAATTGAACGTGTCTTCAAGTAAATTGAATAATTTATGACAATCCAATGTCAAAAGTTTCTCACGGATCGTATAGTGTTCGGTCTTTAAACGTGTTAATTCAAAGAGTTTAAAACGTCGAGCATAATAATATATTGAAATAAAATACAAAATGTACGTCTGTACAACGAGATATGATTTCACGTGAAAATCACTCCAAAAGTATAAACGTATATTTTTAACGTGAAAAACGGACGTTGATTTAAAGTGTGAGTTCAGGCGACATTTTTGTTTTAGTTTGTAATCCACGCAATTATCATCATAATTTTACCGTTTATCATATCCGAATAGATCGAGGTGCTGCTTTACATCTTATCACAGGTATTTCGAACGTCAAAAATACAAATTTTATTATATACTGATATAGATTACTATTTTTTTTATTTATTTTTTAATATTTAACAAATCATTTATGATTTAAAAAACTGACAGCACGTAATTGTTTTTAAATTGACGTTGTATTTTTTATAAATTGAAAGAACATATTTTTACGTTCACAAAATCAAAACGTATTATTCGGTATTAAAACGTATGGAAAATTCCCCAATTATAATTGTATTATTTTTCTATGTTTGTTCCGTGTATGAAATATACATGACCAGGGCTCGGAAGTTGTGGTAAATGCATATTTTTTTTGGTTCGTCTTAGAACACCCTAAGTAAGATAGAAACACGTTTCACACTTATCTGATGTCATACACGACATTTTTTTTTTGCCATTTTTTGCATATTTACGGTTTTTATTGCTATTTTGCTATTTTAGGGTTTTTAGTGCTATTTTTGGGTATATTTTCACATAATATAGGAAAAATACACATTTTGTTGAAAATAATGATTTTACTTGGTTATTTTTTTTTTCAAATATTTAAATTATTGGAAATAAAGAGAAAAATATTTCATTTTTCACCGTTCTACAAACTCATCGACGGTCCGATGTATTAATAATTCGTGGCATTTTATAAAATAGTTTATTTATTAATTAGTAATCGGTAAATGTAATTATAAATAACATTTAATTTTTTAATTTAATTTATAGCTCATATTTTGGAGTTTTTAAGTGCATATTAAGGAGCTAAAAAGTAACATTTTTAGTGCCACAACTTCTGAGCCCTGGTCATGACGAACGACTCGGCAGGTCGCCATATTTTGTAATTAATGACACACCGAATGAATGCTGAAAAATGTACTGGACGACAAAGAACGACTTGCCCGAGACGGTCGCGTCTGAAAAACAACAGAATACAATTATTATTATCGCGAACGAAGAAATTTTGATTTAATAAATCTCTAAGATTGTTTGAACTAAGAAATTATTCGAAAAATCTGCATTTTTGATCAATTAATGTATACGCTCGAGTTGAACTCATTTTCAGTTGAATATTATGCAAAACTGTTATTGTCGTCGTTCACTAAGTTCGGGAGGTCTGAACGGAAGGTTTATATATCTCCCTGCATCTCACTTGATATCGCTCGGCTATAATAGAGAAAGATGTAGAAAAAAAAAGGTATTTGCATAAAAATCCCGGTTTTTAATTATTATGAGTGAAGACGTTTGAAATGTTTATTTATATAGTCACAGTATGGCACGATATTCACCTTGAATTTAAATTTCGAGTCTTTATCATCAAAATTACTGTTATAACGATTTCAACGTATAATCCCTAAAGTATAATCTACGTCTAATTGTATACGTTACTGACTTGGAACATTTTTCAGAAATATTTTCATCCGAACACTTAAAATAATTACACTCATACGTACAAACTATACATGTATATAATATGTATATTACGAATGTAAAAAAAAAAATACGATAAATTATACCAAAAAAATTACTATAAATTATGCATGGAAAAATAACTGCTCGATTTTTCGATTGGAACACAAAAGAAAGAATATCATTTTAATATAACTACATGTGAATTTAAATTTTCAATATCATTTTCTTCAAAGTGACGTTCACACAAAAAATACAACTTATTTGGTATAGATTCTTTAATACCAATTACTTCAAACCATTTTGTACGAGCAGGATCAGTTAGAGGAACTCTATTATAATAAAATACGTATATAATATGTTTTTCCGCAATGTTCGTTTATATATCATTTTTATTTATTTAACGAAGAGACTTACCTAAACATGCTAATACCTTTTTGATTAGCTTGTGAGCAAACACTACATTTACGAACCATCATCATTTTATATAGTACTTATATTATATAGTACACGCATTGAACTAAATTTATAAATAACAATGATATTCAATTGATAATAACTTAATAAAAAATAGAATACAATTTATATAGTTATTATATAGCCTAGATGTTAGATGTTTATAATAATATTATAAAAAAATAGAAATTATGGTAGCAGTATCAAAATGTACGTTTTGCGTGATAAAACTTAAAGTAAGGCGGGAAAATATAAATAGATTAATATCATGATTCATGATCAACAATTTTCATGGAGATCATTACATTTCCTTATCTCTGCCATGATTCGGAATGCATATGGCGGCCTCCTAGTAGGCTCATATTATGTTTACACGTGTTCCATGTATTTAGTTCAGTGGTGTCATACCCCTGATTTTGGGCCACAGAACAATTGATTTGACGCGGAAGTAACCGATCAGTGATTCCCATAGAGATGTATGATTATGTTATAATGTGTCAATGCGTATAATCCATGTGTTCGCGGTGTGCGTGTAGTCAGAACAGTGAATGTATTTGTGAAAATTCGCAATACGAACTACTAAAAACTAATACTTTAACAATATGACGGTTTTTTATACGAACTTCTTATTTTTCAGGTAAAATATCATATATAACATAATTTTAATATTTTAATAGAAACATTTTTCAATGTAAATTTATAAAAATTGTTTTATTTAAGTGTTTGCTTTATGTTTTATGATATTATTAAAATTATTTGTGTAGCTATTTTTAATTTTTATTTATATTAGTTAGACCAAACTTGTGTGTAACCCGAAAAAAACTGAGGGACACAATTCGTGTTCCTCGAAAGAAACTCAAGGACACAATTTGTGCAACCCGAAAAAAATTTAGGGACACAATTCAATATTTGGGACATCATAACTCATTTGCAGCCACCTACGGATTTGCGATTCGCCGAAAGGGCGTTTGAATTGTTTAGAAACACAATAAAAATAAAATGTGTATATTTGTATATTATTTAAAAACATTTTTTTTTTAGCCTTTTGAAACGGAAGTAACGCGTGGCGACCAAGCACTGAGTATATTGTTTTTGTTCGACGTCGTTTTCGTGTAAGTACACTTATTATTTATATTCTTTTGAACAAAATCAATTGGAAGACACATTAAAGTAAAAACGTCCTCGGCAGAACAATGGTCGGAATATGTGATAATCCGGGAGCAAAAACAAAACGAAACAAAAAAAAAGAAAAAAAAAAAGAAAAAAGAGATCCGGTAAAACATTCTCGCGCTCAACTCGTTTCTTCCGTTTTCCTAGGAAAACATTACATTAATTGTTTCACTCGCGTTTTAATGGCCGTAATAACAAAACAGCTGATAACGGCGGCGGCGGCGTTGGCGGCGCGGAATTGGTTCACCGGAGATTTTCGCACACGAGAGACGTTCGCGGATTGATATTTCGCCAGAGCTCGGACGTAGAACGACATAAACATACGCGTCAGTGGCGTGGCTGAAGCTCAGATAAAATGGGGGGAGGGAGTGGGGTTCAAACTTGAAAATTTCCCAGAGTTTCTTCGTTACAAACGGGTAAGGAGTTTCAACATTTTCAAGATAAAATAGATGTGAAATCAAATTAATATTGGTTTAATATTGTTTTACGACTAATTATAGATATTCATATTATTTATTTTCCACAAATGTATAATTCTGATTAGTACATATATAAAAAAATAAAAATTAATAAAAGAAGTATTCGATTAGAAAAATGTTTGTATACACATACGAGTATATACGAGTATATATTTACATTAAAACATTTGTATACCTAGCAAAACTGTTTTTTTTTTTAATTTCTTTCGTCGACAGATCTATCTATGACGACAAACAGAAATCTTTATTACACAATTAAAGTTTAAACGATTAATTCACTGTCTATACGAACGGAACACAATTAATAATATAAAGCAAATATTACGTTGTACGCGGGTTTATACCGTTTATACAAAGTAAACACTTCTATAGATGACAGTCAAGAAAACAGAACGATCGTGTCAACAGAACTAAATTACTTAATGTGCAACTTTATTTGCTTATAATTATCTCTGGTTCCGGATTCCGGATGATTAAACGAATATCGTTTCAACGCCACGACACAGAGTGTAATGTATTAATCTATGGGCCACTTATTGTCAGACAAATATGACATATTTTTTTCTCTCTCGTTCAGCATCCACGCCCGACTGCACATCTGATCCGTCACGCTCGTCCTCCCGCCTTCCGACACGCCATCGATGGCCGCCGACTTCCGACACCACCACGTGACCAACCATCGTTGCCCATCGCACTACCGATTTTTCATTGCGTCGCGAATTACATTATTATAATATTCAGTCGTGCAGGTGTTACTTATAGTATCATAGTTATCATTGTTATTATTTTATTTTATCACAAGTTTTGTTTCGAGAGTTTACACTGTTATCGTCAATAATTAACAATGCACTCTGTTGTTTCGACTCGTCCCAATACGTCGCGTGCAAATTCTTTTTCCCGGCGACGCGAGATACGCTGGAGGTACCGCCGCGCCGTGCCGCCGTGTTATTATACGAACACACATATTTCACAAAAAAATTTTCAAAGTCAATCGAAAAACAATCAGAAATGTTTTATGGGACCCTTAAGTGATCTCAGTGGAACCCTAGGGTTCTGCGGAACACAGTTTAAGAAACACCGGTTTAGATTTATAATGCGCATCGTGCGAATGTGTCGTCTTGTCATTAGCACATGAATATAAAAAAGATAATAAATCAAAGTAATCATTCGAAACATGTAAAAATATTGTTGGAAAACATTTAAACAATTTTCCTCGTCTTCTTTTCCTTTATTATCTTCTAAGACCGAGCGTTAGAGTCAGAACTAACATAGGAACTGATAGAGGAATGAATTATTTAAACGATACGAAAACTTGTCGGGAAACGATAGTCGCCGAATCGCTTTTGATCGATGTTGGCGTTTATAACGAAAGAAAAAATAACTTGACGTTATGAATTGTCATAAAATATGAAAAAAAAAAAAACAAAAAACGATTCAATGGTAAATGATACACATTTTGTTTTTATAGTCGAGTAATACGATTTGCACCGTCTACACTCATTAGACGGCGTGGTATGAGCGAAATCCACTAAAATGAAACAATGATGGGCACGAGAGCGACAGCGGGGAAAAAGAATGTGCACCGATAAAACAAAATCAAAATGTTTTACACGTCATATGTTTTTATTTGAAAACGCGTTATGATCTCATTGATATCACACACGACTATGTATGATATCTATGTCGATAAAAATATATTCTCTATGATAAAACGACGATGATGAATATCAAAATTTGAATTAAAATCCCAAAATCTATTTCCGACACGTATTATGAGAATATTTTCACCCCTAAAAATTTGCTACCCGGGGCAATCGTCGCATTCGGAACCTCCCTTAAACGCATCCCTTTGATCGAAATATAGAAATCATACGATGTCCATTATACTCGTATACATATGTATAATGACGACAATGTGAGACCGCGCGGGGAAAACGGCAAAAAAGCACCTGGAATACGCACTGTTCCGGTCACTGCAGCGGTTCGGTAATATCGTACTATGTAGTCGTCGTTGAAAATTTCTTTTCGCGCTTAGAAGTAGTGCCCGCGCGCCCACAAGCAAAGTTCAATTAAATGGAAAAAGCTCACACGCGACGTGCCCGCGTATACGAAAAGAGAAAAAACCATGACCTTTGCCGGTGTGATATTTTATTTAAAAAATCGTACGGGAACCCCGAGACTGAGTACGCTCCAATTTTATTCATAGGTGAAAAAAATAGCCATATTCTTTTCATGAGACGTTAAGCAAAGGTTAATAGTCCACTCAGAACTTTCGGATAAATAGCGTTTTTTCTTTTTTTTTCTCTTTTTTTTTTTTTTAATGCCTGCAGTGACAATTATTACACTTTGTGCGCGATAAACGTATTATGCATAATGTATATTATAATCGGTCTGGGAGAATATATATATAAAAATACATTTTTTAATTGACATTGTAATAATATTGTAGACGTGAGCGTTGCATAGTCGACCGTAGGCTTTTGAACTCTAAAACCGATGTCTATGCACCACGTCGCGATGTTAAAATCTAATAAAGTTTGGAAATTTCGTCTCGGTAAAATATCACGATTATATTATGTAAACTCAGACGATCGTATCCCGATCGAATAAATATCACGTAAGTGGCCGTTGAAAAGTGCTCCAAAAAGGTTGTTTGTTTTGTAGGATTTGAGGTGAAAAATATCACTAAACAATACTAATGGACTTTTGCGTTTGACATTTTTTAAACCGTTTGAAAAATTTTATAAAGAGATTTTTAATTTCGTATCGTCCAATTTATGCTAATCGCGAATCGTCTTTTTTTAATAATAATAATAATAATAATAATAAACATTCAAATCTCCGTTTTAATTTCGGTCGCGATATTACGGGCGCTGTGAACTAAACTTTAAAATAATTATCGAAAATTCAAAGAACCAAGATAACTCATAATATCCTCGACTTTTCTTTGCTCAACAGACTGTTTCAATTTGATTAAGTTGCTATATCGCTTCTAAATCTCCACTGGTAGTCTTAATTACTTATAATTCGTTTGTACTATATAGTTTCCGAGATTTTCGGTTGTATATTATGAACATTCGTGATAAGATTTATTTTTGGTTTTTAACGCATGTCATAATTCCTGAGATTACAATATACATGTAACTAACAATAACTTATTCGACCAATTTAGTTTTGCGTTTAATTAAATAATACATTTCTTGATAAATGCTCATTTCATAATTTATAAATTACCAAAAACTTCAAATAAACTTTTTATCTTTTTTTTTTTCTTAATGAACATTAATACACTTCATTTTGATGGAATTAATATTCTTTGTGTTAAATATTGTTTTAAATATTAATTAAAGCAAAACAAACGATAATTATATGTTTAATTAAATTTTGTGTACATAAAAACTTAAATGCACCTAAACCATTTTCATATTTTAATAGGTATATCCTTACAACACAAAAAAACCACATCAAAGTGAAAAAAAAAAGTTAATGATAATGTATTTATTATTTTAAATGATATTTTTAGCAACCGGCAATTATTGTCAGTGGCATAATTATCAGGTCAGGAAATGTTACTACTATCCAAATGTATATTGTGTATAAAGTGATTAAAAGTGTGTGGTGTTTAATTTATCCATTGAAATTATGTTGTCATGTGTGTGCTCGGTGAATAAATAAACATAAAAAATGAACCTTACGAAATTTCAAAATTCATAAGCTTAGGAAAATAAAACAATTTAAAACGTAGGTATAGTCGATTCGACCGGCAAATCAACGCGTTATTATACATTTGGGAATTTTCATTTAAAATTGATTATTTTTTAATGTGTTTTCAGGTAAAAAACGATCGTTGCACTAGAGTGTCGTATTTTTATTTATTTATTTTTTTTTGCTGCTGCTCGACTAGCACGTAAAATTATACATTTAATTTCGCCACTTACCGTACTCGTACGTTCGAGTGTTATCGATAATCTCAAGAGTGAGAAACAAAAATGTAGCCGAGGAAAAGGATACCGAAACCGAGCGGAAGGAGCAATACTGCAAAGCTTGAGTATTGTAATAATTTAAATTTGAACACCGGCATTGTTTATAAAGTTTAAAGTTTCAACATTAAACATTGAGACAGATATTTAATATATTAACACAAGTTAAATCGGATAATTAATTGTTTCATAGTTAAAAATATTGTTACTAAACCAAAAATTACCGAGGGAAAGTACGTAGGTAATAAAAGACTTGCGATAAATATACCGTTATTAATTAAAATCACCGAACTCTACACAGAGTGTTGTCGAGTGTAGAGTTAAAAATAAAATATATACTAAGACTCAATCAATGATAAGTTAAATAGGATACAAGGCACATATAAATTATAAAAAATCAGTTGTTGCCCGCGTTTTTGTTTGTTGCGTTAAAATAAACAATGAGATTGTATATTTTAGTAGTGTTACCAACCTAATTCATACGATTTAATAAACCATTCGGACTAATTTCCGTGTATATGTGGAAAGTTTTTCGTATACGGACAGTTTTATTTCAAGAATACTATTTTTCGTCCGTACACGGAAATCTATCGTGTGGATTGTTCGTATACGGATCCGATCCGAATGATTTCAAGAATAGACCCCCAGGTCGGTTCGTGCGGTGAGAAGTAACTGAAAAATCTAAAAAGCGCACGTAAAAAACAATGACCGCGCTATTGTCACCGAATCCGACACGACTCTGCACGTGAATATTTCACGGTGACGTCATGACGTGGCTCGAGAAACGTTCTGGCGAATCGTTTGAAAGAACGGTTCCGTACGCGATATTTGGTGGGTAACCTATGGTTGAATCGAAGTCATTTCTGTTGAAACGCACCGGGGACAGATAAACGTTCCGTTCGAATCGCATTCAAGTTCGAAAAAAATTGTAAGTACCGTAATATTTTGGTAATATCATAACTATATTTTTAGAATAAGAACATGACAATCGTTTTGTTTCCAAAATTAATAAACTGAAATATAAAAATCTGATAGGTACGTATTTTTTTCAATCATATATTAGTTTATAATTATTACGATTCACTCAATTTAAAAGTACTGTACTGGTAAAATAAATTGTGCTTCCCATATTTTTATTCAAAAACTAGTTGTTTTCGGACAATTTTGGACGATTATCGTCTTGGTAATAACAAATCAATCGACACACACACAGCCGTAATTTTTAATCAAAACGAATATTCAAATATTTGTGTATCTCCTGTTTTGAAACCGAGTACAATCTGAACGTGTTTTGGACCGAGTGCGCAGCTCGACAATACTATTCCCGTGCGATTAACGGTCGGGTCACTCGTTCTGTCCGAGACGATTTATTTTGCTCGGATAAACAATACGTCAGCGTATACTGTAATTAATATAACACTGAAATGTTTTTCGATAATCGTTCGGTGTGCGATGTTCTTTTTTCCTCGTCGTCGTTTCTTCTTGGACTGTGTAATTTATCGCAGTGTCGCTTTGAAATTTGAACTCTTTTCGATAAAACTACGGGACAGTATGACCTCCTCCGGCGCGAAGTCACGAGAAAATTGATTTATACTTTACGCGAGAGTGCCATGTTGACACTGGGTACTATCTTAAAAACCTTGAAGATCATTAATAATTTCCCTTGAAAAGTTTCCATTCATCACTTTTCGTTGTGTTTGTGAAACAAAAAAAAAAGAAAAAAAAACTGCGAGTTTTTATTAAAGATATTACGCCCTAATACATCATATAAAATAAATTATAATTTCAGCTCCATTATAGCGTGTCCTTTTTCTTCTTCTTCTTCTTTTAATAATTATAATTATTATTATTTTCTTCGTCTATAATTAAAAACGATATTCACGTGAATGTTAATAACCGTGTAATTATAATAATATTAAAAAGAACGATAATGCAACTCCACAAAACCATTGCACGTTTGACACCGGGCCGGCTAAAACATACGACGTATTCACATACGTAACTGAAAACGGTTTAGGTAAATAATAATACGTTAAGTGGTTTTGAAATCGATAATTTTTCAATGTGATCGACTTCAAATTGAAAATTCCGTCAACGAACTACTATTTGATTTCAACGGGTTCATCTAGCTTTTAGTCTCGACCGTTTATATTGTTCCGTGTTCCGTTTCGTGGAACACGCGTTGGCCGTGGTGGTATTCACAGAATCGAATTCTGAAAAAGTTTCAGAACAAATTAAGTTCCAATAAATCGTGTGATGATAATACAGTGGGTTCCGCTTAATGTGATCACTTTGGTGCAGGTCATTTTGATTCAATTAACCGGTTGATTCTATAAAACATTTACAACATTTTTTTTCATAATTCAATCTTTTAATACAATTACAATTTTATTTAAATTAACATACATATTTAATAATTCATAAGACATAAAATTATTTATTAAAATTAAAATTAAATAAATACATTTAAAACAAATTAAAGAAGCTATCTATTTTCGATTGTACTTGACAGTCTACCAATTTCATTTCCATATTATATAAATGTATAAATTATTCAGTTTGAAATACCATAAAAACGATAAGATTGTTCATAAAAGTGATTCAATTATCCGGTACCTAGTGATTTTAATAAAAGGTCAATTTAACATTAGTAACATACAATTTGGTTTGGGATTTTCATTTTTGATTCTAATAAACGGTTGATTCTATAAACCAGTAATCACATTAAGCGGAACCCACTGTATTATTATATTCTCTGCGGGAAGTGATCGTATTGTATAGGTTTTAAAACGCACTCGGAGCGTCAAATCGATCGTGCTCGCGTCGAAATAATTCGGACGGCACATTATGAGTATTATAGGTAAGATTTCTAATTTAAGATTAGACAAGACACGTTTGGAACGGAATTAATTCGCGGCTTAGCACAGTTTAGCACGCGCCGGAGAAGAAGCCCTTTCAGATCTCATAAATAATGCACTTTATAATCTCAGATTAACTACGTACAAACGTCATACATGCATAATATATATATATATATAAATAGTACGTTTATCAAAACGGTTTATGCGTTCGACGGTGGTGCCATTGTGCATTTTTTTTCCCCAAGCAATCAGGCTCCTAATACGACTGCCTACGATATTGGATTAATGAGCAGTGTGAGATGGCGATTTGACTGGAGGGATTGATTTTTGCAAAAAAATCCCACAGAAATGACCTTTGAAAATTAGCACGCGAAACGCAGAGCAAATGTCGGGCGTAAAAAATAATATCGTATACATTCGTCGTACCGGATTACGGCCGGGGATCGTGATTTTCCATAGCGACTGTTGTTCTATAGGCGCAACGCCGTGAATACGATAATATGTAAATTTCAATATTTTTTTTTGAATTTTAAGCACCTGTATTTCGTCGATGACCGGTCGTTAAAACAAAAACAAGGCGGGACTCGTGATAAAATCGGTCACGTATTGATTTCGAACACGGTCATAAAAACAATAATAGTAAAAATAATATTTTGAAAAAAAAAACAGATTCGAAATGGATAATAATAATAATAATAATAATAATAATAATAATAATATTAATGTACACGAGCGGATGTATAAATCGATCGCGTGTACTTACTTTCGCGTCTGTCTTCATTCTCGTCGTTGTTGAAAAACAACGCGGTGCTGCGGCGGCGTCGCATGAATAATATTTCCAGATCTCGCCAATGCAAATAACTACTAATTCCACATGATGAACGTAGGGCACCCCGAAGGATCATAAATTACGCGGGTACGGTGAGAAAAAAAAAATTAAATATAATGCGTATTTTGGTCTCGGTAAATCTGAGTCGGCGTTATATGCAGTTACAGCGTTGAAGCGTACCTGCGGAGAAAATGACTTCAATTAAAACTGGCCCCTAAATCATAATTACAATGTTTTTGTTCACGTATATATGTACATATAACCGCTTCCCCCGAGAAGCAGTGGAAGAATAAAAAAAAAAAGAAAAAAAATGTGAAAAAATAAAGAAAAAAAAGATAACGGTGTAAATTATTTTGACAGCGTAGCTTAAACACAAATAAAATTACGCGAAAATCGGCGAAACGTCTATTTTCTTTACGACTCTAGTGGCGTTCTTATTTTATTTCATTTTATTATTATAATGATCTTTTCTTCTTTTTTTTTTTTTTTATACATTTTTTTTCGTCCTCCTCGCGCCCCGAGACGTCGCACCGCCGTAGCATGCGTTTTGAAAATAATAATATTAATAATAAATTACGATTTGCACTGCGGCGCACGTCTAGTAATGCGGTTTCCACCGTAATAATACGTTAATACGTAATAATAATAATAATCATAATAATATCGTTACAGCGATAATAATTCTGACCGGAAATTATACTCTTAAAACGTTACGTTCCGTTTGAACGAATAATATTTGAGTAAAATTATATTTAAGAATTCACCTGCTATAGCGAGTGGATTTCGTTATTTTTTTTTTGTTCTAAGTGACCCTGATTTTGATACTTGTCCAGTACGTATTTGTAATATTGTTTTAAATTAATGTATTTCGGTTTCTGAACACGTCTCTTTCACTTCGAGTCGTTGTTTCGTACGTTCGCATTTGTTCGGAGTACAATTTCGTTTTTAATGTTTATTTTCAGATGTATAAAATTGCCAGTCGTATACGACGTGACGTTTTCGAAAAAATTCGACGCGTGTTTTTATCGGTGTTTCGGACACGAAGTTCACAAAACGTATCATTACGATGGAAGTGTTATTATAGAACGAACTACAAAAGTTCGTAAGCAAAATAATTTAATTTAAAAATTTTCCGTGTTGGTTTTATTTGAAAATTTTCGCGCACAAACACACACACACACACACACGCACACACACACACACACACACACACACACACACACACACACACACACACACACACACACATAAATCGTATCGATAAGAAAAATTTCAAGCGGGTTATTTGCATATGCAATGTACGTAGTTAACAATAAATTTGTTTTTATAGCATTTTTCAGTAATTTCGGTTGCAAAATATTTCGATAGTTTTTCTAATCGTTTTCCCAAACGATGTTTAAAAGATGAACACACGAAAATTATTATTCGACTACCCCAGCGTCGTTGGTATGTATATGATTTATTATTTGAACAGGTATTAATAGCGCATCTAGGATATTTTTTCCAGGGCAGACGAGGACTGAACGTTCGTACGGTTGAAACGAAATAAACGTACGACAAACATAATTATATTAAATATAAACAAGATGCTTTTTAAAATATATATATATTTTTTTATTTATATCAAAACAGATTAATGTTCTGATGTCAGATTTAGCGGAACCACGTATAAGTCGACTTCGACAATTTTTACCGGATCATCAAAATCAGATATTCAACGTCTTTCTCGATTTGTTGACATAGATTCGAAAATGTTTTAGTGTTCAGTGATTCCTATTCACGTGTGAAAAAAAAAATAACTAAAACTTCACTAATAGCTGTTATGAATATTAGTAATGTAGTGATGTTAAGAACCAATGGTTGTATTAGTAATATTATATTTATTTTATAAAACAAGTTATATGTAAGAGTATGTTATGACAGCATAAAAGAGACATAATATTGTAAACTGATGCGTGTGCGACTAAAGGCGAGTGAGACTCCCTCCCCATATGAGTGGTCTAAGGATTCTACTGAATAAACCTTTTTGACCGGACGACCAGCTCGTAGGCGAGGACACACACACTACAGTGAGTTTTTGACAGACAGAGCATTCAAAACCTTCTTAATTTATACAGAGTCTCACTCAAAGCATTTCAGAACTTTTATAAAATTGTACTAAAGGTAATAGTTTTTATACCCAAATCGTAGTGAACTACTTAGTGAAGTGATATTCTTTTTATTTGTAACTAAGCACACAAGCAGTGTTTATTTCAGGGAATGACCGGGAGGGGGGGGGAGAATCCCCATATAAATATATAAATAGGTGAAACTTTAATTACATGTCCGTATTATTATTACTATATTTTTACCCGATTGAAGGTGTATTTGTATTATCTCAAAACAAGAAATTGATATAAATGATATAATGCATTACTGCATTAATATTTATATATACGTTGTTCTTAGTTGGCCAGAATCGAAAAAAAAATGATGTGTTTAATAATATTTATGCATTAAAATTTAAAAAAAACCAAAAAAAAAACATCAAAAAATTTAACTTATATTTTTCTGTACTCATCGACAAATAGTCATTATTTCTAACCGAAATCAACCCTTTTAAAATTAAGGTTCTAGTTAAGGTTACGGTTTTTAATTTCTTGAAATAATGGTTTCGGTTCCGGTCCCGATTCCTACATTTTTAAGGTTAACCGGTTCCAGAACCGGCTCTTTTCGGTTCCGGTTCTGGTCCCTGATACTAACGAGTGTGAACGGAATGCGAAAAATCGTTGATAAAACATTACACGACTGAATGACTACTCGTATGACGAAAATCGTAAAATCATAACGCGGAACAATCAACGTAAAACCGCGAGCGGAGTAAAAGCGTCGAATAATAAAATTGTGAAAATGACACAGAACGTAGAAATTGACGCAAACGTAGCACAGATTTGTGGCCGTGACACGATCACCACGGACGCGAACGCGTGATGGCCACCGATGACTATCTATGACCACCGATGACCACCGATGACCATAGATCGCCACGGAATCATATCGCTTTCGTGAGATCGTAATATTATTGTTATTTGTTTAAATTACTGACAGGAGAAGGCCGATCGGACCGTCTAAATGAAAAACAATCGTTTCAAAACTCAACGTATAAATATTTAGCGACCCGTCACCCCGTCGACGCATTTCTCGCGGGGAACGGCGAGGGCTGTGTAAATACTGCGTCAAAAAAGTGACCCTTTTTTTCTAAAAGTCGATATATGAACTGCGACAAAAAAAAAAAAAATAAAAAAAAATAATCAGTACATACAAATTGCGACAAAAATGATGAGACACATTCTACAAACTGCGACAGTCTCTTTTATATACCTACGACGACGTGCTGTGTATACGTATCGACAAGATTCGAGGTGATACGTATATCGAAAAATTAATAATTTCTGTCGAAATCAGAAGTGAAAATTAGAACCATTATAAAGTGAATTATGAGGAAGTAAAAAAATGACGGAAAATACAAATCAATTAACAACCATTGACATAAAAGAAAAAAAAGACCTATAAAATTGTAAAAAAATTGTGATTTAGGAATAAACAACAAAATATTTGAAACATAATTAGAGTAAATGTAAATAAATAGTAGGTACCTAGTGTTGATTTATTATATCATTTTTAAGTTATATTTTTTTTTTTTAGATATTTCAGTCGATTCTCCATTGTTCGAAAGTCAAAGTTTACGGCTGAGAAAAAATATTTGACTTACTAAAAGTGTCGAGTTATCACATTCTAAAAAAGTGTGTACCTAAAACCTAATGTGTAATCGTTTTTAAACATTTACGAAGTTTATTTGAAAAAAAAAAAAAATAGAAAAATGTCCAAGTTTACCTAAACTATACTTGTGTTTTATTTATTTTTTTTTATTTAGTACATTATTATTCTCTATTACGTATTCTTTGGCTATAAATTGTTTTTCCTTTTTGCATTTTTCAATAATTTTAAACAAATTTCTTTTGATGTTAAACATTTCCTTTTTGAGCCGTAATAACGCGTTTTAACACCGTCATTCTGTGCGTGGCTGAACGAATAAACGATAAAGAACTAAAACTGAAATCTATCGTATGGATCTATCGAGATTCGAGCGATCCAATAGTCGACTGTACAGTCTATTGGATGCTGAATAATTTTTAATGTCAGCCGAATACTGATATTTTTAATGATTTTCAATTTCAGAACTTCGTGTTTTGTTTATTTGTTTTTATACGCGTGCGTACTCCAAAAGAGACTCATCGATCGGTCGAAAGCTCTTTTGAATCCAACCGTCGCAATTCGTATAATATTCGATATTTTTTTTTATTATTATTACTTTTATTTTTTTACTGCGGTTTACACATGTTTCAATGCGCAGTCGACTTTTAGAAAATGGGTTGTTTCGGCCAAGTCTACCGTCACCCCCAGTGCGCACGAAACGGACGGGAGGTTCCTATAGGAAAGCACCGGCAGCCGGCGATAGAACGACAGCACGATAAATATCGTCAATCTCGACGACCGTATTACGTATAATATTATTGTGCAGAGCAGACGGATGCGGATTAAGACATTATTATGTGAGCAAACAACACGGTGTACACGGGCGTACGTATCCGGGGTAAACTTATTAGTTGTGTCTCGTTACGACGGCGGCTCGGAGCGGAGAGCGTATATAAAGAGCGAACGATTCGTTAAAGGCTTTAAAAGCGTGGTGCTCTCTGTGCCGTCGACAAACAACGAACAGAGGCTTTTAAAATCATTTACGGCGAACCGTGATGATACGGCATTCCGCGAAATAAATAAATAAAATAATAGTAATAATAATAATAATAATAATAATGATAATATAATATATACATGACGCGTGTATAATTGAACTCGTAAACGTCGTCACCGCGTCACCAACCCTTGATAGGGGGGAGGGGGTTTCGAATTCGTTCCACACACACACACACACACACACACACACACACACACACACACACACACACACGCACACACACACACGCACACACACACCCACATACACTGTGTCCAGAGTTAATAGCGCGCGTTTTCCATTATGACATTACGCCCGATGAAAATGTAGTATGAAAATGTTTAAACTCGATATATTTCGAGGAATAATTAAAATGTGACTTTATTTTTAATTAAAAACATAAAATCGCTCGACTATGCACGCGCTCGTGTATACAAATTATAAATAATACGTACACGTTATGTTATGTATATCTAATATATTTTATAATTTACCATCACAGGTCAGGTATGTGTGTGTGTGTGTGTGTGTGTGTGTGTGTGTGTGTGTGTGTGTGTGTACACGTATACACGTCGTAATATAAATTGTAATTTTTTATTTTTATATTTTTTTTTTAATGACGTCAACACAGAATAAGAGCAATTTAATTTTCAAGTTTATGTTTTCCCAACTTTTATGGCGTACTTATTATGTAATAATGCAGTGTATACGTTTTGAGTGTGTTTAATTTTCATTCGATCCGACGTCGTACGCGGAATAAAAGAAAAGGCGTGTGCACCGCAGTCGTGTGTCTGATGCGTATACGCGCACGTTAATTAATTATTTAAAAAAAAAAAAACACGTTTTAATTAAATACGCTTTGTGCGCACGAGTCGTACGCGTGTCGCGGAGTACGACCGTCGTGCACGGTGGCGCGGCGAGGATTCGCGATTAATAAGACGGCGGGCCCGAACCGACGCGATGATCTTTTCGACTCGAAAATTACACGACAAAAACGTTTTGAATAATCGAAAACTATATCGCTGTAAAACTATACGACTACTCGAAGTTTTCAACACTAAAACGACCAAACATCCGAATGCATACGGTCACTAGGGTTGGAAAAAGTTCGAATTCGCCGAAGTTTGAAAATCCGAATTCTCAAAATTCGTAGTCCAAAATTTGAATTTCATTCCGAATCTGCATTTTTGAATTTTGAAACATTGAATTGGGATTGTTTTATACATTACTGACGATAATGTTTTGATAACGACGCATATTTTGTAGGAATCTAATACATTTCATATATGCATATAATTAAAAAAATAGAATCGCACTGAAAAATATCAATACATTAATGACATGTAAGTTTTATAATTTAAACAAAATTTGTGAATTATTATAGAATAAATATTTAAAAAAAACTAAGTTACAACATGCATTATGTTTTTATATTATGGGACTCGCAAAATTAAAAAAAATCATTTCGTACACATTTTGAAATTAGAAACATTTCCTATATTCAAAATAGAAAAATTCGTAATGTTAGGATTGTTCAGAAGTTTTTGTTTTATACCAAAAAATGTAATTATTCTTATTTAAAGTACAAAACCCACAACGTAAATCCAAATTGTGGATTTTAAAATCCAAAATCCGAATTGTTGGATAATTCGGATTGATTTCACATCACTAACAGTCTCCGAGGATAAACGGTCAAACATATCAAAGTTCAAAAATCGTCTTCACATTTTAGAAGAACTTGAAAAAAGAATCAGGGAGGAAAATTCGACTATACCCATCGGAAAGTGCCGACAAGCAGTTGAAAACTACCGGAATCGCCTTCAAGAGTAGAATCGCTGTTGATGGCTACCATCTTAGAGATTTAATCGTTAAAATATAACGTAAAAAAACTAAATACTCTATATTGAGTTGAAAAATACAAATCTTATTTCTGTAAGTTCAATAATTGTTATTACAGTAGACGCCGCTTATAAGAATCACTTTGGGACCAGTACAAAGTGAGTCTTATAAACGAATGAATCTTATAGGCGAAGTGGAAAAAAAAATAATTACGTATTTATAAATTTTATTTTACTACATATTTTGCTTTGGTTTTAATACATTAACACATATTACATATTACATATTTTATTATTGAATACATTTCTTAATTAATTATTATTGAATAAATTTAATAATCCCGATAAAAAAACTACGTGCACGTGTACGTATGTGTATTTATGTACCCGTAATTACGATAACTGTGCAGTCGCCAGATAATCAGTACACTATAATAACGATAATCGTTGCGATTTATTTTTCGATACAAATTTATTTCTAAATTATAACCAAAAAAGTTTATTTTCTACTATTTATTTTATACAATTTGAGTCTTATAACCGAAGTGTTGAGTCTTATAATCGATTTTTTTCTAATGTATTTGGATACGTCCGGACCGTTCCAGACGATTTTGAGTCTAATAAGCGACTGAACGTTATATCCGTGAGTCTTATAAGCGTCTACTGTATATAATAGCCCTTGAAAACCGATACGTATCTTACGCCTCACCCTGTATTATTGCTTAATATATGATGTGAAACGGGAAAAACGTTTGCCGTTATTTTCCGACTGAATTGTGAAAAATGTATTTTTTTATTTATCATTAATAGCGTTGAACGTCTTTGCGGCGGTGCCCCTGTAGTGTGCCTTCGGCTGCTTACCCGTCGCGTCGTCGCGCCACCGAACGTGAAGTTCGCGTTAAAGTCCGCGGGCCGGTGGCCAAAGAGAGATCGTCGTATTTCTCACGGGTTTCGCACGAATTAAACGCGAGTGCTGGTGTCCGGGAAAAAGTCAAAAGTCACGAAAAGCGATAAAAACGCGCCGGTCCGTATAATGTTCGCCGCGACTTTTATTTAGTCACCGGCCGGCCGCTGTCTAGACACCCTGCCCCCCCCCCCGGATCGAAAACGCAAACACCCCACTCGCGTCGACGACCGGAAGTGACGTGAAACGTCGTCTCATATATAATATATATATATTCGCTCTTCGGATTAGCGTTCGCCCGACTACGTCCGCGCACAGGACGGGGTCGACGCCGATATTAAAAATTCGCCGTCGCGAAATCCGTGACGACTAATGACGTGACGCTTTGGACCGCGGTATTCGTTTCGCCCGAATACCACTTTCCTCTTTTCGTCCGAACACGGTGGTCACGGAGTGGATTCCTCTTTTCGCCCGCGGTTTCACGTTCAAAGTTTTGGACACCGTGTTGAAAAATACATTTTATGTAACGTCACCTAACTAGATCAGGGACCGCGTACCGTTTTAATCTGGCCCACACGATTATCTTTTGAAATGCGTAACTCTGATTTGAAAATAAAAATTACTTCAGAACATTCGTATATACGTATTATATACAAAACTATTTTTTATTTATAAATTATGCAGCATAAATATGCTATATATTATATATTTTAGGTTATACATAAATTTGCATACAAAAATGCAATAAATTAAAATAAATTATGCCGATTATAAGTATTTCGAATAATATATTTATTTATTTATTTATTTATTTATAATTTCTCTCCATATCTGACCCGTAGAAGTTTTGAATTTTGAATATTGGCTTTTAGTAACTTAAATTTGCTTGTCTTTGGCGTAGACCGTCGGTTTTTTCAAAAATATTTAAACACCAAACAATAATATAATATTCGAGTGATGAATACGATAAAATATAACCTAACGAATATAACGTGAAATACGTTTAATCAGGTATATTTTAACGACGACCCCGAAACAGGAATCCGACGACATTGTATCGTTCGTCCCCGGGTAATGATTCCCACGCCCGGTAACCAGTCGGGGAACAACGTGTATCCATCGTGATAATTCAGACAATAACGGTGACGCGTAACTTACGTTATGTTATGTTATTGCGTGTCATCTGCGCACGTCACACGCGTAGTTTAACGAAAACATGTACCGCACTCAGAGAGGTTCGCTCTCGTTATTTTCAGAGATGTGAAAACAGACACCGCGGGGTATAATTACGATTTGGACACCGGCATGTGTGACCAAAGACCCCCGCGTATGGGTGTTCCGAAAAGTGTTTTCGAAAACACTTTTCCAAGTATTGATTTCTATAAGCGTCTTTCTGACTAATCAATATTATTTTTTATTAATTGTTTATTATTATTATTATTATTATTTCGGTTTTTGCACGGAGGGTGAGCTAAGCGCAGTCTGTCTTCTTACGTGTGTCTATGTGGCTGTTTGTTACGTAATATACCTAACATCTTCGATCGGAGAGGTTCCGAGAAAATAGGGGCATCAGTCTGTAAATGAAAATAAAAAAGGACGTTTCAAAATACTGTTCTCGTTTGAGCCGCCGTGATTCCGCGTCAACCGCGATCGAAACCGTTGAAATGTCAAAACATTATCGATCTCCTCTTATCTCTGTACTCACGTGTCCACGGTAAGACTTATTGTTGCTTTTGAATTCGCCGTTATCTTCTCACGACGGTGATCTCATAAAAAAAAAAAAAATCAATTATAAAAAAATAATCGTACTCGGAATAGAACTGGACCGACGGGAAAATCAGAAGACTCGATTCTGCGATTCGATTGCGATTCATCGCCAGGTCAGAGTCGAGAAAACGTAACTTTTTTAATTGTGTGTGTGTGTGTGTGTGTGTAAAACGTTTTTATCGGACCGACATGTGACTTTCATAGCCGTGTACCGGTGTGGCCGGGATTATTTACCGCGTGACATTTTACCCCCCCCGGTAAATTTTCACTAGTGAAATTTTACCTCCCGGTAAATATTCGCTAGTGAAATTATACCTCCCGGTAAGTATTTGCTAGTGAAATTTCACCAGGGTTTATAAATACACTTGGGTAAAATTCTACTAGTGAATTTTTACCCCCGGTAAAAAATCACTAGTGGATATTTACCGGAGGTAAAAAATCACTAGCGGATATTTACCGGGGGTAAAATTTCACTAGTGAAAATTTACCGGGGGATATAATTTTACTAGATTAAATTAAGTTTTTCATCATGGTCCTCGAGGAAGCCCAGGTCCCGGAGAAAATACTCAAGTACCCCCCCTCTAGTTGGGCCTGTTAATATACTTGAAACTTACTTGACGAGTTATCAACGAACTAGTTGTGTATTTTCAATATATACCATAGTGAATATTTACCCCCGGTAAAATATGTCTAGGGAAATTATACCCCCCCCCCCCAATAAATTGTCGCTAGTGCAATTTTACCTCCCGGTAAATATTCGCTAGTGAAATTTTACCTCCCGGTAAATATTTACTAGTGCAATTTTACCTCCCGGTAAATAATCACTAGTGAAATTTTACCGGGGTTTATAAATACATTGGGGTAAAATTCCACTAGTGAATAATAATAGGGTAAATAATCCCGGTTACACCGGGCCCGACCGAATACGGACGGCTGTACAGTCGGGTGTTGATTATCGACAAAGTAGCAGCGGTGCCGATTTTGTCGTATTCGTCTGCTGTTGTTCGATCGATAACGACGACGACGCGAACAATGTCAACTGTTTACGCGCGATCCGCACAATACGTTATCGCTGTGGCGACAGACTAACCGTCTAACCGCGGTGCCAAAATCGTTTTTTACAGTTTTGTCGAGAACATAAATAAATATAATAATAATAATAATAATAATAATAATAATAATAATTCCAACAATAAAATAGTTATTATCGTATTAATACGACCAGGCGTCGTCGTTAAACCGAGTGCATTATATACGTAATATGATATAATTACGCACGGACGTAACGTCATACGAGACGGTGTTATTTATACGCATAAATATGAATACGAAAATGAATTAAAATAAAAAAAAAAAAAGAAAAAAAGCTAAATAAATACACATCACATATTATTATTATCATGACGCGCAGTTCGGTACGGTTAGGCGAGGTGCGCCCGGCACAGAGGCCGGCGGTCCATTAAGTTGAAAATTAATGATACTTTACAACCCGCGAAATGGGACCGCGAACCAATTTAATTGATTCATCAAGGCTGTCCCATGACCCGTCGCGCGTCGTTATATAATAATAATTGTTAATAATTTGTTCGCCGCCCTTTCCTCCGCGCGGTGTTACGCACCGTTTGGTCAGCGTTCGCTCTCTCGTGAGTTTCAAAAAAAAAGAAAAGAAAAAAAGAATAATAATAATAATAATAAATGAATAATAATAATACTATTTTTCACACGGTTTTTCACGCTGCTAATACTCTGTACGTTGGACGCGCGCGTACAGATTAAACAGAACGAAAAAAAAAAAACCAAACATAAAAGTGGACTATCCGAAACGGGTTAAAAAATGGCAAATAGGTCACCCTCCCCCTGGCGGGTGTATGACGCCGTGCGTCAGACGAGCTTTGAGCTTGGCAGACCGGAAAATTAAACTTATGGCACCTGCATTGTTAACGATAAACCTCTTTGGTCGGGACAAAGAAAATGGAAAATGCACATTTCCGAAAATGATTAACACGCGTTTGACCGGAGGAGTGCCGCCGATTAATTGCGACCTGCACGGCGCGTCGGCGGTTCGACGGGCGGAAATGACGCAATGATATTTTGCGTTTTGCCAACGATTATTATAATCATTACCAAGGACGCCATTTCAATTTTTTTTTCATAGGGGTGCCGATATTTATACAAGCCATTTTTTTTTTGTCAACCCATTTTTTATTTATAATATTGTCTTGTATTTTATTAATTTATATTTATTAGTTTCGAACAAAATATGAAATAAAATGTTCTTGATTATATTCACGGAAGACTGAAAAGCCAGTAAAAATTATAATTTATTATAGTTGAAATATACTTTATTACAGTTGTCTCTCACGATGGCTAGCAGATTACCTCTACTGGCATGCAGTCTATGAGTAGGCGGTATGATAAATGAAAATATTAAAAATAGTAATAATGATAATAATGACTGCTATAAGACTAAACGAATATTACGTTTTCCCGTTACCAGTCGATGGCGTTATGAATATTTGAATTAATAATAGTTATATAAGTTAAATATTGTATCATGTAAACTGTTCTATAGGATTTGGTTCGTTAATAAATAAATAAATAAATAAATAAATGAAAAAACAAATATAAATAAATAAATAAATATTATTGTTATAAAAATGTATACCATGGATAAAGCATTTATGTAATATCATCAGTGATCTAATATTATCGTACCAACGAAAAAAGTAATTTAAAAGTTTTAAAATTTAAGTAAGTATCAAAATATGTATTTTTAGTTTTACCCAGGTATCGGCGGAGCGCGCTTATAAGTTTAACGGCAGACCAATAAACACAGAAAAAAAAATAGGGGTGCTGATGTACACCCTGCCACCTCCCGAACGGAGTCCCCGATTATTGTTATTGTATTTCAGCCCGCCGTCGTCGGTAAACGTGGTGAAAATTAAAAACGAGCGTGCGCGCGTCATCGCGACGTGTCGGACGGGTTAGATTTTCAAAAATAACGCCCCGCAAATTAATTACGAACTTGACGACGGAGGCACTAAGTGAGACCGCGACGTACGTGCATGCGAGCGTGAGTGTTACCTTTTTTTTTTTTTTTTTTTTACTACACTCTTGTATATTATACGAAACACACGTACAAAAACACATACGCGTGGACATGACGTTATCTTGTTTCGTTTGTGCGGTACGTGACTTTGTCGGTTGTTTTATCGCGAGTACCTCAACTCGTAATAACAAAACATCGAGTAATAATAATAATAATGATAATAATAATAACAATAATGACAAATAACTCTTTCCGTTTTTTTTTTTATGCAAATTAAAATTTTACCGTGTCACTGTTATAACATTAACGTATACATATTTATTTTTTAAGAGGTAGGTTAGGTTAGGTTAGGTTAGGTTAGGTCCCAAAGGCTTAACTGTTCAAATCTACGTTAGGTTAAACTCAAACATTGTCCGTTGTACGGCACGCTTTATAAATAAACTATCAATATTTGCGTTCGAAGTTAATAACTTATACACCACGGCTTTTGTGTAGTTTGTGCGCGGCGACATAATCTCTCCGGCGACAGAAAAATAAAAAAAAAACAAAAAACATAAAAACAAAACAAAAAAGTTTTGTTTCGTCAGGTTGTTTACCCGCGCCGAAAGTGTACGGTCCGGTAAAGTCGTTTTTCAGTTGAAATATTCAAGGGGGAATTTCGCGCCGGACACGGACAATAGGCTCGTATAGATATCGTTATGATGGATGCGGACGGGCGGCAATCGTTTAAATGTTTTCTGTTTCCGTAAAAACCGTCCGCGCCGGCGAAAGTATTTTTATTAGATTTACGAGCACGCGGCGTGCGAGTTATTCCGAATGAAACTCGGCGCAAATGGTAAATAACTTCGTACGGTTTATTACACCGTTGTAATTTCACCGCGTGTCTCGAAGGCAGGGCGGACTAGTGATTACTCCGGGCGCGTTTTCCGAGCTTGTAAATGCTGGTCTCCGTGACATCCGAGCAACATTACCGAGGCCGGGCTAGTTAATGTTATTCTTAAACTCGGTTAAGTCGAGTTAATTAATTTTTGTTTTTTGTTTTTAATTTAGTTAAAAGTCCAGAAGTTATATTACGTTTTGAATACATTACATTAATCAAGTTAATAAAAACGAAGTTAACAAATTTATTTCAATAACAACTTTATTCGACGTTTTAATTGTTTCTTTTATCCAATATTACACAACCAAAATTATTAGTCAAGATAACATTACTAATTGTGATATTAATGCTGATTTTCGCCAAGCGAATCCACGAAAAAATCAAATTAATAAAAGAAAAATATAAAATGACTCGATGACGATTTAAAGTGGAAATTCGAAACTAGTTTTGACGAAAAAGAAATATTTAGTTCATCCGAGTCCATATATACGATCATCGTGAATTATCGTAAAATTATTACTTCTAAGTCGATCTCAAAAATGCTGTTTGATCGGCTGTTTGTCGTGATTTTCTCGCGATCTCTCGCTCGGAACGGTTTGGCCAGTTTCAATCCGAAGCCAAGCACCTTTGAGCTTACCGGTTCGGCTGATTTCGAAAATAAATTACGTTCGCGGAAGTGTGAAAACGACGCGGAAAGCTCGAATCTTCGGTCAGGATCCAGAGACGACTCTGTACTGACAAATGGGCACGAAGGCCCCTTGGGAAGAGATTTTAGATTTTCCGAAAAATCTCGCGACGACAACCGAAAGCTGCAGACACAACCGGTTTCCGTTCACCGACTTAGCGTGGTTACGAGCGACCAGAATATATGGTCAACGTTTCGAAGATTTGTCGTGGGAAAAATTACTTTGTTGTCGCAGTGATCGGAAAATTCTTCGACTGGTCGGACGACAATACGATCGTTTTAGACGTAAGACGTTTTTTCCTCCGTCTGATTTATTTTTGTCTCGACACTAGGAAATAAATCACAAACATCAAGAACTGGGAAGCGCAAAACATCTGATTGGTCCAGTATCCTCCTTCTTTTCGTTTTCCCAAATCCTCTTCAAAAATCCAAATGTCGTTACTATAATTTGAGTTTTAGTGTAGTGAATAAATACAATAATTACAAAATATGCTAAAGCGAAACGTTCCCAACAAACAAAGATGAACCAATTAAAAAAAAAAATTATTTAGCGATTCGAATAACAAAAACGTAAAATACCTTCACGAGCACCAATTACTGAGTTTTGGTGAGACCCTCGAAGTTATACTTTTCTTCTAATCCCCCTCCTTATTATTAATTCTCGTTTTATGATCACAGTTTAATACAAGAGCGGACCCGGACATCTCGGCGTGGCCATTTCGGCGTGGCCGTCTCGGCGTAAACCATTTCGGCGTAGACCCATTTCGGCGTGAACCCATTTCGGCGTGCATTCAATTCTTTTAGACTTATATTCTTTAATTTGATTTTTATTATAAACGTGCTGTATGTCGGTATATTTTTTTTAAGTTTTTAATTTAAGTTACACAATTTAATTAAATATTTTATTTTGATTTATTATATTTTATATTGATAAATTTTGACATATCGACCAACAATAATAATGATAATAAAGATAATAATAATAATAATAATAATAATGATTATCCCCTATACATCAAACCTAATATAAATACAATTAAATAAACTAATGACAACTAATATTATGGGCTATCCCCCTTAAAAAACTAATAATATCACGATTGTTATAATTATTTACAAGTTTTTTTATTCTTTTATCTACATCGATATACTTCTTTTTTTTCCTTGGAGGACTTTTTCCAACTTCTAATTGATTGTAAAATGTATCACGTCCAGATTGTACTTTTCTCAAACAAGAAATGAATGTCCATAAGGTTGGATGCTGCACACCCATTTGTAAATTAAGTCGTCTGTTGGCTGCCTCGGCATAGTTATTAGTTCTGTCTTCGTCATTCAGAACACGCTCATACACGTTCCAAAGCTCAGGAGGAAACCCGGCAGATCGACGCCTGTTTCATTTTTGATAAAATTAAAAAAAAAAAAACTATTTGATTATAATATATATATATATATATATATACCTTTACTGCTTGTGAAATGCTACTTGTACATTCATTTATGATGCTCGACGTTGGTTCTAATGTGTTTCTTGCTCAATTTTTTATTTCCGTAATTGCAATATTCGATTCGATTAACGCTGCTTCTGAGTCGTGAGTGTGAATATTAATAGTTTTTATGATCTGTTCAATTTTTAAAATTTAGCATAATAATACAGTATTGTGCAATTTTTTTTCTAAATAAATATAAATAAATAAGTACTTACTACAGAAGTTTCAACGGATGTGTGAATCCTTGATTTACACGAATCTTTATTTCTACATCTCCAAAATTTCTTGGTTTTATCGTGGTTATATGCATCAAAAACATACATATAACCATGGTGAGAAAAAATTTCACGGTCCCTAATAGTTTTTATTTGATTCATTTTGCGCGGAGTACGTTGTGATGATTTTCAATTAAAGAGATGAGTACAACTACCAGATTAATTCTCTTTTGAAAACTTATCATAATCATAAGATCAGAATGTTTGCACCAAACGCATAAAGACGATATTAAATTTATCAGACAATAAAAATTATCTTATCTGAATGCTTTTAAAATGTTGTTATCAAATGGGTAAAACTAGTTTAGGATAATTTATATAGCGTGTTTAAAATCATATACTATACCGGCATACAGCACGTTTATAATAAAAATCAAATTAAAGAATATAAGTCTAAAAGAATTGAATGCACGCCGAAATGGGTTCACGCCGAAATGGGTCTACGCCGAAATGGTTTACGCCGAAATGGCTACGCCAAGACGGCCACGCCGAAATGGCCACGCCGAGATGTCCTAGACCGATACAAGAGAGCACCTTGTCATTAAATAATACAAACTAAATACAATACATTTTCGCGTCTAACGATACCGTCGCTAACAATGTCTGTTCAAAAACTCTGAAAGTTAGGGGTTTTCACACGAAGTCAAACTATTATTGTGTAAGTCTTTCAATTTATGAGGTTTTTTGCGCCGCTCGACAATTTGTGTCACGGAAAAAAAATAAATATATTAAGTGGTGTAAAGTTTTCACGGCTTCGGAAATATCAATGAAAACATCGCGACGTGCGAACGTCTGATCGCGCGGACGAATTCAAAAGCGTTTAAAACGCAAACGCCGTCGAACGATTTCGCCGGCTCTTAATAAGTCTTAACGAGTCTCTTGCGAAAACGTTTCGAGCGATTCTCCAAAAGATCAACGTCCGTTTAATATTACGTAATTTCATTTCGTATCGTGATCGAACGACGAAAAAATAGTAGTGTTTGGAAAAAAAATAGTAGTTAGTGTGTAGTGTGTTTCGCGCGTGTAGGCACACGAGCAGACGTAATTCACAAACGGTAGCGTCACGTTACGCGTAATCGTGTGAAAACACGCAAAAGAAAAAAAAAACGTTATTTAACTTTATGTTATCCGGTGCTTTTTGACTTTAACCGTGATGATAATCGACCTGGGCTGTGATTGTAAACACGATTTATACGGCCGCGCGCGTCGTCACGTGAAAACTCTTATTTTCATAATCAAATCAAATGCCACGACGTTTAAACGAAAATTACGAGGTTTTTAGACTTTTAATGACGCGAAAGATCTATTGTTTTCACAGTGATTTTGGTTTAAATTTATTTTTTTTTTCAGACGAAATTTGGGTAGTAAACTTTGCCCTGAAATAACGGCCATCGGCTTTATCGGTTGGAAACTGATCGTTGATGGTTTTTGGAAGGGTTGTTTTAGTCTATCCTCAACGGTTTTTTTTTCCACGCGTAAGCAAAAATTATCGGAAAGTTGAGTAAAAACAGTAAAATGTAACGCGATCAATAGATATTCATTAAATCGATTGTAATTACGTATTTATTCATAACTCAGATAATAATATTTCTAGAAGTTGGACATTTCCACCGCATATCAAAAACACATTCCACACGAAAACTTGAGAACAATTTTGAAAAAGTCGCCAACTTTTTGGCTAAATATAGAATTGGACAAATATCGTATTTTAAAAAAATTCAATTTTTAATACTTCATAATAAGACCTGTACATGTGATATGACCTCGCTTAATTTACACTTAACCGACGACACTAATGAAATTTCAAAAATCTTTAGTTACGATTTTTTTTTTTCACTAAAATTGTATCCCGTATTCGGACCGTGGCCCGCTAGTCAGGACCCCGGGTCTATTATTTCAATATTAATAATTAAATTTTAATCACGCGCACGTTAGTAAACAAATGAATGAATAATGTATTTTACAGTAAAAAAATATTAAAAAAAATAATGATTTATAATCACACGTTGTTTTAAAAAAAATTCTAATAAAAAAAATGTCATAATTAAGACAGTGCTTTACGAGTAAAAATCTACTGGAACGATCACGTGATAAAAGCACTGTTAGCCACACAATATTCGAATCGTACCCCGTCCAAACGAGCCGCTTGTCGAGTAAAGGCTATTGAATTATGTCGGCAGAGCACGATTCCCCCCGTACGTTTTACCTTTTTGGTGACACGATTTCGTGCGACGCGCGGGCACCGGCCCAAAAGCGGCGTCGTACGCCGACGAGACGGATTTATCGTACGCGGCGGCCGCTGCTCGCAACCGTTCCCGATGATTTACCGCGGTGGTTCCGTGTTTTGACGTTGTGCCCCGGACCCCTGGCCAAAACTCAAAATCGGACCGGAAAACACCTCGTTTTCACGATATCGAGCCGTGCGCTGCTCGAACACGAGGCTTATGATATTATAAACAGGGCTCGGAAGTTATAGCACTTAAAAAAATTAATTTTTAGCGCTTAAATATGCACATAAAAACATTAATATAAGCGCTATGAATAGCACTACAAATTGGAAAATATGCAAAATAAAATTTCATTAACAAAAATGTTTTATTTAAATTTTTTTTAAAATTATACAAGTTTTTTTTCATAAAACATGATACAGTAAATATTTGAGAAGTAGGCACTTTTCCGGCTCTGGAACATTTTCTGTTAACATAAACATATAAAAAAATGTATTAATAAATGAATAATACAGTGTATTAATTTTATTTACCTTAAGAATTGCACTGAATATTGAGGTGTTTTCTTATATTTTCACATTTGAATGATCTACGATTATTTCGACCCCGTACATCAGTGGTCTCATCGATACTGACCCAAATTTTTTTGTCAGAAATTATTTTCCTAATTTTATCCGTGGTCTCATTGTAAATATCATCCACATATCCTTTTCGCAACGTGGATTCATAAAATATGTATTAATGTGAAAATATACCCAAAAATAGCACTAAAAACCTAAAATTAGCAAAATAGCATTAAAAACCGTAAATATGCAAAAAAATAGTAAAATAAAATTTCGTGTATATGACATCAGAGAAGTGTGAAACACATTAAATATGTATACAAATTTTGTATCTTACTTTGGATGTTCTAGGACGAACCAATAAAAATATGCATTTGCTAGAACTTCCGAGCCCTGATTATAAATAACATCGTCGCGTCGTCGTATTCGTCGCACTCGTGATCGTCCGGTAGATTTTGCCAGCCGGTAAACCGAGTCCGAGTGATTTTGATTGTTGCGGGGGCGAACCGGGGTCCGAAAGTCAATCACTTGCATCCCGTCGCATTTGAATTTAACGAACTACTGCACGTGTGTCACGAATCGACTTTTATTGACGTTTGGAAAATCCGAGTTGCCCACGCGAACCGCTTCGACATAATTATACGCCCATCGACGGCCCGGTATGGTTGTCTGACCGCTCGAATGTCAATGTTTTGTCGACGTTCGTCCGAGTAAAAACTTTGCACAGTATCGTATGTCATGTTTGAAATTACTCGTTTTCCCAAATCGCTACGGTTGAATGTTTATTTTTTTATGGAAACAAAATCTGTATTGGCATTAGTGCGATGAGATATTATGAATCCGGATTGTCCGAAAATCAGAAAAATCTGGATTTCGGATTTCATGTTACAAAATCCGGATTTTGGATTTTCGAATATCGAAATCCGAATACTTTCGTTTCACATTGTCGATTTTGGTATTCTAAATCGGGAAAATCAATTTTTCGATTCCGAGTGAAATGGTTTTACGATGATATTTATTTGTAAAATATTTTTGTATTTTCGGATTTTAACCAGTTTCGGACACGTTATACGAGTGCAAGGTTTCATTACTTAGTTCCCGTGATATAATCAAACGACTGTAAACACACTTGGACTGGTAAAAAAAAAATAATAATAAAAAAAAAACCTATTTAGGAATTTACATGGCCGAAATGATATCAGAAAGACGAACACTCCGTCGAAACGGCCTGCGGTCTACTCACTGCTCCCAAACGCGAAACCAAAAAAATTTATAAAAAAAACAATACAAGTTCATCAATAAACGAATACGTGTGATCTCGTGACAAATTGGTTTTTGCGGGGACACGGGGAGAGGTCACGACTTAACGTCACGTTGGGTGCGACAATAGGGGTAATCGGAAAACCGGTACGATCATTATAAACGCGGAACACTGGTACGATCCTCAACAGTCAAGGTTTCTTAAAGTATAAAAATAAAATACTCTCATAACATGTTATGCCAAATAATTATTTTCATTTTTTTTATAGCACATCGCGTAATACTATGTATTTTTCATTTCAACCGGTTTTCGTGATTCGTCAACACTATGTAAACGTTTTGAATATTTTAGAACCCTCGAAAATCTTATTTTGGAGAGGTATTCTACGCTTTTAATTTCTTTCGTTGTCAATTCTATAGATCGTACCGATATGCCGACGATCGGCATTGGGTACGTCGATCGCAGATCCGCGTACGATATCATTTGTAATCATTAAACATGATCCACTCTAGTCAGACTCGTACCGACAGACACCGTACCGTAGCGTTCCGTAAAATATTTTTATATTTGTTTAAAACATACAGTAACTAGAGCCCCGCCTTGATACCACTTGCCGCCGTACCCGGTATAATAATTATTATTGTTGCGTACACTTGATAGATTTCCACATCGAGATAAGTGTACCTAGGTATCAGGTATCTAATAGTTTTATTTTCAATCTTGGTGTTGATTTCATTAAAAGTTTACATATATGTTTGTTCAATTTTACAGTGTATTTGTGCAAATTTCCTCACCACCTTAGCTCAATAAATAACAAACAGTAAAATATTATTATTATAATATATTGCTTGTTATTTTTGAGCATGAGGTATTGCAGATGGTGCGTTTTTTTTTGGAAAGTGGTGTCCCCAATGAGCAAAAATTACTCATCAGGCCTAATCCACTTATCTAAAAATTAAAAGTTTTAATGACAAAAATTGTCTTTAATTATGATTATTTGATATAAATTAATACTATTTTAAGTTAACCTAACCTAACCTAACCTAATTAATAATAAAAGTTGTAATAGCACTATTATACGTCATGTACTGAAACATTTTAAATTATAATAAATGAAAAAAAAAAATAATAATAACGACGAAGGTAATTTTTATTTCATATTTTACACGGGAACAAATTAAAGTTTTGCGAATTTTTAAATAATAACCGATTAATCTGTTTAATATTGGCAATATTTATACACTATATATTTGGGAAAGATTAAACCTTTATGGAGGAGCAACTGCACCCATATCCTACGCACGCCTATGATTATAATTTATAACATACTAAAATTTTAATAAATAATATTATTACACTTTGGTGAATTTTCGGAATTTTTATTTATAATTAAGGAAACTATCGAAGTGAAAAAAACATTAAATAGCTTTTATCTAGAACATAATATTTAACGAACTTTTTAATTTATTATTTCAATTATTAACCAGTACGAAAGAAAATGAATTACGAAAAAAAGTGTGCTACAAAGTTCTCTAAAAAAAAAAAAAAAATAATAATAATAATAATAATAATAATTTAATAATCAGTGGTTGAGAAAGCATATTTTGCTGTGCCTATCGAATCGTACGAGTTTTGTGTGGTTATCAGGATAAAAAAAAATTCCCCCCCCCCCCGGTACGCGGTATTTTTTCGGTGAATTTCGCGCCGAAATATGCCTTACGGTAAAAACACGTCTAGACGAAGAGCTCACAACGTAATTTCAACGTCATTTTCATTAAAAAGTTTGATAACCTTATTTATTTTACTAAATATTTCTAAATATGAATCAGGAAGTCTGGTGGTAATCGGCTGGTGCGGGCGGGCAGGGTGCTCAATTAAACACCCCTAAAATTACACTGAAGTTACGTTATGTTGATTACGTTCGAAATTAGAATCAAATGACAGTACAACTTACCAAGATTAATTATTTAGTGAGCCATACCAGAATATTTGGTGCTTTCATAGAACCAGACTAAGTTCAACTTTCCAAAAATTGCTCTTAATTTACGTAATTTTTATTAAAATCTAAACTAGAACCAAATTATTGTAATAAACTTGTAAATATCAAATATAAAATCACACACTTAATATTTTAGTGTCTTAGACTTATCAAAACGCATAATGATATTATGTAGATAGGTTCTGGTACTTAGTATAATTACCCCTTGGATTTATCGGTGTGCATAAAATAAAATCTTGTGATAATTTACGTTTAAAAAATATCAATAAATATTATGTAACTTTTATCAAATTTTCATATTTCATTATGATACGTGGCGTATTACTTCACCTAATCTATTTTTATACATTATAACGACTTTATCCAATTGTTTCACTTAGTTTGCAAATTTTACATTTCGAATTATTTCTTTAAAAAGAAGCTATTGAAGTTTTCGAAGATGTAATTATAGAATTAGAGACGTTGTTAACGAAAAATACTGATTATGATTCAAACCTTACTGAAAATGAAAATTTAAAAACTCTTATCGATTTATACTGGAAATTCCAGGAAGATTCTCTGTGTGGATTATATGGTAAAACTGCCCAATATTATATACATTTCATAAAACTGGTAGAATACTTCTTGTTACCAGTGGCGACTTGAGTTTCTGAAACCCAAGGAGCAAGCTTCATAAAACCACCCACCCACCCACCTACCAAATTTATGAAGCTGTTGGATATTATTTTTATAGGTTCTTCACAAGTACAAAACATAAATTATTTGGTACGAATATTTAAAAAAAAGACGCCCATATTGCGTTATTATTACCTATTATACGTTATTCGTATTACTTACTTCGTTATTCGTTTGGTAATTAGAAGTAGGTTGTATGTACCTACCTTCCTTTCTATAATAAAGTGTTTTAGGAAAATCAGAAATAGTAACGCCAGAAACTTTTTCTGAAATAGAAAGATTTGTCTGCCATGGAATAAAAAATGTGATCACTGTTAATGAAAGGAGATTCGAAATATTTTGCAATGTACATAAGCCTAAAAAAAATATGGAAACATTTAAAGGAAAATTAAAAAATTTTGATTCGTCAAACATCCCACCATGTTTTCAAGAATTACAAAAACAAATTTTGCTAGTTAATTATATATGTAGTATATGGAGAAATGCTATTTACAAAGTTCCTAGTAACCTAAGTCCTGTGGGAAATGGATGGATCGAAGACGAAAATTCATATATTCCGCTATGATTCAAGGGACAGCAATACCCAGACTTTGTTGAGGATTGTGTCGTAAAAAGTAATTTCGAAGGAGAATCTACTTCCGATAATGGTAAATATTATTACAATATAGTATAACTTCCTTGTCTTTACTTTTAAAAACGTATCAATTATTTAACTTTTTAAACTTATAAAAAATTATACAAACTCATTTTTCTTTCAGAAATTTAAGAAAGTGATTATCAGTGCTGAGTGGTGACGAGTCTGATTAATACTCCTGGGATTAATTTTTGATACATATCACTAATTTTATTATTAAGTTTCAAACTAATTTTCTTTTTAACATCATAAATTTAAAATAGGTACTATTATTTTCATACTTTTTACTAATATTTCATAGTTTTTTCAGTTAACCTATACGTTTTAACAAATAAAATACTAAAATATTTAAACGTTGTATGTTTTTGTACTATGTACCAAGTACTTACCTAAATTATATTATTATCCATTCTGGTAAGACTATAACACAAAAATGTTATGTCTGTGATTTTATATTTGTTATTTACAAGTTTATTACAATAATTTGGTTCTAGTTTAGATTTTAATAAAAATTACGTAAATTAAGAGCAATTTTTGGAAAGTTAAACTTAGTCTGGTTCTATGAAAGCACCAAATATTCTGGTATGGCTCACTAAATAATTAATCTTGGTAAGTTGTACTATCATTTGATTCTAATTTCGAACGTAATCAACATAACGTAACTTCAGTGTAATTTTAGGGGTGTTTAATTGAGCACCCTGCCCGCCCGCACCAGCCGATTACCACCAGACTTCCTGATTCATATTTAGAAATATTTAGTAAAATAAATAAGGTTATCAAACCTTTTAATGAAAATGACGTTGAATTTATGTCGTGAGCTCTTAGTCTAGTCCTACAACGTGCGTCCTATCCACACACTCTTCCCGGGCCTGCCGCTCCGCCGGCGGCGGTCTCCGCGCACACTGTCCCTCTTCGTGACGTCTCAACGGCACCAGTCGACGGTTGGCTTCCGGTCCCCAGACCGGCCCGGGCCACTCGGCGGCTGCCTGTCGCCGCTGCTGTTGCTGCGGCGGCGGCGGCGAATTCACGCGCTCGACGTCGTCGTTACCGGCGCCCACGCGGCTCGTACTGCGACCGGCAAAAAAATGTAACGTTAAGCAGTTGTTGGCGATTTTATCGACCGGAGACGATAGATTAAAAAAAAAAAAAAAACCGGAAAATGATTTCGGACGTGATTCGCGTTTCAAAACAGTGCCCGTGACTTTGAGAAAAGATTTTCAACGACTTTACGACACCGTTCGATCGTCATAACAAAATACTAACCGTTTTTCAAAGTCATTTTCCGTCTTAGCGGCGTACGTCACGGATCCTCGTTGAATTCTTCTCTGCCCGCTTATTCCGTCTTCGGATAGGACTACGTTGGTGGAGTAGAATTTACCGTTGAACAATTGCATTTTCTCAAATAACGAAATAAAAACAAGATATTGGTGATGAATGTATTAAGTTTTAAAGAAATTATGACTCATTTCTTTAGTATAAAACGATTCTGAGTAAAGCTTCAGTGTAATATAATATATTACTATTTAAATACTGTTTACGTATTTTACGGTTATTTGTATAATTTTTGGTGAGTTTTTTTGTAATTAAACCCTCATAAAATAATCAATTAGATATAACTCATTTAAACTTCAATTATTATAAAAATTATAACTCATTAGAAATAAACTTTAAAAAAATCAGACAATATCGAAAAAAATCGTATAATAATTTATTAAAGTGTGTATGAAAAAAAATCCTGACTAACGATTTTTGAACTTTTGTTAGGATAATTAGGTAGGTATATGAGTAAGGTCATATTAAATTTTCAGAACTTTTTGTCAAATATTTAAAATTATATTACATAAAAACTTTCAAACAATTTGGTAAATTAAAAGTTCTATATTTAAGTCAAAAGTGCTATAATTGTTCTGAAAATTTTGTCCAATATAAAAAAGTATGTATTTGATATTGGATAAAATTTTCAAGTTTCTAGCTTCAATACTTTCCGATTTATGACTAAATACCTAAAATCTGAACAGTGAAAATCTCGTTTACGGCGGATTTTTACCGTTTTTACTCAGTTTTTCGATCGTTATTCTTGATTACTGGAAAATCTATGGAGATTCTGGAAAAATGACCTCTTTAAAGTACCATCTCAGTTCAATTTCAAATCTAAAGAGTTGCTGGACGAAACTTTTGGACAAGGATTTCTATACGAGTGTTTACAGAAAAAAAAAAAGAAAAAAAAAAAATAAACATCATTGTAAAACCATAAGATCCTTCGCTTCACTCAGAATCTAAAATAGCTTTCGTTTAAAAAAAAATTTGAATTTAACGTATCCCAATTCGTCCCTGGAACTGACGGAACCGATGAGTCCCATTTTTTTCATGTAGGACCTTACGTGGTGACTTCAACAGTTCAACCTGTTGTGTCTCGTGTAGGAACTCGTGTTCGGTCCACTAGCTTGATATCATTGTGCTTGTTGCTTGTCCGTTTTCAAGTTGGTCGAATCGGGCGGGGGCGTGTCGTCGTCAGCGGTGACGTCGGTTACAGTGCCGGGGGTGACGCCGTCTAAAGCGGTAGTGGTCACGTCGTCGTCTAGAGCGGTAGTCGTCACGTCGTGTTCGGAATCAGTGGTGACATCATCTGGAGCGGCAGTGGCACCGGTAACCAAGGCGGCTGTGGTGACGTCGTCCGGGGTGGCAGTGGCGAAGTCGTCGGAGGCAGCGGTGGTGACGTCGTATGAGGATGCCGCGGCCCTGCGAAGGGCCTCCTCGAACTTGTGGGCCGCGGCGGCGTTGACGGCGGGCCCGAAGTACGGGCGCAACACGTGGTCGCGCAGGTACGCGCCGCCGTTGCACTCGATCGGCGCGGAGCACCAGACCAGGAACACGGTCTTGATCAGCTGGTAGCACGGCACCACGTGCGCCACGAACCACAGGTGGTTCTCGGCCAGCAGCACCGCGGCGGACAGCGTCCAGAACGTGAGCCACTTGCGGGCGGCGGCGGCGGCGTCGCGGGAACGGCTGGCGGTCAGCGCGACGGTCGCGCGTACCGGGTACGCGTGGGCGAGCGCCAGGCCGACGGCCGCGGAGACGTGGCCGAGCGTCGGGCAGAACGCCAGCACGCACAGCGCGGCCACGAGCAGCCTCAAGCGTAGTCCCACGCCGGTGGCGTGTTCGGCCCGGGACAGCGGCGCCACCCACGGGGCTGACTAGGGCTGTGCGATAGTTTCTTCTAGTAGTCGATAGTCGATTGTGTCAAAATTAACGATTGTATCGATTAATCGATTGTTTTTGATTTACGGATTGTATCGAAAAACCGATGTATCGTTACGCCGATAGTATCGTTCAACCGATGTATCGTCACGCCGATAGCATCGATTAACCGATAGTATCGATAGTATCGAATGGCCGATAGCATCGATTAACCGATAGTATCGGTAGTATCGAATGGCCGATAGCATCGATTAACCGATAGTATTGATTAACCGATAGTATCGATCAACCGATAGTATCGATCAACCGATAGTATCGATGTACTCCATACATCGGTTGATTATGATTAGTGAAAAACATCGATTAATCGATAGTATCGATAGTTAAAAACGATTAATCGATACTATCGCGCAGCCCTAGGGCTGACTGCTCGCGCAGAAACTCCTCGTATAGCGCGATTTTCTCGTCGATTCGCGAGGCGTCCATCGTGTGTGTCGCGGCGCCGCTCGTCGTCGTCGTTATCGCGGATCGTTGGTCGACGACGTTTTTCTTGCAAACTAAAATTAAAAAAAAAACAAGGTGCCGATCGATTAAAAAACGACTGTCATTCGTACAGGTAGGTTAGGTTCACTGCAAACGGTTTTATTGAGCAAAATTGTATTCGTTTGAAAAACGGACGTTGTTATGGTGTTTTTGACATGTACCTACGTACCTAGGTAAACCTATGTGTTTATACTTTATATTATGAAAATTTTGCGCGAGGTTAAAATAAATTTTTACTGAAAGTACGTTAACTATGATCGGTACTATTTCGTGTAACTGTTTTCTATTGTATCACTAAAAATTGTAGGTACCGATAGTAACGCGTTAACCACGAAACTTAAATGTTATAAATAAATAAAAAACAATAGACCAACAACCGGCTGGTGTCGGCGGCCACGTCTAGCCAACGCGCGTCGACGGCTGCCGTACCGCGAACCCCTCACCCACCGTTAAAAATCAACTATTTTATATGCTCTTTTTACCCTTTAAAATGCGAATTTCGAAAATTAGTGCGCCTATACACGGTAATGAGTACATTTACTGAAAATTTCATATCCACAGATTCGGCGGTTCCGGCTAGACGATGATGAATCGCCCAGGACAAGTCTTTTTATACGTACAGATTCACATTTAAACGTTTCCGTTCCGTTCATGCACGTAGCGAACCGACTGAGTCCGTCCGGCATTCCACGCCAGAATGTTTTGTCGAAACGGTACGGAACGGAACGGAACTTCTATAGGCATACCTGGTAATATTAACTAAAATGCATAATAAGTTTCGCAAGTTTTCGTGATTTTTACGTATTTTGTCAAAATTCAAACGGTACGGTACGGTGTCTGTCAGTACGTGTCTGACTTGTGTGAATCATGCTTTACTCGTCGTGGTAGAACGTAAAAAATGTTGATTCACGCGCAAAAATTGTATGTTCAACACACACACACACACACACACACACACACACACACACACACACACACACACACACACACACACACACACACACACACACACACACACACACACACACACACACACACACACATACACACACACACACGCACGCACGCACGCACGCGCGTATACAGACGACTACAAAGCGTGTGCGCACTCCGCCGTCGTATGGCGCCCACACGTTTAACCCTTTGCCTCTCCGTCTCGGCCGAGAAGACGTGTACGGTCCTCGAGATCCCGGGACGAGATTCGTTTTTAATTGCGTCGTTCTTCAATCGTCCGTGCCGGAGACAGACGAAAAGTGCGTGTGGAGGCACTCGTCTCGTCGCGCACGCACCGGCCGTCTGGGCAGAGAAATCGGAAACCGAGAGACGAGACGTGCGTACCGACGACATACGTTGGCGAGACGTTCGCGTATCCCCATCGTATGTACGATTTTCTAATGACGGTCTTGTGTCGTGAGTGTTCTTACAGTACGCTGTAGTACAGCGACCGTACACGGCGGCGGTGGGTGAGACGAGAAACATTCTCCGACGCGACGGCACGTCTCTCGGACGTGGAACAAGCGTGTTTCCAGTGAAATTATATTTTCCAGTGAAAATTAAAAAACAAGAAAAAACAAAAAAAAAAAACATTCATCCCTGCGCCAATTTGACAACCGATTGGTACTCTACTTATTTGTGTGTGTGTGTGTGTGTGTGTGTGTGTGTGTGTGTGTGTGTATGTGTGTGTGTGTGTGTGTGTGTTCATACCTCCTCTTATGTACGACAAAATTTTTACATCTATATTTTTGATTGGACGTAAGCGCATTTCAACATAATCGTGGTACTTTTTGAAACCGTTCTTATAATAACCGTCATACGTCTCCAAACACAGAAACACGGGGAAAATAAATCCGTTGTTTCTCCGTATTGGACCTTTGCATATTGGAACGAGTCTCATTTAAAGCACGTTTCTATTAAACTAGACATTTTTACGCAAGTGTTTACTTTTTGTACATACCTTTTGACGTTGAAATAACTCGTATTTTTTACCACATCTTTGTTGTGTTATGATAGCGAATACGACAATTACGTATATCCCGATTATTTCGTTAAAAAACACTAATCATAGTTATTTTTATTATTTTACAAATTCTAAATATCTAAAACGAACAATCACGACATCTTTAGACGAAACTACGAGTCAGACCACGACCTGACTTAATGCTGACTGTGAGTTGGCATTAAGGGTGCAACGATTTAGTTAGCATTAACTTAGTGTCACAAATAAAACAACTTTGTAGTAAACGATAGCGAATATACGATGTATGTATATTAAACGATTACAAATGAAGAAATGTTCACAGATATATATTTATATATTTGTTTTTTTTTTTTTTTATTAAGAAAATATTACAATCTGTATACTTAATACAATAAGTAATTTTTTTTTAAACAATACGATGATGCAAAGCATGAATATCGTGCAAGAAGAAGGATATAATATATATATATACATATATTTGGTTTCTACGTCATAATAATTAGTGCTGTGTTTTTTTGAATTTCGATCTTTTTATATACATTATGTGAATAATCGGCCCCCCCCGACATTATTTCGAATCGTAATTTATCAAAGGATTTTCGTCTTGAAATTCGAGTCAATACGAAACGAAATAAAATCTACCGTAAGATATCGATATGTTTTATACTTTCTATGTGTTTTCAGATCGGAGGCGATTTTGTTTGTTATTTTCAGCACCGTCCCGATTAAAAAAAATAAAAATCTAGTTTCGTCCGTGATGACGTCATGATATCCGTCGGAAAACACGACGATTTTAAAATCGAACCCGAGCGTAAATATTTAGAATCACGCTTCCACGGGAACGTCTGCTGATTTCGAGCCCGGAGGGTAGCTACCGCATCCCTCGCGCCCTCCTACACACACGTATAATGTATATTCATATATACCCGTTAGCTCCATCATGTTACCTCCACGTGTCGTGTATATATGACGTGTGACGCGCGCACGCGTGTATAACGTGTACGAATTTAATATAATAATATAACACGCGGCGGCGACGGTAAATTTGAAAGACGAACATTTGTTAAAAGCACGTTCGCGCGTACACGTGTAGTACCTCCACGCGGCGTACACGCCTCCGGCGGGACGTATTAGAGCCGTGCGTTTGATAAATGTTTCGAAACAAGTGTAAAATGCGTATTACACGACGTGTAATAGCGTCACGCTGCGAGCGACGACGCCGCGGTAAACGTAGCGTACACGCAAGCGCGCGCGGGACGGGTTCGACGAATTTCGTTTGTTTTTTATTTGTTTTTTTTTTTTCGAAAACCTTTCCCGAGACGTTTTTACGGCCACGTCATTTGTATTAAAAACTTTAATAAAACGTTCGCTCCGTGAACTACGCGACGGCGGCGGCGGCGGCGGCGGCAACGGATTTTCCGTGTGACACTGTTGTAATTTTTGCACGAAACGCCGCGCGAATGTTCTAGACCAGTGGTTTTCAACCTTTTTAACGATTCGGCACACTTTATCGCATAAAAAATTTTCGCGGCACACCATCCATATAATAGCGTATTATACACTACACGAGACAATGAAAAATGTTCCGCGACGCGACGTAAAACGATAGAGACGGCTGCGACGGGCATACTAATATCAAACACTGTTGTATTATGTATCTGCGATTAATGATTCAGCCTTTATGTTTTTGGTGTTTATCAGTTTTTACCGAGGCTTTGCACCTGAATGAAACCGAAACCCGAAACCTGGAAAACCCCGAATCATTTCAAAAACCCGAACCCCGTAAGACCGGAATAACTTAAAACAATTAAAAACCCGAATAACAAACACAAAACCTGAAACTTGATTCGAAGGCATTGCACCCGAAACAAGCCGAAACCTGAAAAAAACAGTTTCTCAAAAACTATTTAGAAATTAGAAAAATGACCTCTCTAAAGACCAATCTACTACCCTAAAAAGTGTGTACAAAATCAAATCGACATTGTAAAACCAGAAAATTCTTCCCTCCACTTTTAATTCTAAAAATGGTTTAATATCTATATAACCCGAATTATTCAACACCTTTATATACCCGTTTGAAAACCCAATTTAAAATTCTAAAACTCGAAACCCAAAACCCGAAAAAACCGAAATTCGGGTACAAAGCCTTGGTTTTTACCGAATAGCGATAATAATGCTGGTAAACACGAAATTATAAAACTGTTAATAGATTTATCGCGGCACACCGGTTGAAAGCCACTAGAACAGAGACGTTCGAAATATTACGTCTTCGCGTAGATCGTAATCCGCCTTGTTCACTATGGAATCACTCGTGCGACGTGGACGTCTGGTTCGGAAAACATGTTCGAAACGATTTTTCGCTCGGGCCCGGGAACGAAAAACCGAAACGCGAAAATCGTCACTTTTACATTTGACGTGCGTGCGAGTCCGACCTAAAAGGATATTTTCGGAAAGTGCGACATACGTTTTCAAGTGTCACTTTATTGAGACACTCCGAGCCGTACTCCGTGACCAGTTTTTTCGGGTATTTTTTTTTACGGAGATCGGCTCTAAGCCTGTTTTTGAGCGACCCGGGCCTACAAAAAAATTAGGAATCCTGACGGGCCACGCCTTTTTTTTACAGCCAAACCACTGCGTTTCATATTATTATGTAGTTATTTATTTTAGCATTGATTTCATAACATACTATACAGTATATTATAAAATCAATGTCAGTAGTTATGTTTTAAGACATTTTTATGTCAGTATTTTATTTTATCTGGAAAATATTTCCACAGCGTACTAGAAAAAAAAAAAAATAAAGCATATTAAAACGGCACAGTTGAAATAATTTTTGATCTCGAAACAATTTAATCATCAATTTCCGTGTATAATAATATTATGTACAATCATATCAGTTTTCCTTTATGAAAACCAGGCCTAAATCTATGGAAAATAAAGGGACCCGCAAGGTTTAGTTTGCAGCACGGAGCTCGTCATTGCAGAATACGGCAAAAAATACGATTCGAATGATTCACTAATCAAAAAGACGCTCTCTTCGAGCAGGGAGGACGCGACTGTAATATAATTTTCGTGATAAACCGGACCTCGTGTACGTTCAAAAGTTCGGTCGGCGCTCGTAAGTATTTCGTGTTTTGCTTATTCGCGTGTTCTATAGTATACCTCTAAATGTGTTTGTGAAACGCGTTTTCTCAAATATGCGCGTCGCACAATACGTAGCATAGTTTATATCAAGCGGAAACCGTTATTTCGTACCAATCGGTTTGATTAATCTGCTTCGTGTCACAGCATCATGAAACGATTTTATGAAATAGAATTATGTTTTTGGTGGTGCATAATAATAATAACATTTGCGACCAACGTCCGTGAGCCCTGCGAATAAAAATAACGATATGTCAAACAAAAATTTGAATCGCGCTTATTACAAAATATGTCACTTAAGTACACATTTTGAAGAATTTTTCGTTTTAGTACATTTAAACAACAAATAAATCAATTAACTTTAATTCGCCCCAAATTCTGTTTTCCTTCTACTGCCTGTTGGCTGTATTTTATATTATATAAAAGTTATACGACTAAGTAAATGTGTAATTCGACGATTGCAGCGTATGATTGTCCGCGTATCAAAGAGATTTTTTTTGTTAGATTTCCGTTGTTTCAGTAAACCAAAAGTAAACGGGTGAGCACTGTTCAAAGGACGTCGTCACGTTATGTTTTCTATTTATCTAGACGACCGACAACACATACAAGTTATTACAAATAGACATCAGTGCTCGAATTGGAAAACAATTGGAAAAAAAACAATGAGGCCACTTTGTATAGATTCAACGATTTTACACAATCCGACCGGCGGAGGACTTAAAAAACAATTCATTTTCAACGATTACAGCTTTTACATGGAACATATAAAACGTATATCGAGTGACGACGATCTATAAATAATTAACATAGCGTTTCGTAAAATATAATAATCGTTTATTTACATAAAAAAATAATTATGATTTGTACCTATTACATTTAATTATAATTCATAAAACATGTTATAATATTATATCGAGTGAGATGGTCTATGGTGACGATATTTACCTACTGATAACACGTTTCTCTGTAGAGTTCTTCCATAGATGTACAAACTATAACGTATAAATCTATGGATTGTTCTAACTGTCTAAGACATAAATATATAAAACAACTAGATAGCCGACTCAACGAATAAAATTTAAGTCTAGTATCCATATGCGAACAGGGCAAAATATGATTGATTAATCCATGACATTTTATATTATTCCATGAAATATAATTTTTCTGTGATTGAAACCAAAGATATAATATAAAAATGTTGTTTTATACAATATCTGTTATCTTTCTATATGGATTCGGATTGAAACACAATTTTTCGATTATAATTTATAAACTATAAACATCATGGTGGTTTCTTGTTCTGTGTCTGGTTGTGCTTGTGTCAATAGGAGACTGAAAGGAAGCAAAGTTCATTTTTTTCGTAAGTTGTACATTGTTATATCTTATGTAAACTTATTATTAGTTGGGTTATTAAATTGTTTTTAAAAAAATCACGGAGTAATTAAATATTTCAATCAATCGCATTTGCCCTGTTCGCATATGGCTGTCAGACTTCATAGGTCTTATGAGACTTTATCACTGAGTCGGCTATCTAGTTGTTTTATATATCTGTGGTCTAAGATAACCATGTCATTCGGGTTATTGATCGGAAATTATATTAACTAATCGAACAAATAATTATTCGTTTGATACGATTGTCATGTATTACTCGATATGACTTAACAAACTAAAAAATTACACAAATGGGTAGTGAAAAAGATATATCGACGAAAATAACAAAAGCCGTTCCACAGTGAAAATAATTTTAAAAAGTACCCTTAAAACAATAACAAATAGAAGTGTCTGCCCTTTATTTGACCCCCCCCCCCATTTGTATATGAGTGCTGATACGTCCGTAAAATATTTAATACAAATTATAAAAAATGTAATATCGGTTGATTTCGAAATTGAATAATCAAATTTCGCCGTGTCGTACGCATCGTCGTGTACTATTATATTTATAATCAATAATCTTATAACAGACCGTATCAAAGAGACTGTATGCATATAAATACATACATATATAGAAATATTTATATATAATATGGAGTCGGACGAAAAAACAAAAGAAAAAAAAAATCCACCTCGTGTCTTGTTAACAATAAATCGACTCGGATGGAGAAAAAAAAATGTTCATACAATGTTTTACATAAACTCTACACAAAGAACATGTGTACACGATCCTTTTACGGGTCTACAAACGGTCTCCGTTCGACGTGAAGTGAAAAAAACAAAAAAGAAATAAATAAAAATGAAAAAAAAAAACAACGAAAACAAAACGTAACAAACAAAATATGATTTTTTGTTTGTTTTTGTTTTATATTTTGTTTCTGTCATTTTTTTTTTTTTTTGTTTTTTCTGTTCGTCGTGTGTTGCAGGCATATTATTATTATTATTATTACTATTATATCTACGGCGTGTTATAATTGCCCGTGTACGCGGCGGCGGCGTTGTGTCGAGCGCGTGGGAAATTCAAAAGGACCGCCGCCGCCGCGTACGTGTCAACGACGAGGGTGTGTGTGTGTGTGTGTGTGTGTGTGTGTTCGGCGGACCGACACGGGGACCCGAAACCGTCACCTCCCCCCCCCCGGGGGCTCGGCCACGCGAAACCTTTTCGCGGCGTCTCGTATTATTTATGCACGAGACCGAGAAACACGCCCACCTCTCGGAACGATTAACGCTCGATTCCGGAGTGTCCGGGAGCCGTTTTTCCCTTCTTTTCGTCCGCCTTTGTTGTTTTTCGTCTCGTTTTCGATGCGTGTCCGCTAATCGCCACCGTCGTGGAGGCGATATATCGCGGCGTCGTCGGGTGGTAGTAATAAGCCGACGTTTTGCGTATAGGAGCAGCGGAGCACGTCTCCGGGCGCTAATGAACGCTATTATTATTATTATTATTATTCGCTTTTGCTCGCAGTGGCGTATTTAGGAATTTTGCTAGGGGGGGTTGAAATAAATAATAACAAACAGACTCATGGGGGATTTGCCGCCCACCCCCCAAATAATGACTGCAAACACTTCACAATTACAAGACGCAAAAAATTATGTACTGTTGTGCTTATACGACAAAAAGTCAGAATGGCTCGTTATTCTTCTACGGCTGTAATCACTTTTATGTCATACGTTATAATGTATATTCTATACTATCGATTATTTAAAATATCAAAAACTATCGATATATCAAACAGTAAATATCGATAAAATCAAATATCGATATAATATTTTGCCCAACCCTAGTTCAACTACCATGGCTAGAACATATTTTAGAAAACAGACATATTATGTACTTAAAAGTAATATTATATTGATAAGTACAGATATTGAGAAAACTTAATTTTAAAAAAATAGGTCAAGGGGGGGATCTATCCCCCATATCCCTTCGTAAATACGCCACTGTTTGCGCGGCTAACCGCGTTCGACCGTTTCGAAATTCGTACACAAACGCGTCCTTACACGAGCGCACTGTTCGGTAATGCGTTTTTTGCCGAAAATAAAGTAAAGTCGATTTTCGTACGTTTTCACGTCTCGCTTAGAAATAAAAATCGTTTCATTACCGTGATGCTCGATCGAGCGCAAAATTAGTGTTCGGACGGATCGTGTCTTTTTCGTCTTTTTTATGAAAATAGGTTCTGGTTCCTACGTCGACTACTCACGTTCGAGACATTTACCGTCGTGCCGGGACGGCGCGTTTTTTCAAAAATATTAGACCGAGTCACACAAAATAAATGTCACCCGGTGAATATATTCTGTCATCTAGTTCAGGTTTTTTTTTTAAGCCGAGTGACACACAATTATTATCAAAAGGAAAACAATTTTTAATCGTACCAAAAAAATAATTAAATAATACTCGTCGGATAATTGAAAATGTTGATATCCAGAGATGCAAAGACAAATGTTTGAAATTCAATTTAATGTCGTAATTTATGTTGTCTTCGGTATAGAGGGTATACTTTGAAATAAATAACCATTTATCATTTTTTTATTAAATGCATAAATTTTTCGTTTAATGCAAGCATCAAGATTTGTTTTCAATAATAATGCGGGGCGAGTGTAAAAGATTTGAATCGTTTAGATTCTTACTGTGTATTTCGAGGCTATATTTTCAAAGGCGCTCGCGGTGGAGGGGGAAAAGGGGCCATTGCCCCCTGGGGATTTTTTTATACTATTTTTTATTTTATATCACGCGTATTGATCACGACACAGTTTTAAATAAACGCGTGTTAAAAAAATTGTAAACATTATGTTATAAATCTATTCGTGTTATAGGGTCTTGCGCGACGATCGTACAATGTCGTTTAATTTAAATTGTATAGTTTATTTACACCACTCGATGCTATTTCACATTGAAAATACGTGGAAAATATATATTATATCACAATTATTGTTTAAAACGGCCATTTCGATTTGACATTTCGATCTCGTCCCGGACGGGATTTCATACCACGGTAGCGGTCGATACAGAGTGCCTTGTGGTATAAACGCGCGAAAAAACGAGATCCTCCGCCCCCGTGCGCGTTCAAAAACGAGTACATCACGCGAACCTCGCAGTCGTCTTCGACTGTATCGATCGCGCGCGTGTTGTGCGAACAAAAAGGCGAGTATATTTTATATACGAACGTCGATTAATAAACCCGCGCGGCCTAAACGATTTATATATATAATAAATATAAATATATATTGCGTCGTTGTTGCCGGCGAAATGTGCGCCGCGAAACCGTCGGGACATACGAGATTTATGTTATCTATAAACGCGCCGAGAGGATTGCAATTATACCGGGCCGATCGCCAGAGCCTCTATTTTCCAATCAAAGTTTTCCGTCAACACCGTTCCCCGCGCACTCGTGTCACGACGCGATTGCGATTTGTACTCGCGATTGTTATTATTATCATTATTATTATTATTATTATTATTATTATTATTGTCAGTGGCGGATCTTTATAGAATTCTCGGGTCAGCCGACTAGCTGACGGTTATATTTTCCTCAGGGCCGAAAATCGGATTGGAAAAAATAAATTAATTCGTTCAAAACGGCTACGACATAAATACAGAACCAGGGCCGTCCCGAAAAAATAACCATGGGGGGGGGGGTGTAGACTAGCTGATTGCCAACTCGTGGTCATAAAAATTGTATCGCTTCGCTCGAATATTTTCATGTTATAATATACTTCATTACATCATTGTTTTTTCTTATTGTTTAAAACACATTTTTTAGTTTTATAAATTTGAAAAATAGTTATTATTCACTTTGGTATCAAATTAAAATAGTAGTACCTATAGATACCAAAATTGTTTACATATTATAGGTATTAAGGTATTTATATTATTGTGCAATATAATAAATCTACATTTTAACCAAAGCTTTTATTTAAAACAAGGTATGTACAATAAAATTATGATGGTCAGGTATTCAAATACAAATATTTTAATACACATTATACATACAAATATATATTATAAAATATGTACAAAACATAAACGATTTTTTTTTTTATATTGTAAACAAATGAACAGTTAAATACTTAAATCTCTATTCTGCGTTCTTTTACTTTTGTTTTATTTTTATTTTAGTTACCAGTTAATACTATAATAATAATATTATAGTTATTATGTTATTTTTATAAAATTCTAAATATATATTACTATAATATATTACTCGATTACTTTGTCGTTATTGATTTTTCTGCGCTCTTTTTCCGGTACTCGGTATATGGCCGAGTTAAAAAAATACAAGTACTTATGAAATTTCTCAAGCTAAACAGTAACTTAAATAAGGGTCAATAGAGTTACTTAAATGGATTAAAAAAAAAAAAAAAGAAACTATTTTTGTACATTAGTAGTGGACAATATACGAAATAAATCTATTCGGTATAATATGTAATTAATATTATTTTTGGAACGTAAAACCCTCAGAGCATAGTAAATAATATCTGGAACATAGAGGTATTCATATATTATATAATATATTAAAATAAAGAAAAATGCACCTACACAACACTGAAAATCGTAATAATTGAAGAAATTATATCAGTTTAATATTTTGAGCCATCGAAATATCGCAGTTTCGTTCGTGCAACAATCAATTTATATTTTAGCGAAATGTATTACAATACAAACACGTGTTGTAGGTATACGAAACTTTTGATTTCATTTTCAATTAACAGAACGGTCTGGCTTAAAACTTTTGGAAAACTGAAAGGTAAATAATATTCACTGGATATAGTATTGATTACTCGAAATTATATTAATATCAAAGGCGCAAAGTAAATCAAAACTAGAAATAATTTTAGAAATTCCAAGAACTCTCGCATTTCGTCTTTTGAGCTGGTCGACAGCTAGACTTGATCGACTATCCATCATTTCGTGCGAGACTTCGTAACGTGCAAAAGGGACGGACCGTGTTTTTTTTCACTCGCCGTCCGTAAAAATCAAATCTATCATTTTACGAGAAAGATACGTAGAGTGATACTACATTCTTAACTGTAAAAAAAAAACGCTCTCTTTTTAAACGCAATCAAGCACTTTATGTGTGATATCAGATATGGATCACTCAAAAAACAGCCGAATGCGGTTGATTCGTTTTCAATAATTGTGTATGACACACCGGCGTAAATAGATCGGCAAGTGGGATATGAAATCGGAATAAATTCAATTAAAACTGTGATTTTATTTTATGGTTTTTAGACTTCGATGTACACTGTTATAATGCAACGGCAAATATGAATTTCAGGGGGTTGAACCGTTGAACCCCCTAAATACGCCACAAATACAGCGCGTGCAGTAGATATTACAACTGTACAACAAAAACAGCTATAAACACGAATAGCAATAATAATAATAGTAACAATAATAATAATAATAACAATAATATATTTGCAACACTACTATATGTACATAAAAGCGTGTTCGTCGTTGATAAGTGAGTCTATTGTGAAAATATCGAGTATGGTATATTATGCTAAGTTAACCGTATAGTTTTTGACTACGAGTTACGTTTTTGTATTTCATGTTTGTCTATTACAGTTTTAAATTATCAATGTTGTGTTTTTCACGTCCAAGTGATTTGTATGTTTTGTATTTTTGTAATCAACGTCAAATAATCAATTAGACGTGTAAATATTTTAAAAGTTTAAGCTTTTGTTTCTACATATACACGTATTATTTTGATTCTCATTAAACGTACAGTTTAAATGTTTCGCGTAATCTTTAGTATTAATTTACGTAAGGCTTTTAATTATAAAAACTTGGAAATAAACCTATTTCGTACCACAAAAACGTTTCTTTTTACGGTCTTATCTTTGCAAAGACAAAATAAATAAACGACCGGTTACTAAAACCAACTGTAGTGTGTATATGACTTTAAATTACGAAATAACGGTGCCGTTCTTTTTGTATTCGTGATATAATTTCTTTGCCCTGCATTTATGCGTATTTGCATAATTATTATGCCTTCACGAATGATTATTATGTTTGATAATACTTTAGGAAATATTTTATTAGTAATTAATTTATATAAACATTTTTCGATTAAACTTTTGACCGACTGAAAGTTTGATTTAAATCGCTACGCCTCGAAATAGAAAACTTTATTTTAATTATAAATAGTTATTAACACGTTTTTTTTTTTTAAATTATACAATATGTCAAAATCCAAAACTGCATTAACATTCTTTATGAAGTTCGACATGCCACTATTACGAATGGCGCGCAAAATAATTAAAATCAGATAAACTTTAGATTAATAGCAGTTATCTGTGCGGCGGAATAAACGATAAAAACGTAAAACGAAACGTTTGAAAACAAATACGCACCGAGGACCGCCGCGCCGTAGAACGTTGCGGCGGCGGCGCTGTTTGTTTTCCGAAAGCAATAACAGTGTACTAAATTACATCATGTACATAGCGGTATAATTTAAGTTAAATACTGCGCTGTAAAATGTTTGGTTAGATCCGCCGCAATTAATGTACACAATGCAGCACGGGTAGGTATTATACGTATATACGCGCGTTAACATCATAATGTTTACCGCGGAAGATGAATCAAAGGGACCGAACGAAATGAAATCCGCCCTTTGAAACTCTTAGGCGTTACCGGTTCGGCCAAAACGACGGACGGCGAATACGATTACCTGATATTTTATAAATAATTATTGTCATCTAACCGTTCGTCTACCAACTAAAATATTATTTTCGGTCGTATTCGATTTTGGTCGCTCGTCGAGGTTTCCTCGCGTGATATCCTGAACACGATTTTTTTTTTTTTAAACCATAAAAAAATATTCTGTGTTTGCAATCCGATCAGAACGTCCATAACTGTCATCTGAGAATACAATATTTATAGTTTTTTTTTTTTTTTTTTTTTTTTTTTTTTTAACACAGTGAGCCGAATGGTCAGCGCCAGAGAGGGAGTCGACGAGTTATATCTCCTCCCCCCCCCAAACAAATTTCTTGGATGTTTTGTTAATGGTACAACGATTTAAACACGTTTAATGTCATATCGTGTCATCATCAAACGATTTTCATGGTTAAATGACATATATTACGTAACGGTGTAAGATTTGTAGGCCAGTGACACTACGTCAACACTCGTACAACGTGACAAAATAATAATTAAAAAAAAAATCACATCGTCTCCTCGCGTCGGTATACCTAACCGTTTTGAGTTTCCGAAGACGACAGGGGTCCGAAATCAACACTTCACCAACACAGTCATACGCATTTATGTATAAATACCAATGATTTAATTTAAAACGGTTAAACACTGCCATGTTATGACCAAGGGCGTCCGCAAAGAGGGGCAAGTAGGGGCATAATGCCCCTCTTGGATTTTTCATGCGTCAATTTATTATCATAATCATTACGTAGTATAAAATATCACAAAATAAATATTTTTTAAATTCAAAACATTTTTTGAAACGTTGAGTGCCACGGTCGACACATTGCCGACAAATGTTATATGGATCTTTATGGGTGTATTAAGTCATCGGTTTTCGATTCACTGTTTCTACTTTTACAAGTGAATATTTAGTAGGATCTCGTGATTTCATTGGTATCATTGATTATAAATACTAAAATTCTACACTATAAAATATAAAATTATCAATTCAATGATTACATTTTATTTATATAAAAAAAAAAAAAAAATGCATTTGTCAATTTAAAGTTGTACATTAGTTAATTAACACCAAAATTGTAAGATTGAGTTATAAGTTATAACGTTCTAACTATACACATAGTTATTAATTTAATTTGTACGTTCCCTACCTATATGATAGAAAACACGTCTAAAACAATAAGGTGCTTTATCACTAATCAGATAATGAAACAAATAATTAAAAAATTAAAATACCTTGCCCCTCCCCCTTGACAAATACCTGCGGACGCCCTTGGTTATGACGTGTATACATCAAAAAGGTTTGATTAGATTCACGGAAATTGGTGTAAACAATATCATATAAGTAGCTAGGAAAACACTTTGAAATCATAACGTTTACCGTGCGAGATTAATCAAAGGGATAAAATGACATGAAATCGGCCCTTTGAAAATCTCAGGCGTCACGAGTTTATCCGGAATAATCACCGTTATACTATGACTGAGATTATCCTGCGTGGTCGTTTGTGTGGAGATATCATCTTTCTCCGCGTGATGTCTTCAAATTGAAAAACCGGTAAACGCCATCAGCAAACACGTGTTTACGAGATCTGATCAGATCGTGCAGAACTGTTGACAAGGGAATAAAGCTGATCGTTTTTGAAAAAAAAAACATACCTTGTCAATTATTATTGGTTACCTACGTCATATTCATGACGTAAACGTCAATGTTCGTTTAATCGATGGACTAACTTTGTTCTGTCCGAAGTTATTATTCGTTCGAACGGACGTTTCTTCATTGAATTCTTGGATTCAATTTATTAAACTCTGTGACTCGGATCGTGATCGTTTCATGTTTTTGATTAAGTTTTTATATTTTTCCGTACAAAACATGGTAGGTACGTTTTCAGAGTAAATTAATTATTATTCTTAATTGAACCGGGTCGTTTATGTCCTGTCACACTATTGACACCTAGCATGTTTTTATCCGAAATAATTTCATCTGAACGCTAAACATTCAAAAAGTTTATAATTTATTCGAGTCTAGATAATTCGAAAAGCTCGATATTCAGAATTTTTTTCTTGTACCTTGACGTTCATTCATTAGTTATGTTCGAGATATTATATACCTGGAAAAATACATAGTTAGAATTTATTTTTATCCTTATTTTGGATAGAGTTTTATTCTTAAAACATAAATAAAAGGTATGACTGAAGTTTCATTTTGACGTTATTTCAATGTTTTATTCATCTGTGATTTTACGGGCGTTATTTATTTGAGTGAATTAACCAACATGTACTCTAATGTTAGCTACATCGTTCGGGTGAGAAAATAACAGATTATTTGATCCAATTTATGAAAAAAAAAAAAAAAAAACATTTTCAAATATAATATTATTTTATTAAACGAGTCAAAAAATATACCAATAGTCACAATAGTATAGTAAAATAAAATATTATAAGCAGAGAAAATATAATAAAAATTAGACAAAGTCTATATTATTAATATTGGTACAGATCCGTTTTGGGGGAAAAAAATGACGCATATCAAAGTACACATAAACTAATAAGAGCAGCAATTAGAATGCGAATAATAATCTAAAAGAAACATTTTTAACCATATCAGTTAAATTAAATGAAAGTCCTGAGACTCCAATAGTATAAAGAAAACTATTTCTTTTTCATTGAATATTTTAGTGTTTGTTTTTTTCAACTTTATTGAATATTTCGTTAACATTATAATAAAAACACGCCTGGGTGATGTATTAAAAGATATCCCAATAGTTTTTTGCCAAAATGCTACGTGCTTTTGGAAAATTTGTCCAAATGAAAGCCTGATTTCACAACTGCACAGTACGTAGTTAAAATAACGATTATTATTTTACAAATAAAAATAAATTACAAATTGAAAAATGTTATAATAATGATGTCATTCCATAGTGAACCAGCGCCAGCGTGAGTTCCGTAATGATGTGCCAAATTTGATTTTTATTTTTTTTAATGATCAAATTCGAAATCTGAACTCTTAAATATTGTATACACAAAATACGTTATATATATTTTTTTTTTTTGTTTCCACCCATAACGTCGTACTTGTTATTCACGCAAGGGTTAATCGATTGTAATTAAGGAAAACTATTTTTAATTGGAATTTAAAATAATATTTATCCAAACACTTATGTTATCATTCGAGACTGGATTATTATAAATTTTACATATTTTTGCTGAGAGTATATACAATTCTAATTAGGTGAGCTTTCTCTACGATTCATTTTCCTACGAACTGATATCCTACAAAAATGTCTCGAGTTCAACATTTCTTATTTACAATTTCTTATTTAAAATTCTTATTTAAGAACATTTTGTTGCAAAACGATACGCTTGAGGAATATAATATCGAGGCTTAATCTGATCGTTTAGAAAATCGTGCAATGGTTTATGAAAAAATATGCTAAAAGAAATGCGACCGCCGTCAGTTTCTACTTTATAGCCTCCACGATTAGAATATTATTTTTTTATTCAACTTTGTACCTTTCCACTGCTACTTTTTAGATTCTGAGTGAAGCGAAGGATCTTATGGTTTTACAATGATGTTTATTTTTTATTTATTTATTTTTTTTCTGTAAACACTTTTTCGTATAGAAATCCTTGTCCAAAAGTTTCGTCCAGCAACTTTTTAGATTCGAAATTGAACTGAGATGGTACTTTAAAGAGGTCATTTTTCCAAAATCTTCATAGTTTTTCCAGTAATCAAGAATAACGATCGAAAAACTGAGTAAAAATGGTAAAATCGGTAAAAATCCGCCGTAAATGAGATTTTCACTGTTCAGATTTTAGATATTTAGTCATAAATCAAAAAGTATTGAAGCTAGATTATCCAATATCAAATACATAATTTTTTATATTGGGCAACATGTTCAGAACAATCATAGAACTTTTGACTTAAATAAAGAACTTTTAATTTACCAAATTGTTTGAAAGTTTTTATGTAATATAATTTTAAATATTTGACAAAAATTTCTGAAAATTTAATATGACCTTACTCATATACCTACCTAATTATCCTAACAAAAGTTCAAAAATCGTGACTCAGGATTTTTTTTTTATACACACTTTAATAAATTATTATAACTCATTAAAAATTATACAAATAACCGTAAAATACGTAAACAGTATTTAAATAATAATATATTATATAACACTGAAGCTTTGCTCAGAATTGTTTTATACTAAAGAAATGAGTCATCATTTCTTTAAAACTTAATACATTCATCACCAATATCTTGTCCGAGGACCGAAGGGACGAAGGACGAACTTGTACTACCATCATCTCACTTACCAGCTTTTTTTTGTATTATTTTAATAATTATTATTATTTTTTGAAATCATGAGGCTGCATTTTTGCTAAACTATTGTGTGCTGGAATAACACATGAAACGTGTAATAGATAAAAGTTAATTGATATTATTAATTTTTTGAACTTTTCACCATTATTTTGACATATAAATATTAACATAATTATATTACAATAAAATAATATCAATATTATCTGTATGATTTTATTTTATTTTTTGCTTTCGTTCGAGTGCACTAAGTGAAACCAAATATACTTATACACAGTGGCGTATTTAAGGATTTTTCGCCTGTAGGCATTTTCCGACGCGTCGTCTCTCCCTCCCCTTCCCCTCTCCTCAATAAAGTTGTGCACAAAACACATACGAATCCGGTTCGTACACGCGTGTGCGTATAGTATGTAATTCAAGCTGTTTGATTTTGAGCAAACGGACGCACGCGTTTACGGCCCGAACCGTAACTTTAAATCATTAAAAATCATAATTTGTAAACGAATTTCTGTAGTCGAAAAATAATGCGAATTCGATGTTATCGGACGGAAAATACTTTTTTTAATTCTGTAGAAAAAAAAAATGTTGAATTTCGCCGCCCTCCAAATGTCGTCGCTCTAGGCCTACAGGGCCTGTGCCTAAATACGCCTCTGCTTATACAATAACATCACCGCGTATTGATCGATCAAATCGTTTTTTTTTTTTTTTTATCAAATCATATATTCCCTCAAAATAATATTTACGCATGTAAACGGTTATTCTGATGAAGACATATTATAAGCGTAAAAACGTATTGTTTTAATGGTTTTAAACGCACGTATAAGCCCGGTCGCTAATCATTACACACACACACACACACACACACACACATACACACACACACACACACACACACACACACACACACACACACACACACACACACACACACACACACACACACACACACACACACACATACATACACAATCACTTCACTAATCACTATAATATATGCGTCAAACGTTATATTATTCGTAGCCGAGCCGAGACGAACAACGGGAATTGACGATGTTTTTGCTTTTAAGTCGTTCTACATTAATTTCTTTGTGTAGAAGCGTCATTAGAATTAAATCGGTTTTGACTTCCTAAACAAAAGCCTCTTTACATTCTATTGAATTTAAACGATACGGGTTAAGGGCTCCGAGATATCCGTATGTTCTAAACGACACACTTTCAAAGTGGACGATTTAAATACAGGGTAGGTACCCCGCGCAGAATGCAGATGAACACGACGCCATTGCCACTACGGATAACGCTTAAAGCCCGAACGATTTCCAAGTACGCTTTAAAGAATTAACACGACTACGTTATTATTATAATTTTTTTTTTTTTTTTACATAACAGACGCCGTTTTGTCAATGTCGTTTGAAAAGTCTGTTAGTTTTTCTTCAGTTGTAACCACTGATAAAATATTATAGAAAAAAAAAACGTTTTTTCAACGTGGTTTCATAAATACAAACGTTTCAAGTTGCAAGCGCTGCGATATTATTATAAGTGACAGTACGTTTCGACCGGTAACTTTTTCGCCGGTTATCGCTTCTTTTTTCCGCTACTCTACACGCCAAACGATTATGACTTAAAAATTGCAGTACAGATTTCTCCCGCGAAACGCCAGCGTTTTCATAAATAACAAAATCACTTCATTTCCCTTCCCGTTTCCGTACAGACTTAGGACTGTCTGGAGCATCGTGACCACGGGTAGGATAAGAACGTCGTTTTATTTTTATTTAATTAGATTAAAATGTTTATCGTATGCTTTTAAAACGTTTGACGTATACGACGTATACAATATTACTTTGGTCGAATCGCGATACAGTGTAGCGTATTAAAATACCGCAAATAAAATGTTATTTGAAATAATTTTCGTAAACTCAATTTCGCTAATTTGGTTTTCTCGTAATTGTGTCGTAGTATTATAAATAACTTACTGTTTCTACGTAAATTATATTTGTTCTGAGATTTTCGGAGCGAGTACTTTAAAAAGCATATTTTTTTAAACACAAATGAAGACAAATTTAATATACTGGTACCTTTTTAAAACGGGGTAAATAATATTAATCGCGACTCGGTTATAAAACGCGGAAAAAACTCGGCCAGTAGTTTGGATTCGACTTTTTTTCGTAGTTATCTTATGAACGATGGTTATGTGTTATATTATTTAAAAAACCGGAAATTCGTTCTTTGGTCGAACAATTTTGAGCATGATATTATAGTATAATCTACATCGTTTACACATTTTACTATTTTTAGTATAATGCCTGGTACTTTATATTTTTTTCGTCTGGTGTCAGGCATCATATATTTAAAATTAAAATAGATAATATGTAATTTATAAAACAATACTAAATAAATAATATAAAATAAGTGAGATATGAATAGTAATAACACACTAATGTAATAGTAACAACTGTTGCATATGTACATTGTATACTAATTATATTGTTTCTTTTGTCCAGTATATGGGGTACTGCAAGGAAAATACCTCTACGTGGTGTACCCCAGGCAACGTTTTATAACGAATTATTTTTCCAAACCCAGGTGCATATTATGATCTCTACCTTATCTTTTATAATCATTTAAAATAGGAAATAGGGGCAAACAGTTAAAAAAGTTATATTCGTCAGGTTTATAATAAAAAGCTTAAAAAAAAAAAAAAAAAAAATCGAGAAACCATTTTTAAGATTTTTTCAAGTACCTATAGTTACAAAAAATGAGTATAAGAAAAGCAACTAAATTTACTAGTCGTCTATAATCAAGAATCAAAAAAATGTATTTTATAAAAGAAAAGTGGCTAATTTTTTTTTTTAATTTTTATTTACGTTTACTTAATGTACCGTTACTGTATGGATTGTAAATTTTCATAAATGAACGACATTGAAAAGAAAAAAAAAGCACGTGTAGACGAATCCGTGTCCGTCCGATAACATTTCGTTTGATCGCACGTACAGGATGAGGTTTCACCGAGAGGCGCTCTCACCAAAGCGCTCGACGGTTTTACTTTCGACGACGTCGTCGTTTTCTCGAGAGCTACTCCACGTATTTGCGGGCTCAATCGACCGACGCGGTTAGGCTTTGAGTTCGGTCGTAATGCCCTGTGGCCGAAACGCTAAACCGAACATTCGTGTCGACGACACGTGCGCGTACAAAAAAAAAAAAAATCATTGGCGCCGATAAAATCACGAAACAAAAGTGAAAAAAAAACAGCTAGTTCATTAACATCATGACACGAGCAGTGACGGCTGTCTTACGCTCGAGTAGTATTGTTCGTCGTTAACGCGTGTGAAATTGGAGTTGAAATGATGTTCGCGGAAAGTTAAGTGTCACTGATTAACCGAGAAGTATTGATTTGAAATTAAATCAATGTGAAAAATATTGTAACGACTTTGATTTTCTTTTAGATTTTACTGGATCGATTAAATTTGATATAATCAGAGTTAGGAGCAGATGACAACAAAATTATCTGGATAAAGATAAAGATAACAACACTTCATTTTATCTAAGATACAGATGAAATATAAACAAATCAAATTCATCTGACGAAAAGGTAAAATATAAAAATATTTTATCTAGATAAATAACAGATCATTATACGAATTAAAATTAAAATAACTAATTTAAATAAATATATATACTGCCATGTGAGTACATGCCTATATAATATGCTTATTTTCTTCATAATTTTTTATATATATTTATAAGTTATTACCTAATACAGGATTTTGATTATCAATAACAATGACTAATTAACAGTACTAAATAGGAATATATTAATAACTTTTAGTATTTTCAAAATAACTTCATATATTTTTCGCCCAGGATTGTATTTTACGTACAATTAGTGCCTGAGACAATGAGAATAAAAAATGAAACGATTTCAAGCAAATATAGCTAATTTTCACAAACAAATTTATCTTTTAAATTTATCTAGATAAGTGAAATATTTATCTAAAATAAATACTTAGGTAACTTAAATTTATGTATCTAGACAAGATAAAAGATAAAAGAATAATTGTCTAAATAATTTATCTGGATAAGTCCTAACACTGGATATAACTGTATAGTTAAATATTATTTTAGTAATTAATTATGTGTTACTGTTTATACATGACTATTTCAAACATTCAAACATTTTCAAACTGTTTTACGGCCGATAAATATTATTATTATTATGTCATTGTGAAATGAAAACAGTGATTTGTACTTGATATAAAATAACGGTTTAAGGGCAAATTAAAAAGTCGTAATTTTGTTTACAGATATTAGCCACCGCTGAATACGACGGCCAAGACCCATGTGTGAGTATGAGTGTTTTTAATTGAGTAAAATCTATTAACACTGACGAACTCAAATTACAAAAATTCCATTGTTTGCGACGATGATTTCATAAATCTCGAACGAAAATCGAGGAAAGCTTAAGTATATATACTAATGGTTCGATAATCTCATTGCGCGGAAAGTGGAGATTTAGTTGTAATTGTATTGTTGTGTTGTTTTGACGCGAGATGACTCTTAACCAGTGAATCGCGGGTAAAACGATTTACATTTAATCCTGATAAGTACGACGGATATTGTGTATATATATTTGAGCAGGTTCATGTCGATTAATTTCGCGATTTTCTTTTCAGAGAACAAAACGCGATTAAAAATTAATTTTATAATCTCTTGCCGGTGAGTGCGTGATTAAAACCGAATACAAATAATTATAATAACATCATTGCGTCGTAAGTACATAACTGTTTTCATTATAAAATACTATTCGGTAATCAAAATGCAACTTTCCACGAAATTATACTACCATTGAATTAAATCTACGAGGTACTCACCGAAATAAAAAAATACTGAATTTAAATTTTACTCATATAAGAGATCTTTCAATTACTGAAATCGAATGAGATCAACCACAGTTTTTAACGATTTCAACGTATCCATCAGGCCCGACCATCCAGCCCACCCCGACTGTTCTTATTGATTAAGCGGTGTACGCTTAGCTTTCGATTTTCCAGTGATATCATATTTTGAGAAAACTGTTGGACAATTTCCAAAAACAACGACCTTTTTAAAGAACTAACCGATTGACGGATTTATGTATTGAAATTTTAAACCACTCTTATCACCCGAAAAATGATGACTTATTATACAAAAAAACTGTAGTGTACTGTGTAATAGTAAAAATAAAAGAAAATAAAAACGCTATAAACGGTGCACAATGTTCACACACACAATGTTTACTTGTACAAAAAACAGTTTTACCAACGCACCCGATCTCCGAGATATTGCACGTAATACTACGGCGTTTACTTATGTGAGCATAACAATACGTGTATATTTCGTTTGTCACACAAGGTCACGTTAATGTCGTTACGCCGTTTTCATAACCTCTGAACACGAAATTTCAAAATGGTTTTGTGATGAGACCCCCATTGGACTTGGCGAAAAGAAATAAAAATCGTTATTGAAAAAACAAAAAGCGATCCAATTTTCATTGCGTGAAATTAAACCGAATTTGCATTTCACGCTAAATATCATGTGAACGGGTGTGTAGAGGTAATGGACGGAAAAAGTCTACATCGACAATAATTACGTTTCCATTTTGCATGTATTTTACGTGTGTTTTTATTTTATTTTAATATGTGTGTGTGTGTGTGTGTGTGTGTGTGTGTGTGTGTGTGTGTGTGTGTGTGTGTGTGTGTGTGAGTAGAGTAGAGGTGGCGGTACGTTTTCGTTCCTTCTCGTTTTCACCGCTATAAACTTTAAACGCGTATACAGCAAGGGCGTATTTCTGGGGGGGTCGATGGGGCGATTGCCCCCCTGGGCTTTTTTTTTTACCTTTTTCACATTATCTGTATTATATTTTAATAATCATTAGAAAAAAATTACGAAATAATTTAAAGTCATAGATTATGATATAGCTGTGTAATATATTGATAGAAGCGCTCGGAATTTACCCAGCTCGTATCGTATCGATTTTATAACGATAGATACTTTTAGATACACGTTATCTGATACTGAACGTTCGATAGTTTTTTTTTTGTTAAACACGAAATAGTAATGATATTATTGCAGTACACGAATACGTCTTCACAGTTCACGTAGTACACTAGATGCATGCAAAATAATAGATAGATTTGCAGAATACAAACGATTAAAAGAATTTGTTTTATAGAATAATAATTTTAATTAGTTTGTGCTTCATTTAAAAAAATTTTTATTTATTTTTAATCCTAAATATTATTAGTTAAATTATTTTGTTTATTTTTTATTCCTCGACATTACAAGTCTAAAAGTCGCCCGCCCCCTGAAAATAGGGTCAGAGACGCCCTTGTTATACAGGGAATCAGAACCTATGCGGCGTTCTATCGCGATAACTCCGTATTGACTCCGAAAACCTAGGGGGGGAAGTTGTTACCATTGCGTTATAAGAATATTCATTTTTAATCGAAAATCAAATCGACGCGAGACACGGTCTTTAGTTACGCTTGTCTTCCGATTTCGGCCATCGATGTTTCCCAAAACAAAAATATAACTCTCCTGAGGTATATTCACATAGATTTGTATGGTGACTTTGCGAGAAAACGCTAATGCTGTTCGTCGGTTGTCGTTAAAAATAATTAATTAACTACACGGTGTTCTAACCGTGAAATAAATGCAACGAAATATTTTATTTTTATTTTTTTGTTTTTATTTTTTTATCAATAAACATTTTACAATTTACAATACACAATTTGATAATTACAATACTTGATTATCTATCTCTTTTAAGCATAGCTTGAGTTAGAGATAGAGAGTGTAACAATGCTATTCTAAAAATGATCAAAAAAAAAATAATAATAATAATAATATACAATTATATAAATAAATAAAATGTGTGAAATATTTTATTTGATAATCGATTTCAGTTTAGGTTTAAGTCTTGCATGAATTATAACATTTACTCATTATTACGCAACGTCCATTAATTCCAAATCATACAAAGGTCAAATCTATATAGTTTAATTATATTCAAATACATCTTATTGGTTGTTTTAATCCCGGTAAAAAATTGTAGACGATAAATCTGTTTCTGAAACTGAAAAAAAATACCATTTTCCTTCCCATTTTAACGGACTTAGGACCGTCTATGACTCATAAACCTGTCATAGGTATGGTTAAAAATGTTTTTATTTTTTTTTATTTTCCAAGCCAGTCATTTAACCTTTTTAGTCCGGCCTTTAGAAAAAATTCATAAAATCCATTTTTTTCATAGATTATTTAATAATGCGACAAATAAGTACTTTAATTTAAAAAAATGTTTTAACCACCCTTCTTCCCTTTCTTGGAACCTCCTTTCCTCGCCTTTTTGACAGAGACATATTTGTCCCGTCAGGTGACTGAGCGAGCAAATATAATACAAACTATAATCAAATTTGTATTTTTTTTTTTTATTGCAAGCAATATCTTATTATTATGTTATACAATTAAATTCAATATAAATGAATTATAATTTGTATCGCGTAATTATTAGGTATATAATACATTTTAAATTTTAGTTAAAATAGAAAATCATACTTACGCGTTAATAATACTCGTTGAAGAGATTTCTTTTTTTTTTTTGCTGAATATCAACACTCGACAATGTGAACAATTTTCATCACGTAACATCCACAAGAATCATTTGGAATTCATTATGTAGAGATCGTGGACCAGGGATATACTCATTAGGTTGGTTTCGTATTTACTACTGCTGTAAATTTAAAATGTATAATTAATTTATTGTAAAAAAAAAAAAAGTTGTAATAGCACTATTATACATGTGCTGAAACACTTTATAATAAATGAAAAAACAAATAAATAAAATAATTATACAGTGTGTTGCTGAAATTCATTCATCGAATTTATTAGAATATTTTTTTTTAGTCAAAAATTGAATCGATACGGAATTTTGGTTTTTAGCGGTTTCGGCGTAAGTCATCCGACCTTGACGTTTGACGTCATTGGAACGAAAATACAATTATCACGAGATCTATATACGTATTAATAAAAATTAATTGATATGTTGCGAGAAAAACGGTAATACTATTCACTTGTTGCTATTAAAAATAACCAATTAATTACACGGTTTTTACGTCGTAAAGTAAATTTAACCAAATGTTTTATTTGAAAATCAATTTTAATTTACAAAATTGGTTCAATATGGGTCACATTAATTTTAATGTACTTTTCATTATGACACCATTCTATGTGCCATTTTATTATAGCGCATCTAAAATACGAGACTTTAATGGACCTATGCCATGTAATTCCATAACTGAAAAATATATGAGCCTTAATTTTTTTTTTTTTTTTTTTGTTTGTTTAGTGGATCGTATTGAACGAATTTCGTAAATTAAATTAAAATTGATTTTGATCGTATCATCTAAAAAGGATATTCTTGTACGTGATTTGATGTTAATATCGTTTAAAAATACGCCTAAAGTCGAAGAAAAAATACGTCGATAAAAAAAAAAAAATTAAATGTTTTCATTCATAAAAATTATAATTCTGCAGTGTTTTAAATTCCACGTAACAGCGTTTTATCAAACAATTTGTGCGTGATCTGTTTTTGACAAAATCTTGAAAATGTGTTACGAACAAATTCTAAACGATAGATCGACTTTCTTTGCACGTTCGACCGCCACTCGCTAGTGTACGTACTCTCTCATCCCAGTAACATAGTCTGAAAGATGACATATAGTCGTTCTCTCGTCAACCGCAGTATAGTGAATTTACGAAAACGAATGCGGCGAAATAGTTAGTGATCAGAAAAAATTCTAGGGTATACGAAAATCGTTACAAAAAAAAAAAAAAACGAAATGGAGTCCTATAAAACCGCGAAAAACGTACGGAGTCACGATATTAAAAAATAAATAAATAAATAAATAAAGTTAAGGCGTATCGACGTCACTATAATATTATTCTATTCTATTATACCAATAGCCAGTGGCAGCGCGAATGGGTGTTTCATGAAGCAAATGCTTCATAGTCAAAATGGGTGGGTGTTGACGAATTGGTTAGAACATGGAGACTTTGTAAAATTGTATTATTAAAACAATACTTGTATTAAATCATTATAATACGAATGTCTATTAGATAACATGAATAACAAACATAGAAACCATAGCATATGTAGATACCCTAGCAACGCTAGGTATCCCCGCTGCAACGGCTGGTGAGATGTAAGCTTAAGAATGACTAAAGATCCACTTAAATTTTATTTATGAAATTTATCTCTTCATATCTCTAAATGTGTCTTAAGTAAGGCAATTTTTTTAAAAAAAAGGCGTCTCAGTTTTTTTTTTGTATTAGCTTCTAGTAAGTTACTATGATAGCTCAACAATTACGACGTCTCAGTTTAAAATGTAAATAATGAGTACCGGGGCCGGGTGGGTAGGAACTAAATATTTGAAAATTATTACTGCTTCGTCAAGGAAAAAACTTCGCGCCGCCACTGCCAATAGCACTATTCGGTAGCTGAGAAAAATTTGTATTTCTAATACACGATGAAAATAATAATAAAACATAATATTATAATATGCTAGAAAAAGCAGCAGAAAAATTAGGTCTAAAAATAAACACCGAAAAGACAAAGATCATGGAGTTATTAGACATGAATACAGATTTTACGGACTCCGACTCGAATGAATCGATATATGAAAAAGTTAATGAGTTTAAATACCTTGGCGTATGTATAAATACAAAGAATGACTGGTCACAAGAGATTGGATTAAGGATAATAAAAGCAGGAAAGGCGTCATTTGCATTATCCAAATTTTTCAAAAATAAAATGCTATCAAAGAAAACAAAAGTTGGACTCTACACAGTAATAGTGAGAGCTATATTAACATATGGATGCGAAGCTTGGACGACTACAAGCGTAACAGAACGAAGACTAACAACCTTTGAAAACAAGATATGGCGTATGATATGTGGACCCAAATTAGACGAGAACACTAGTATGTGGAGGAGAAAGTTTATAACAATAAGAACTAATTGAAGAAACAGAAATGACTCCAATTAAATATTACATAAGAGGACAAAGAATCCAGTGGTTTGGGCACATTATGCGAGAGGGTGACGACAAGATAACCAAAACAGTACTGTCTTGGAAACCTACAGGTAAGAGACCACGAGGACGACCGAGGAAAAGGTGGATGGATGTGGTCGAGGAAGATCTAAAAAGGATAGGAATTGAAGACTGGAGAAATATAGTACATGATCGAGAGAAGTGGCGTGAAGTAGTGATGGCGGCAAAAACTCTTGTAGAGTAGATAAAGCCAGAAGAAGAAGAAGAAGAAGAAGAAGAATATTATAATATCAAGAAAAAAATACGTGTTTTTATTCCTGTATGTAACAATAAAAGACAACCGAATATCGCCATTAGCGCGAGCCGACGAGGCCCGGGGCACTTCAATAGCCAGTCCAAAAATTATTAATCGTTTCTCACGAAACATAGCGTGAAGTTTTTCACATTTCCAAAAAACCGTACTCTCTGAAACATTTATTAAAACAACGCTTCAGCCGTGCTTAAAAAAATCACACGTTCTATCACGAGAAACGTCGTAAAAAATGATTTGTCGGCGAAAACGAAGAGATTTCGGAATGTCTTCAAGTCGAAAAACTGCATTGAATTCGAAATCGACCGAGAAAACGAACGTGAAACGACGCGGACGAATAATCCTAACTCGGTACGTAACGATTGTACGAGACGAGATCGTTTTTCTACATCGACGTCACGTGCAGTTCGACACGCTCCTCCCTCCCGCACGACCGGTTATCATCGTCTTGACATGGCCGCGCGCCACCGGTAACTGGTTAGTTAGTTCCGCCGTGACTTCAGACGCGACTGGCGGCGACCGAACGACACGCTGGAAAGCGCATGATATTATGGCGCGGACAATGTCTCCGGGAACGGATTCGGATCGACGAGTATAAATAATAACTGCGAAGAATAAACTGCGTTTCGTACGGACGGAGAAAGAAATCATTATGTCAATCGAGCGCAGTAGTGGCTCGTATTTTTGTGCACAAGTGCACGTGCAGTGTACACCACCTACCGACAGAACAAAAAATTAAAAATACTTAATCATATTAATACTACTAAATACCTTAAAATATTTCTAGAAACTCGGATTGCGAAAATGTATTTGAGTTTGATTATTTATAGGGTGAAACAGCGGATAGGTAATTAGTAACGCTGACGCTCATCAGGTTACTATAATATATGTGTAGTTTTTTACTCACAGTTTAATTCATTATAAATCATATAATTCTAACCCAGTCTTGTAATCATCTACTATCCCTAGTCGCTTTTAACACACAACGCTCGGCACTTTGACATCACGATCCAAGTTAGAAGTGGCACCACGCAACAATAATACTATGCCATCTATTAAGAAAACATAGAATGAAAAAAAAAAAAATATATCGAAAAATAATAATTGTAATAATGAAAGAAGTGTATAGTGTTCAGTTCGAGAACAGACCATCAGAAAAACTCATTGCGATTTTTTTTCAAACATTATTTGTCTTCCACGAGAGGCAAACTGATCGAATAATTATTGACAATGAAATACTACAATGTACGTATTTTAATCGATATTTTATGTACATATCGCAACGTAACCCTGTCCCACGTCGAGCATGATGAAATATGGTAAAAATGACATATGACATACTATTACAATAGGGGTAGGACGTAGGTAAATAATAAAAACGCGTATGACGGAAAAACAACGGAAGAAACTGTAGTTTTTAAGATCACGTTCGAGAATATTGTGCGATAGTGTCGATTGTGGCCCGTGGGGTGGCTGCATACTAGTCGCGGTCATGACGATTTTTGAGATAAACGGATATAACAGTTGCGGTCACGCCAATTTAGGTAATACCTTAGTTGCGGTCATATATTATACCAGAGGTTCCCAAACTTTTCCTACTCGTGGCGCCCTTTTAGAACTGAAGTTTGCTCATGGCGCCCTTGATAAAATTTACGACCTTTTTTTAAATAACAAACATGTATAATTTTCAATAGATAACATGGAAATATTTATTTTATATAATTATACACTGAAATATTTAATTTTAATTTTATTAGGTAAAGTAAATTAGACATAGTTTATTTGTAGAAAACAATTGAATTAGTGAGATGGATGAGCCTGGACATAACTGCATAGTTTTTCAAATCTGGGGATCAAACTTAATACCGCTACTCTCATTTCCTTCTTCAGATTGATTTTTGACCGATATTTGCTTTTTAACACAGCAACCGCCGAAAACCCAGCTTCACATAAATATGAAGTAGAAAACGGAATTAAAACACGTAGAGCTTTTTCACATATAAGGAGATATTCATTTTTTATTGAAATCCAAAATTTGGTTAATTACATATTGGTAAATTTTGATTTCATAAAAAAATTTTTGTAAAATATCGTTGTTTATTTTTAGACCACTACTTATCGGTAAAGCTCAATACCATGTTTTACCATTCTCACCCTAATATTTTTATATTTATTGATGCTTTAAATGAAATTCAAACGAATGGCTATTTAAAAATGAATTGTACGAAAACCAGTCGTGTTAATAAAATTTCAATAGAAAAAGAGCATTTTTTAGCGCAACAAATACAGTATTATGAAGAAGGTGAAATAAATCGGTTTGAATAATATCTTAAGTCGATTTCCTTTAAATTTATACCTACAAAATTTAAAAATTTATATATACTATATTTCGACACAAGTTATATAATAATTATTATTTGACAGTATTATACATATTATATTATATTAATTATATTCTACATTTTTCTAAATTAAATAAATAAACCAAATATTAATTTCGTATTTAATTACTATATAAACTATATTATATTATATTATTTAGTATACTTAGTTATTATTATTTGAGTGACCGCAACTAGTATGTAACCTTTTTGATGGGTGACCGCAACTAGTATGTAACCTTTTTGAGGGGTGACCGCAACTAGTATGTAACCTTTTTGATGGGTGACCGCAACTAGTACACACCGTGTGGGGTTATAAATGCTTATCTTCGCCCATTAAATATTACCTAATAATTGTCTTAATTAACGTTTGCTGACACTCAACCTGGACGCTCGGTCAACGTGCCCGGCTCAGTATTACGTCGCCCCCGCGGCCAACAAGTGGACCAATAATAGGTCGGGTAATAACTCCGAAACGGCGATCAAATGATCTACGCGCGTAAGACGCGAAATAATGAGCCGTTCGGACCGCTCTCAGGTGTATTTATCGAGTGTGGTATTGTGTGTTTACAAAAGACGAGGGCTTATTATATTATTAAGACCGACATTTACAGTGCTTTGTGTTTGCGTAACGTCGCACAAATCACAATTTATTATTAACAGACTGTGTGCTACATATATATATATATATATATATATATATACACATACACTGTTATTAATGGGTTTAATATTTCACGTCAATTAACCAACCCCCCGATTTTTATTCTATTATGTTACATAATTGCTAGTACTTAATGTAAATTATTGTGCATTAAAAATCTTCGAAATTGTATTCATATTTTTTTCTTTTTTAATTTTCCCGGTTCAATAAATAGGTAGTAAAATATTAAAACAAATTTTTAAAAGCTAACATAATTAAAAAAAAAAAAAAAAAAAAAAAAAAAGAAATAGTTAATAGCGATACAAACATTTTTGTTATTGAATATTTTAGCACAAGTTAATCTTTTATTTTTACCAGAACATTCATCGTTTGATCACACAGTTTAATGATGTGTATCGTATAAATTGATGAAAAGCGTTCGGAGAATTTAATGAACTTTACGAATCAAAGACGTTTGAGATTAAAATATTAAGAAATTCAACAAAGACAAATTTGAATAAAATACGACGAAACATTTAATCGATCACGTTTCTAAAATTATCGTTTTCACGCTTAAAATGTTATAAGCTATAGTGTATCTTTTTAATACGCGGCATTGTAACAAACATAATATTATACAAACAGTGTACATTAATCGCAGTCACTCGAGTACCAGTATTATAGTAAATTATGTTTTAGACTTTCACGCAATGTTCAGTCTGAAAATCATAGTCATATAGTTTATACGAGTGAAAATCGACATCGATCGTCAAGATCAGGGGTCGTCAACTTTTTTAACCACGCGGGCCAAATTTTTTTTCAATTGTTTATCAAGTGCCACATCAAAAAAAAAAAAAAAAATACGTATTATGGTATATTACTTATAATTGTATTGCTATTATATTTGATTATTTTACATAGAATTAATATGAGAGTAAAAAACACAAATGTTACTGGAAAAAATTGCTTTTAAGAAAAAATGGAATTGAATAATAAATTGTAATATTGTAAATTAATGCGATTTTTGTGCCTGCAGTTTATTAGTTAAATTTTCGATATCAGCTTGCAGACTTGTTGTTCAGACTCGTAATACAGCTTTATTGGTATCATGTATTCTTCATTAACATGCACGTAACTGAAAAAAGTACTGTAAGTACGTTTTTGTCAATTATTAAGTTTGACGTTATAGTTATAAGTAGGGCAGAAGACTTGTAGCTCTAAAAAAGCACTAAATATGTAAGCACGTATGCACTTACAATTTTTTTTTTGCGATTTAATTAAAAAGTATTAGTTAAATAAATAGGCTTTACAATAAGTTAAAACGATTACTTAGTATAAACATATTTTATACCGTCGCCAAATAAATACAATACACATTTCTCTTAATTTTTCTAATCAAGCCGTAACTTTTGTTTCTAATGATTGATTTTTTGTTAATTTCATATTTTTTCTTCTGGCACTAAACAAAAATATCCACGTAAACGATGTAGGCACACGGTTCACTGTGGTGCTGATGTAGTATGGTGTACGAAGTTGGGACAAAAATTAAAAGTAAAAATATTTTCATCCAAACATTTAGACTGTATTGTTTGAAATAAAAATGTCGATGTGAAAAAAAATGAATGAAGTTTAAATATGTACCTCAAAAAGTATTAAATAGCGTGTAAAAATGTAAAATATGCCCTGAAAACAAAAATTACGCAAAATACGCATTTATATGCGAAATCAAATTTCAAAAATAGCTTTGTGTAAAAGCATGAAACGTATTTGTTTCGTACTCTGCCATTTTTGTAACCGTGCAAAACAAATATGCAAACGCTACAACTCGTCTACCCTAGTTACAAGTTGTAACTATGAGTAAATATGAATATTCATTATAATATCATGTGGCGCCATAGTTCGGGTAACTGCAAAAAAAAATCCCTAGTGGGGGCGATCGCCACGTCCCCCCCTCAAATCCGCCACTGGATGCCGATTCGTCCAAACATCGTCCGGACGAATAAACGTCGATTTATCATTATTATTATTTATTATTATTAAACTATTGCATAGCTTTTATCGCAGGTTTGGTGTAGTGACTGAAAACAAATTATTCGAAACGAAAAAGCGTGACCACTACCTGTGGAATCCCGTAATCCCCCTCTCTGTCTACCACGCGGCGAACCGTATTGACATACCAACAAAACAAACTCATTTTATGAGAAAAAAATACTTATTTTCATATTTTAGTTATCATAGGCCTATAGTTTCTATGACACGAATTCCTGAATAACTAGAATAATAAAAAAATTTTAAATTATATCAACTTCTTATTTATTCAATATGCAATAGCTTTATCGCGGAAGTCCCCGAATGCCACTTGTCTTTTTTTTTATTATTATTTATTCGTCACCTACAGAATCACCGTCTGACACTAATCAAACGCGTACCGGACGAACTATAACCGTGTCGTGTTTGTAGTCTGCAATAAGCTCCGTTCAAAACACGATCAACACGACGACGTTCCGAGTATACTGGAGAACCGTCTGTCGGGATTCGCGGTGTAAAATTTCAATCTATGCCGGCGGTCCATGAATAATTTCCGTACGCTCGTGCGTTTTGCATATTGTGATGGGAATCGCCGCCGAGTCGATGGTAATTCAATACCCACACGACGACGGTCGTGCGTAGTGCCGTCGTAGTTCTCGCCCGCCGTCGACGTCAACGGATTTCGAAACGTTAAATTTATTGTTCTCGTGATCGAATATCCTATTTTCTCCGCGTCGGAGCGCATTATGAAACATAAAGAAGCAACAACAACGACAAGTCGGATTAACTTGTGTAACGGGAAGCTATTTTTTTTTCTTTTTTATTACCGTCATCCGTGTGTCGTGTGCAGTTTACCGTTACCGCGACAAATTCGTTTTTAATGTTTTTAATGTTCTTTTGTTTTTAGACCCGGAGCGAGAAATACGATGATCATTACACGCCGTCGTTATTTACTATATCTCTAATCAAGTTTCACGTCAGAGAAGGATACAATAGTGCGAGGATATCATAGGCGCGTATTTTATGAAATCTGGGGGGGGGGAGGGTTAAAAATTTTAAATTTTTTCATTTTCCCATCAACTTGAGAAACATTCTTTAGAAACGAGCTAGTGCAGACTACGTTACTCCGTTCTAGCCTTAGATAAATATAAATAGATAATACGAACAAAATACAATCAATACCTGATTGAATAAATTATCAATAGCTACTACACGTTTTATTTTAAAGTTATAAATCTGTTCTTTTCGGCAAATATTATATCAATAATTGTATCAGTATCGAAACTTTTAGATATATAGGTACCTAATTTTTTTCTATATACGAAATTTATCGAATATATCGAACTCACCGGTGGAAATATTATAGTGAAATACAGTAAAGCAATAAAAACAATCCGAGACAGCTTGACAACGTTCTAGGGAGGGTCTGAAGTCTCCCCCCCCATTTTAGCCTATGAAGAGTAGGTGCGTTTCGATTGTCGAACGGTTTGAAAATAAATCAATTGATACCGATGATAACTGCAATAAATAAACGATAATATTAACCCTCAACAAACAAGGCCGGTCACCCGTGACCGAGTCGAGTTATAAAAAGTACTCCACATCAGAAAAATAGTATCAATAACAAGTCCTCTCTACCTCCATACGCTTTTATCGACCATCGTCCTACCACCGGCCTGAATGATTTTTAAAACATTTTTTAATCTGTTTTGTTGAAAAATCAAACATTTTTGAATACATCAAAAATCTTCTTTTTTTTGTTTTTGTTTGGTGTTTCACCTTAAAAATACTTATTAAGTAGGTAAATATTCATTCATAAAACAGTCAATACTAATATTCAAAAGTGAATTAAATAATTTTAAAAATGGATGAAAAACACTTGACTGGCCTTGTGTATTTCGTTAAGAGCACACGGTCTTGACTGTCAAGGGTCGAACGAATAAAACGCCGACGACCCGATTTCACGGGGTCGGCCGACTGGAATCGAACCGGACGTTATTCGCCGAGGTCGGGAAATCGGATCGGTACGGCCGCACATTGGGAGGAATTGAGGTTTTACCGCGACAAAAATATGTTTTATAATAAAATCGTATTATATTTATTTAATTATAGTTTTAAATATGTTATAATTTATAGGTTTATATTTACAAAAGAAAATGAATAAAATAGCTAAGTTCTATTAGCTGTGTGAAAACACGATACTTTGGTGATACACATTTTTTGTCATACGACAATTAACCATATGAGCCAGCGCTTCATCTACGGTATAATATGTGTTATATTATTTTTTCCTAACGATTCACGAAAAGTTTTCCTGATTTTTGCAGGACGACTTGGAGAGTATTCAGTCGACTGTTTCATTAAATCAGCTGCTGCATGTTTACCTTGTTTAAAAAGTGATACTCTTGTTGCACGAAGTAATCTGTCTGGTGATATTGTCTCCACTAATGGTTAAACTTTACGAATTTTAGCTCTTTCAGATAATTGTGAAAATGGCTTTGATAGACGACCACGAAGATCAACCGCTTTTTTTTCTTTTTTTGGCAAATAAAATTTAGTACGTATTTAAACGGCCGGCCGTCGCATCGACTGTGAAGCGACGAGTGCGCGTGTCGGTCGTACGCGCGACGACGGTTAATTTCTTAACGGGACCGGCCGCCGTGTAAGAATACCGTCAGACGATTAATAATGTAATCATTCGGCGCGCGCGAGCGTTAATTAAAATGAAAAATGAATCGCCCCGGGTCGACGGCGGCGCCGAGTCCTGCGGCACGACCACGACGACGACGGCTGCGAGGCGGCGGCGGCGGTGGCGACGTCTAATCCGCCGAGTGGGTCCGATTACGGTACGAGACGACGACGACGACGACGACGACCGGGGCGGCGTGTGATAAATAATGATTTCCGAATAAATCTGTAGTTTCTGCGAGATTACGACTCGGCACGAACGCACACGTGAGATAATAATATAACACTCGCGCAAACACACACACACACACACACACACACACACACACACACACACACACATCTCGGTCATTAGTGAGCCAATGAGCTGTGGAAGGTGTACTTTTGGTATTATGGATCTGTTCCGTCTTTTAGAATAAAAGTACAGAGAGTAATTCGATTTTCTTTATGTCAGTCGGATTGAAATAATTAGACTCATATCAATTATTGTACTACTTTTTACCCGAGTCCTATTAATCTGAAATTCCAAATACTTTACACTTTACGTAATTTAGTAAAATTAAATTGTAATTAGCTCAAAGAAGAACACACTTAGATGTTAATTTTGTCTTTAATTTATTAAGTAGTAATATTTTCGATTCCGATTGGCTGGGAACTATACTAACACTTAATGTTCTAACATTTAACTCGAGATATAATGTACCATTTTTTATAAGTCACAGTTATTATGGACCTATCAATAGAATGTTAATAACTTGTAATGAATTAAAACATTTTGATTTTTTCTTTGATAATATTACACATTGTGTAAATTAAAAATTTTACTATTGTTATAAATTAGTTTAATTGTATATTTTAATGTTTTTGTTATATGATTCTGTACTTTTTCCTTCGGGGCGTAAATAAATAAATAAACAATGTTCGTATTATATATTACTCTATGTGCAGTAGTGTGTACATATCGTGTATAAATATTTACTAATAGTCGACAAAATCACAATTGTTCAATTGGATATTATTTTTCTACGTAACGATCGATTATCGAACAAGTTCCAGACTACTTACAAAATATATTGTTTGTATTGCTGAAAGTACGTAAGACGTAAAATATAATGCGTTATTCCGTTTAAAAAATTATACTCATAAATTCTAATTTAATTTACAAATCAGACGAGCTCCTATATTGTGAATTGCAAAATAATCTCTTGTAGAGAGCCCTCAAAGTGACGTATTTAGAACGAGGTTTCGGGGATTTAATCCCTCACGAATCTTATACGTGTTAACGAATTACAATATTTTTAAATTAAAGTAAAGCTAAATTAAATGTTCTGGTTCTAAAACTCCATTTGAAATTAAATTCTATATGTATACGCTACTGGGCCCTGATAATGGGTGTATTTCATTTAGAAGAAATGATAAATCCTTTTTTTTTTTTTTTTGGTAAAAATGTAGTAGTATAATGTAATATAATGATGTAGTATAGCAGAATAAAATTTACAATTTCAATTGTATTGAAAAAAAAAGCCGGTAAGACAATGGTGGTGGAAGTTCGTCCATCGTCGCTCCGCTCCTCGGACAAGATTATGGTGATGAGTAGAGATACAGGAGTTGGGTGGGATACACGAGATAGCTGGTAAGTGAGATGATGGTGGTACAAGTTCGTCCTTCGTCCCTTCGGTCCTCGGACAAGATATTGGTTAGGTATTAAGTTTTAAAGAAATGATGACTCATTTCTTTAGTATAAAACGATTCTGAGCAAAGCTTCAGTGTAATATAATATATTACTATTTAAATACTGTTTACGTATTTTACGGTTATTTGTATAATTTTTGGTGAGTTTTTTTGTAATTAAACCCTCATAAAATATTCAATTAGATATAACTCATTTAAACTTTAATTGTTATAACAATTATAACTCATTAGAAATAAACTTAAAAGAAATCAGACAATATCGAAAAAAATCGTATAATAATTTATTAAAGTGTGTATAAAAAAAAATCCTGAGTCACGATTTTTGAACTTTTGTTAGGATAATTAGGTAGGTATATGAGTAAGGTCATATTACATTTTCAGAAATTTTTGTCAAATATTTAAAATTATATTACATAAAAACTTTCAAACAATTTAGAAAATTAAAAGTTCTATATTTAAGTCAAAAGTGCTATAATTGTTCTGAAAATGTTGTCCAATATAAAAAATTATGTATTTGATATTGGATAAAATTTTCAAATTTCTAGCTTCAATACTTTTCGATTTATGACTATATACCTAAAATCTGAACAGTGAAAATCTCGTTTACGGCGGATTTTTACCGATTTTACCGTTTTTACTCAGTTTTTCGATCGTTATTCTTGATTACTGGAAAAACTATGGAGATTTTGGAAAAATGACCTCTCTAAAGTACCATCTCAGTTCAATTTCGAATCTAAAGAGTTGCTGGACGAAACTTTTGGACAAGGATTTCTATACGAAAAAGTGTTTACAGAAAAAAAAAAAGAAAAAAAAAAAAAAATAAATAAACATCATTGTAAAACCATAAGATCCTTCGCTTCACTCAGAATCTAAAAATCTAAGTTTTGGTTTTTGAGACTTTTCAGTATAATTAGGTATATATATGGGTAAGATTTTGTTAAATGTACAGGTTTATGTGAAAAAACCAGCGTGTCATTCGGTAAAAGAAAATACTTGAAATATTCTATATTCGTCCTAAATTTTAAGAAAACTTTTGTCGATTCTGTAAAAGTGTGTTGTTAATATACGGTGAAAATTTAAAATTTCACGTTTTGTGACTTTTAAAGTTTTTGCTAAAAATCTAAAATCGACCCGACGAAAATCTTGTTTATGGCATATTTTACCGTTTTCACGCAATTTTCAACAGTTAATTTTCGACAGTTACAAATGCTTGGAAAAACTATTGAGTATAAAAACAGTTGATCTGTCCAAAGTGCTCTCCGTATAAAACCGCTGATCAATTAAATGGATCAACGTAACTTTTAAACCACAAATACCGTAAAAAAATAATGTTTACTATAAAAAAAAAAATAAGTATCGCTTAAAATTAACAGACCCTTTGCCGTTAGGTCGTTACTCTCAAAATATAAAATTCATATATTGTTAGACAATATCACCGCGTGTTGATTACTGAACCTTTTTCCGACCTGCGGTAATAAAGGCACGACGATGGCACACGCAACGACTACGTGATATTATGGTTTAAATAATGATTACCTCATTAATCCAGGAGCATAGTGGACAAACTTAACGCGGTGAGCAAATTTAGGGTAAGTTTTTATTATTATTATTATTTTTTTTTAAATTATATTGTGACTAATTGTTTACAAGCTGTTCTTACCCCAGCTGGTTGAAGTATACGTAAAGTGACCATATATTTTTTTAATCAAAACGGGACAAAAAAAAAAAAAAAAATCATAATTATTTGTTACAAACAAATATTTTTAATTTAATAATATTACTAGTGAATTCTTGTGGTACTTATAATGTTTTTAAAAGACAAAAAAATCAAATTAACTTATTACACTTACTAGGTTAATTAACTTATTATAAACAAAACGTTTTCGTGTAATAATTACAAAATTAAATACTTGTATATTTTTCTAAAAACGATATTTCGTTAAAGAACATTAATTGTTTTCATTATTTTTTTTTGTCTAGTTTTTGAAAACGGGACATTTTAGCGTCCCGAAGATTTCCCAGGGGACGACGGGACAGAGATTCAAAAAACGGGACTGTCCCGTTTTGAACGGGACGTATGGTTACCTTAAGTATACATCTAATTAGCTAAGTAAAAAAAAAAAAAAAACAATAAATAAAATATATCTGTGACACGTTTTATTTGCTGCATATTATTAAAACGAACCGATTTAGTTTGAGCCCGCTGCACTATAGTAGATCAGAGTCTTCGTACGGGTAGTTACAATTAACATCTCCAAATTTTTTATAGTTCAACGAGACAGTGGTGAACCCAGGAGTTTCTTCGAAACTTATTGGTTATATTGATTATTACTTATTAGTTATTAGATTAGATTTGGACATTAGGTATTTTTTTGATAACACTTCGCGCCCGATGCATATAGATAATATCACGGTCTTATATACCTAATATAACAATAATATTATCAACGATTGTCAATAACGTACTATATACAACCATGGTTTAAGATAAAATATAATATACGTATGTCGTATATCTTAAACTGTGTCGCAACACTGTTTTTCTATTATATTTTTATCATACAATCATGAACCAATATAAATTTATTATATTTTTTTGGACCCTTTTTTAATAAATCCTGGTTGCGCCACTGCAACGAGACTTTCCCGCCCATAAAAAAAGTACTCAATTATTGTTTTTCGTTGATTTTCAGCACGGGATTGACGTTAATTCCGCATGGCAAAATACAAAATAGGCACGACGTTTCTTTGAACGCTTGATTAAAAACACAATGAATGGGGCCGGCAGAGTAAATCTACATTGCAACGTGTATCTGTTCGATGTTTTGATGGATAAACTAAAGAATTATACAGTAAGTGCAGTCAGAAATATACGTGCAAACTGTTTGGGATAGAGTTTCGTATGAAAACGGCATTATTTCGACTCGAAACGATGATTATAGCTTATTAAATAACATAATATCTGTCCATTTCCGTATGGGTAGTCGTTGTTTTTTTTTTTAATTAGACCAATTCTATCGTTTCTACCGTGTCGAAAAAATACGTATGCAAATGCTCAACGTATAATATTCGATACTATAATACGATAAGTGTATGCACGAGAGTATAATCGAAACACTCTCTTTATACCCAAAATAATATTGAAGGGTACACGGGAAAAACCAAAAAAGCCACTTTTTTCCGATTTCGATTTCGATATAAAATTTCCGATTTCAGTATAAAATGATTTGCGCATGGTCGAACCAGCAAAAAAAAAAAAAATAAACAGGCAAGTCGAGAGTTATGACCGTCGGAAGGTTAGGCAAACAATTGAAAAAAACAAAAAAGTCACCATTAAAAACATGTTTTTTTCGAAATGAAAAAAAAAAGCGACTTTCCTGGTTTTTTCTCTGTAGTACCCTTCAATTGTATTATATAATACGAAACGTGAGTAGTAACCGATGTACCAATGTTGGTTATGACAAGAATTTTTTTACCTGAAGCACGCGGGTAGTGCGGAAACCGGAGTTTTATGAACATTACGATTAGCATTGTAACTTGTATTACACCAGGCATGTCAAACACGCGGTCCGCGTGCCGCAGGCGACCCTCGGCTAATTTTTTTTGTGGTCTGCGGCCGCCAACAATAATGGAAAAATAAAGAATAAAATATTAATACCGCGTCACAACTGTTTTAGATTCTTAGAGAAAAGTTTATTCGGTACACATTGTTATACTGCGTTCTGTTCTGATCTTTCTAATTTACGATTTTGTGCTAGTACGATAATGTGGAAACTCGTAAATTTGCTTGTAAAATCAATTCAATGTTGAGCTGCACTCATCAATGTGTACAACTATTTTCATTGATGAACAGTAATAAATCACCCGTTATATCTCCTGATTAACCGACGCACATCTAAATATCGTGTTGAAATTGGCTTAATATATCAAATAATAAATTGAAAAGTTGGCGGGATAAAAAGGAGATGTCAAATACCGTCCAAACATAATTATTAATACGTAATTTTTTTTTGCAGTTTTAATAACACGCCTATCGTGTATACGGTTTTGGACTCGCGACCCATTTATTAGGCCTACATTTTTCGCGACCCACGTAAGCTTTATAAAAAATCTAAAATTGCTTGATACTTTGCAGTAACACTATTAAAACTGAATAAATAAAAATTACACTGTAGTAGTTGGAATAATTTTTTTTTAATAATTTAATAAATATTTTTTCACCTGATATAATTTTATAAATTTTATTTTAATTTTAAAAAGACATGTTTCGACCCAATTTTAAAGCTTACGCGACCCAAAAATGGGTCGCGACCCACCGGTTGAAGACCACTGTTATACATAATGAATATGATTTATTTAAATGTTAATTTTTTCAAGGCTTTTTTAATTTAATCGTATCTACTGTATTTGTAGACGTAAAGAATACCATTGAACAATTAGTATAAAATATTTTTTCTCATTAAATTTCAATTTTATTCGGCTCACTCGATACTTTAAGTTTGACACACCGCCTGTACTACAACAACCGCGACCGAGATCGAACGTTATTTTTCCCGTGGCGTTTTTTTTTTACCGGCGTGTTGCCAAAACCCTCGATCGCTCCGCGGGGCTGTAGAGCAGGGGTCGGCAAGTGATTTCTACCGGTGTCCGGAAAACTAAAATAATACGTAAACGGGGTCCGTAGAGAAAAAAATTTTATTTTATTACATTATTCAATAGTTATTACTAAAATTTTAAAATTATTTGAAGAGTTAACATGTCTTTTGATGTTATATTACGAGAAATCGCATTTCTTGTCTTTGGCTAGTAACTTGAAATCCGGAACTCTTGTAGAACATTTAATACGAAATATGTTCTCAATAGACTCAAGGTGAGCATCCGTTAACTTTGTTCTCTACTCTTTTATAAAAAAAAAACTGTTTTACAAAACGAAGTCTTTTTCAATAATAACGATGGAAATTGAAATAACGTACTTATTAAACTATCAAAGAAAGATGTGTCGACAGTCCAGATCACTGCCTTCCGCGGTCCGGATTCGGGCCGCGGTCCGCCAGTTGCCGACCGTTGCTGTAGAGCAGGGATGGGCAACTCAATGTTACTATAGAACCAATTTTTAGAAATTTAAAATATAGCGGGCCAGAGCATAGAAAGCAAAAGGTCATTCAAAATACACATTTTAAATAGCATTTATTTTGTTTATAATGAAATAGGACATGGGTAATACAAAAAGCGTTATTGAAAATAATTTAATTAAATATTTAAATATAAATAGTTATTTGCAGTTTAGTGAGAGTTTTGAGGATGTGTGGCTTGTAATGACAACGCGGCAAAATCGACTTCTATTTCGGACGAAGAAACACGAAGTAGGTGACTTCACGTTTCATCTGTAAGTCGATTTCTATGTTTTGAATCAATATGTTTCATGTTTGAAAATGTACATTCACAAATGTAAGTAGTTCCAAACACGGATAACATTTTAAATGCGAACTCTCGTAATAAGTGGATATTTTAGAGTAGGTAATTTTTTCCAAAAGTTTATGTCTTATTTCTTTTGTAGATAATAATGATGGATCTGTTTGCAACTCACACAATTCTAATTGAAGTTCAGCGTCTTGCTTTTCAATTTAATAATAAGACAAGATAGAGTATACACTATACTAGTGATGGGCATAACCGACTAGTTTTAAGTATCGATAGTTTCAAAAACTGCCGAGTGATTTTTCAACTGAATAGATATTATTATTCATCGATTGTTTTTAAAAATTATCGAGTAATTCACTCGATAGTTTTCTTTCGGTAGCTGCATACGTCTTACACCGACTTGTTTTGACTATCGAGTTGAAAAAAACAATCGAGTGATTTTTTGGTATTATCGACCGAATTTACTTGATAATTCTCACTAATTAAATTTTCATTGGGTAAGTAGGCCTAAAAATGAATCAAAACAGGTACGATTTAATCATGGCTAAATAGTAAATAATTCATAACCTAACCTAAAAAGTAAAAATTTCGATAGCTCGATAGTTTTATAAATCAACCGAGTAATAAGACAGTTTAAACTGTCGAGTACTTCGATAGTTATCATTCGATTGTGCCCATCACTACACTATACTAGGCATTATTATAGATTATAGGGTATAGACGATAAAGTTTAAAATTGTATACCTATACCTAATGCAATTTGAAAACGTAGCGCGGGCCAGATTAGGACTGTGCGATTATTTTTATTAATCGATTATTATAATCGATTATTCGATTAATCGATTATTTTTAACGAATGATAAATAATCGAATGTTCGAATAATCGAATAATCGATTAATAATCGAATAACTACAATCTTAAACATGAAAATATAATTATAAAAGGGGATGTTCAAACTTAAAAGACGAATTCAAGATGTTGGATTTATATCTGCATTTAAGCATTCGTTGAATAAGTCTAAAGTTTTTAGCGTTTACATAAAACAATATATCCATCAAAAAGAATTGGAAAATCATAATAAAATATTGTGTTTGTATTATTTGTATTACTGAATCAAAACGGAGAAAGATAGAAGAAAGTAGTAATTGATGTTTACCCGGACGGCCGGACGAAGAAGAGTGATGAGTATAAATATAGAAACATTTTATAACAGAAATGTATTTAAAATTTTTATGAATAAATTGATTAACCCAGAACAATTATTTGGTTATTCATATTACTATTATTAGAACATTATTGAGTATTTGATTGTAAATTATAATTCGCCGATTATTCGGTTAATCGATTAATCGATTACTATTCGAGTATTCTCGATTAATCGAATACTGTTTGAGTATTCGAATAATCGTACACTACTCTCAAAATATTCGATTAATCGATTATAATCGAAAATTATAAAAATAATCGATTATTATGGGGAAAAAATAATCGCACAGTCCTAGGCCAGATAAATAAAGGCTCGCGGGCCGGGTGCGGCCCGCGGACCGCCAGTTGCCCACCCCTGCTGTAGAGGAACAAGTGGGGACGTGGCCACGAGGTCACTCTCCGGCGGAATACCGTACGCGCGCGCCGTAATGGCTGATATTATTAACATCAATAACGACCGCACCTGCATAAGTGCCGTGTAGAGATATAATATAATAATATAATTTATAATATATAACGTGTACGTTATCGACCGTACACGATAATAATAATAATATTAATAACAATAACGCGCCGCCGCCGGTGTCGTTTGCGCGGACCACGGGCGCGTGCCGCAGCGGCCATTTCGCGTGATTTATTCGGACTCTGGCCACGACGACGACGTCGAAGTCGAATTCCGGATCGCCGTGAAACCCAGAGGGTGTCGACCGGATCCGTGTATTGTGCACTGCCCCCTCCGGGGTCGGACCTATGAATAGTCGACGGAAAAACGACGGGTGAAAATTCCTCTAAACGCACGCGTGGCTCGGCTGGTTATTTTATTATTATTATTTAATAATATTCACGATATCGTCACGGGCACGAGGACGGCGGCGGCGCGGCGGCGGCGGTGACTCGAACGGACCGACACGACAACCCCGCGGGGACGTACGTTATCATTTGCACCGACAGGAGCCGGGTCGTTATTTATACAATTAGAATCCGGCCGCGGGATCGCGAGGCAACACCCGCCCCGAACCACATGTCTCTCTGTACATGTATATTATACACGCATAAACGCGTACACAACACGGGTGTGCGACGTGTACGAAACGCGTACTACAGGTATTTGTCGTGCGCCGCGTTTGCGGAGGGGTTTAATCTTAATATATATTATACAGGGTGTTTCACGAAGATCTGACATTTTGAATAACTTTTGTTCTATTCAATATTTTTAACTTTTTTTTTTTAATGAATACTATAGCCTAGCGCTACAATGAAATTACATCAAAATTTTATTTTTATTTTTAAAACTCAAATTTCAAAATTTTAAATTTTAATTTAGAGTTTGAAAAAAAATCAAATTAGCCATTTTGTAAACGTTAATTTTGTATGATTTTTTAAAGTTTACGAAAAATCGAATTAAATTGCTTAATAGTAGTTCAAATAATCACTAGTGATATTATCTGATGACTGCAGATAAACGATACATATTATTACATTTTTCGTAAACTTTAAAAAATCATAGAAAATTAACGGATCAACCTTTATAAGAATTTCAAACGCCAAAATTTTTCTAAAAATCATGTTTACAAAATGGCTATTTTGATTTATTTTTCAAACTCTAAAATTACATTTTAAATTTTGAAATTTGAGTTTTAAATATAAAATAAAAATTTTAATGTAATTTTATTGTAGCGCTAGGCTGTAGTATTTATTTTAAAAAAATGTTAAAAATATTGAATAGAACAAAAGTTATTCAACATGTCAGATCTTCGTGAAACACCCTGTAAATTATAAATGTGTGTGTGTGTGTGTGGACGAACGCAGGTGTGTGAAGGGTTTCAAACGTATGTGTGTGCGCGCACCTCGGTATTTGCACGCACACTTTCACGTGCGAGCACGTGCGCGAGCGTGTGTGTGAATAGTTATATTATCTCGTCTCCGGTGTTGCCTCCACCGCCTCCGCCGCCGCTACCGCCTCCACCGCTACCACCTCCGCCGCCGCCGCCACCACCTCCGCCGACGTTACCGTAAGACCGCAATCAAGCAGATTAGGCTCAGATGGTCGGATTAAGACACGGCAAAAGGGTTTTATTCGGCTCAGCCGGCGGCGCGGCGACGGATCAATCGGCCCGGGATATTACGCGCATAATGGCATTATGCAAAAAGACGTTTGCAGACAAATAATAATTTCACAATCATTTACGCGGTGGATCCCGCGAAACGCGTACCCGTGTGAACGTGTACGTACGGTTGTTCACGTGTCGTTACCGTCGCGCGGACGGCAGACGCGACGGCCCGAGAGAACGGCACCCGGAGAAGAAATAATAATAATACGTACGTGCGACGCGGGCGAGACGACGAGGGTAAAACGTCCGTAAAAGTGTCGCGCACACGCCGAGCATATCAATTAATAACAACAATCTCGTTCGAGACGACGACGGGCCATAACAAAAGCGTATATCGCGTGCTGCGTTGTGCACGCGCGTATTTATTTTTTTTTTAAAACACGTATAGTCTACGATATTGCGAAATGACGTTTTTCAAAAAGTTATAAAACCGTCTCGCGTGATTTCCACTGTTTAAGTACGTGATTCCAATATCACACACACACCGTCGTTCTTGGAAAACGATATTGAATTTCGTCGACCTTATGAATATTGCAGTATACGGCACTACGGAGAACAACAGCGTACCGGATTTCACGTTTGGTTTTCTTACGAAATTAATAAATCCAGCCTCCGCGTGTATACCTATTATAATATCAGGGTTTGGAACTTAAAAATCGAATTCTTTCACGTTCACGTTCATTTTATTTTAAACGAACACGTTCACGTTCACGTTCTTCGAAAAAACGAACGCGTTCATTCGGCCGTTCACTTAGACTTTTTTCATTTTATATTTGAAAGGTAACAAGTCAAAACGTGTTATTATTGTCAAAATTGACGAAATCGAGATAAATATTGATTTATAATGGTTAGGTCAATTGGTAAAACAGTCGAGGAATTCATTTTTGTCTTTATTTTTTTTTCGTGTATATTTTTCAAGGCGTAACTTAGGCTTAAAAAGTTGGAGTTTTTTTAAAACGTGGTATTTCCAACCTTAATTCTTTTCAAAATGTATTATTTCGGGAAAAAGTACGTTTCGCACCCTCAAAGATAAATATTGAAAAAAAAACTACTTAGGTTACTTACTATCGATTTTATAATTTGAAATCCGCTCGCGATTTCTGAACGGTCAAACCCGTGGTCGTTAACGCCGTGCAACACGTAACGGCTGGCTTTCCTCGGTCGTACGAGGGTGGTGAGTACGAGAGAAAGTTTAGGTGAATATAATGCACCGTAATTACAATTTATGACGATTGTCATCCGGATTCTACGCCTAATTGTCTCTATTATGACATTTCACGCATACATAATAATACTCGTTTTACGATACTAACTTATAAACGATGTATACTGCCATATTAATTTTTAGATTCTGAGTGAAGCGAAGGATCTTATGGTTTTACAATGATGTTTATTTTTTTTTATTTTTTATTTATTTTTTTCTGTAAATACTTTTTCGTATAGAAATCCTTGTCCGAAAGTTTCGTCCAGCAACTTTTTAGATTCGAAATTGAACTGAGATGGTACTTTAGAGAGGTCATTTTTCCAAAATCTGCATAGTTTTTCCAATAATCAAAAATAACGATCGAAAAACTGAGTAAAAACGGTAAAATCAGTAAAAATCCGCCGTAAACGAGATTTTCACTGCTCACATTTTACGTATTTAGTCATAAATCGAAAAGTATTGAAGCTAGAAACTTGAAAATTTTATCCAATATCAAATACATACTTTTTCATATTGGACAACATTTTCAGAACAATTATAGCACTTTTGACTTAAATATAGAACTTTTAATTTACTAAATTGTTTGAAAGTTTTTATGTAATATAATTTTAAATATGTGACAAAAAGTTCTGAAAATTTAATATGACCTTACTCACATACCTACCTAATTATCCTAACAAAAGTTCAAAAATCGTTTGTCAGGATTTTTTTTTATACACACTTTAATAAATTATCATACGATTTTTTTCGATATTGTCTGATTTCTTTTAAGTTTATTTCTAATGAGTTATAATTTTTATAACAATTGAAGTTTAAATGAGTTATATCTAATTGAATATTTCATGAGGGTTTAATTACAAAAAAACTCACCAAAAATTATACAAATAACCGTAAAACTACGTAAACAGTATTTAAATAATAATATATTATATTACACTGAAGCTTTGCTCAGAATCGTTTTATACTAAAGAAATGAGTCATCATTTTTTTTAAACTTAATACATTCATCACCAATATCTTGTCCGAGGACCGAAGGGACGATGGACGAACTTGTACCACCATCATCTCACTTACCAGCTTTTTATTATTATAGCCAAAATATTATATGGAATGAATTTAACAACCATTTATATGCGATCAAAAATCGCAAAAGTATATGCAATAAATATAAAAAATGGCAAAATATGCAAAAATATGCGAAATAAAACTTTGTATTTTGGATTTATGGACTATAATTAAAACTTGTAGCTTACCTAGCTACTTTTTGGACTGTCTGAAAAAAACATGCAAACGCATATAAATCTGGGCTCTAGATATCACAATTTCAAATGGTGTTCAACAATATCTTCTGTCAAAGTTGATGAAAATCGAATTTTCACACGGTAAAATCACTCGTTTCCGTTGTGTTTTAAATATAATCGATTAGAAATGATAAATAATAAAAAAAAAAAAAATCAAAATCAAAATAAATATCTCGGCCTACCTAACGGCGCAGACGCGCTCAGACCGACGACGGCCAATAATTGAATAGCGTCTGCACTCAGCAAAACCGTTCACACACACACACACACACACACACACACACACACACACACACACACACACACACACACACACACACACACACACACACACACACACACACACACACACACACACACACACACACACACACACACACACACACACACAAACACGCAAACACGCAACATATAATAAACGCGCGTCCCGGATTAATAATAAACCGGCGGGAAAACTTTATTTTATTTGCATGTGAGATCTCCGCCACCCCCGTTGCCGTGGTGAAATGCCCGCGAGCACACACGGGTCGTCCCGTTTGCGGTTTTATTTGCAAAGTTTTACTACGTCGCTGAAAGTAAGTACAGGGTACACCCACACGAGGCGGTGGCGATTTCTCGTGCGCTCGTTTCCCGAGTTGAGCCGTGTAATGCCAGAGACGACCTGTGCGTCGTGTGTTTTGCGTCAGTCACTTCGTCTCGGCAAGAGGAGACGGGTCGTGCGCGACACTTCTCTCGGTCGTCGAATGCCACAGGTCTCTATTATTTACTACAGTGGTGCCCGACTCGACCGAAGGTGTATATAGATATTAGATACAGTTAATGGGCGGTGAAATAAACGATGAAGTTGATATGATCAAAGAAAAGGTTAAAACATGTATATAGACGTCGAAAAGATTTAGAAAAACATTATGAAAATCTCAGTCAATAATAAAAAAAAAAACGCGATTCCAGGGTGTTGAATATTTATATAATTGAATTTCGCTGTAAATTGATTTATTCTTTGATTTTTAAATCAAGGTGTTTTATTTGGTGAAAATTCAAAAACAAAAAAACCGAAACGAAGTATATACACGACACCACGGACCGTCGAAGATGAGCCCGCGAACCGTCGGCTGGGAACCACTGTTTTTACACGGACAAACTCCCGTCGCGGAGAGCGTATGATATTTTCATTTCGTATCGAATCGGATCCCAATAAACAGTATAGCGTTTTTCTTCTTTTTAAAAAAAAAAAACGTCGGGTTCGCGCACGCGCGCAACCCCGATGGTTCGCGAAAGGTCCTTGAAAAAATATATTTTTTCGTCGAATCTGCGTTCAGACCGTGCAAACGATCGTACGTATTATTGTATATAATAACGTCTTTTTTTTTCTTTAAATCGCACAACACTCACGGCGATAACGAGGGTCTTCGAACGTGCGTCACAAAGGTATTAAAAAGGCTCGAGGAAAACCGAAAGACGGGAGGGGGGAGCTAAAGAGAAAAAATTTTGTTTGATCAATCGTATAAAGCTGTTAATAATAATAATAATAATAATAATAATAATAATATTAATAATGCTTTGTCTAAAATGTTATTTTTTTCCTTCTTTTGTCCACACGCGTTTTGCAGATCACCTTTTTACGCTCAACACGTCCGTAGCAACACGAGACGCAAGGAAAATATAAATTCGAACGGCTGCTGCGGCTGTTAACAACATTACGTTTTAGCCGTCGGACGACGGACAGAGTATACGTATTACGTGCAAAATATTATGTGAGTGCGTCTTGTGTCTCTGTGTTTCTCGACTGCATTTATCATTTTAGATTCTGAGTGATCTCGTCGACGGAACTCTCGGGAGTATGCTCAAAAATGTGGGTGCATTATTTTTATTTTTTTTTTTTCATTGTTTTTGATCTCGTTGGATATCAACCGAATATTGCACTGTTGTCGTTTGAAAACATCAAATCGTTATTACACGGCATTTAAATAATTAATGTAAATCACAAAACACGACTTGAATTTAAAATCAAATACGATTGTGACCACAGCCGTGCTTCAGGAATAGTCGGCATAGCGATCCAATTGTTCGCGATTAAATTCGATTCAACACGAATTTTAGCACGAAAACATTGAAGTGTTGTAAATTTTCTGCATCTAATACTGAACTTGTTAATTCATTTAAAGATTTAGGTATAATTTTTGATCCTAAATTAAATTTCTCTCTCAATACAGAAATAATAAAAAAATGGTTTTCGAAACCTAGGATTTATCAAACGTACTTGTGGTTCATTTTTAGATTCTGTTCCCTTAAAAATCCTCTACTTTTCTCTTGTACGTTCTAATCTCAAGTACTGCTCCTTGATCTGGATTGATAATAATTTAAAACAAAATATTTTGCTAGAATCTGTTCAAAATAACTTTTTATGTTTTATCGCTTTTAAATTCAACATTAACAGGCCTATTCATGGAACATAATATATCAATGTTTTACATTTTTTTAATATCTCTCTACTTTCTGACCGTAGTTTACTTTTACTCTCTAAATATTTGCAAAACTAATATTAGGTTCAATTAACTGTCCTGGAATCCTTTATTTAATATTTTAATCCGTTCCAAAATAAAAAGTCTTAATACTAGTGATCCAAAAAACCCTTTTATCCTCTTTTCTAAACCAAAAATTACATATTACACTCTCCTGCTAACCTTCTTATGACTGCAGGTAATACTTATATTATAGTTAATTATATTTGATTAATTTTAATAATATTTTTTAGCTATTTTTTATTTACTTTTTAAGTATTCTTATTATATAATCTTAAATTAATATAAATTATAATTAATTGTATTATGCTTGTTATCTCCCACTCACAATGTTTGTAACACTATGTTTAAGGACTCACGTCCGTTTATATTAATAATAAATAAATAAATAAATAAATAAATTCGTATTGCACGGTTTTGCACGATTCGTCGTTCACACATCAACGAAAACGATTTTTACAAACTGTGGTCGAAATACATTAAAACGTATATTTTCTTTCGTTTCACGGCGTCCGTAAGCCAAATACGCTATGCGTGCGGTGCGGTGGCTTCCCGTGGCGGTCGAGAATAACTGCGGGTGTACTACACGCGTCGAACGGAATATTACGAAAAATCACGACGCAAACGTGTCGAAAACTTTTTCCGATCGATTACCCGAGTATCTCTCGGTTTGTTGTTCGTCTAAATGGTTTTAATTGACTGCACGTCGTTTCTCCTTAGAACTCGTGTAGTTCATCGATTTTTGTTTTGGGGGCGCGTTTCGATTGCCTATCGAAAAAGTTTTGTGCACCTTTCAACAGTATAATATGTATGAATGTATAAAAAAAAAAAAAAACGAAACAAAAGTTTTTTAGTCGGATAATTAATATCGTATTTGATGATTGCATTACTGCAAACCGTTTTCTTTTTTTTGATTTACCGTGCGATTGTCGATTATCGACCGAAATATGCCTCGAGCCGTCGGCGAACGTAGCGTTCGAGCGGCAGAGTTTCCTTGTCTATTTAAAAAAACAAAAAAAACAAAAACACCGGCGCTGCGTGTTTCACGTATACGTAACGATATCGGATATAAGTCGCGTTTTAATTGAATCGAACTCGGGACGTCGTGTCAATTGAAACTAAAAATAAAAAATGCTTAACGCACAACGCGAACGAAAAATATATTACAATGCGCCTTTGCCCGGGTTATGGACGTGGCGAAATTCAAAACGCAGTTGATTTTCTATACGCTCGCGCGCGAATCGATATGCACGTGAAACGATACGGTAACAACAACACGAGTGGAAAAAAAATCAAAAAAAAAAAATATACATATATTGTATATTTTCTACATATGCTTTCTCTCGCACGTGATTTTTTCTTTTTTTTCTCATACCAATTCTTTCAAAAAAATATGTTTAATAATGGCTCCGTCACGTGCAGCAGCACCGGCTTTTCGTTCGAACGTTTATACATCTGAGCGAGTATAATAGTCGTCGCGATAAGGCGTCGTGTGACTTTCGAACGGGATAACCTCGGATCGTGAATACCCGCGCGCTAATGCTCACCCGTGATACGCGTTCACATTTTTCCGAGCTTTGTAGTACGACTCGTGCGTCGCCTGTCCCGCCCGGAGTTTATTTCCAGCGTTCCGGTTACGGTTTTAAAAAGATTTTCAAAAACCAATAAACGACAAGTCATAGAGTTTTTTTTTTCATTTGTACAACCCGGGAGTTGATTTGCAACTATGAGAAATCGTAACTAGGGAAGGAAGGGTTACTGTGCAGTGGTTTCCCGATGCCTTCTGCACAGGAGAGATGGCGGCCGTTCTCTCTAGACCATTGGTTCCCAATCCGCGGCCCGCGGACTACACGTGGCCCGTTAACATTTTTAAAATAAAACAAAATATTCGAATAAAAGTAAAATGATTGCAAAATACAAATTCTTTTTATTAATTGTTTAATCTCGTCATCTTTTCAATAGTCAACAAAAGATAGGAGGAAAACAAGTCCTACACGTGCACTGTATACCCACTATGTGTAACAAAACTATATTATTAGATTGACATTGAAATTATTCGGACTTTTTCATTGGTGGCCCGCTCGAAGAAATTGTTTACCAAAGTGGCTCGCCGAAGAAAAATGGTTGGGCTTCACTGCTCTAGACAGTCGCCTGCCCAGAGAGAGAGAGACAGAGAGAGAGAGAGAGAGAGAGAGAGAGAGAGAGAGAGAGAGAGAGAGAGAGAGAGAGAGAGAGAGAGAGAGAGAGAGAGAGAGAAAGAGAGAGAGATCCACCCGTGAACGAGGTTTGAACCGGCGGCGACAGTGTGCGTCAGCGGTGACGCCTAGTTTCACTCGGACACTCCGTCTCCCAATAGTTATAGGGTTGGTTCTTTTTTTTTTTCTGTTCTGTTTTTATTGTTTAGTTTTTTTTTTCGTGTGTCCGTACGTTGAACCGAAGATCGAAAGCGGCGATCACTGCTTCCGAAACACTTCTTTTCTTCGCCGTGTGCCTCACTCGACTCGGTGACGTGACTGTCAAAACGGCCGCGTACTAGTGATGCACAACGATACCGTATTTCGATATCGATATCGATATTGAACCAATTTTTCGATATCGATGGGACTAATTTATCGAAAGTACATCGATATTCGGTATCGCTACATTAAAGTTTCCATTTTCTGTTCATCTAAGTTTTAACAAATAATCAATGTCAAAGAACGATAAACACTAACGATAAGCAATAGCCAATAACACTGTAACAATAAGGTTCTCATGACAAACATAATATATCGCAAAAACCGAAATTGTACAAATGGTATGACCATCTGTAATTTAAATTTAGTTTTCAATTGTTCTTTTTATTATTTTTTTTTTTTTAATAAAAATTAATAATGTATGATGAAAACTTTTTTATTAATGTCAGCGATCCTAAAAGAAATCCGTCAATAAATTATTTAAATTTAATTTTGTATTGTTAAGTATTGTAATTTTATAAATAAAATTAAAATTTTATATTATATCGTAAAATTTGTTTTGTTTTTAATAAATATTATCAACGACGTATTATGTAAACCTTTTTTAATGTCTACAATTCCGAAAAGAAAATCCGTCCGCAAATTATACAAATAGTACGATATTATTAATTAACAATTGTTTCGGTTTTAAAAATACTCGTAATATTATATCACTTAATCGTATATCGATATCGATATCGTTTGTTATTCGAAATCACGATACGATATCTATATAAATGAATCGATATCGATAATTGAAAACTTATCGTTGTGCATCACTACCGCGTACAGTTACGACGACGGTGCACCTAACCTAACCGCGGTGTCTTCAAAACGGACGAGTACACCGGTTGTTTAATGTCGTAGCGCACCGGGCGGACGTGCGTCGTCGTTGAAAAACGTGTACAGCCGTTTATGAACACGTTGTGCTCGCAGAGGAATACACCGCCGCCGCCGCAGTGACCTTAATTCACAAATTGGATTAGTACGATATCGGCGACACTCGTTTTTTTTTCAAATTGAATTAAACTTTGTTTTTGGTTTTTTTTTGTTCGTATTATGTTTTGAATTTTATAATTTAACTATGTTAAACATGTTCCGCGTGACACAAAACGTTCTTGACAATACGACGACATTATTTGAACGGTTGAAAACTCTGCGCGTGGCTACGCGCTATTAATAAAAACGACTCGTGTTTTGTTCCAAGTTGAAAACAAAAAAAATAAAAAATTAATTTAAACAACACTCTCGTCGGCCACTAGTTTAGTTTGATAACTTCGTAATAATGACGCGCGAGCGTTTGTCTGCTGTTCGGGTGCAAACGAAACATTCGATCGAGCCGTCTCCTTCTCTCGCTCTCGAGTTTCCCCGCGCGTCCGTGTGTCCGGACGCCGCGTCACGCGTTATGGAATTACACGCGGCGATAACTCGATCGACATTGATAAAAAGATAAACGTCCCCGTATTTTTTTATTAGTTTACGAACGCCTTCAGCACTAGGATCGACCAGACGGGTCGACTTTAACGACTTTAACGCTTCGTCGTGCACGGCGACGGTCGAGTCGGTCAGACCAGGAAGAGGTGCAGGGAGGTATCCGACCGATAATATTAAATTAATCTAGGCCAAAATCAAAAGTCACATGTTCCAGAAACTTCTTTTTTCAGAAAACGACAAAAACTAAAGGAAAACTATCGTAATATTAAATAAAACCAAATAACATCATTATTATGTAATTTATGTCAAGAAACATAAATATTTCGTAAAAATTTGTTGATTTCGCCGTTTGAATAATTTTTTTTTTTTTTTTTTTGGTTAGAAGTTTGGAACATAAGAGTTTTGGTATCGATAAATGGAACTTGTGAGTTTCGATTATAACTACAATGGAACATGTAATGACCAATAAATCATAATTTTGATAATAAAATAGAATACTGTTTTATAGATTAATACGTTTTGTTTTCGATTAGTAAGATTCTAATCATTATCAAATATTTTAAACTTTTAATATTTTCATAAGTTGTCAACTGTGACAAATAAATAATATAGAATACAGTGGTATATTATTCATACATTTATTTATTTTAAATCAAATTTTTATTGAATTTTAACTTTTATCATAATTTTTTCAATCAGTTACAAAACTCACAATATGATCCAACGGAACATGTTACTTATTTTAACACTCACCACTTGTTTCTTAATGATATTTACACGGGTGGTTGTGAGTTAAGAAACCGACTGATCAGATAGAGACCAATTCCTCGTCAAAAGTTCTATAAGACAGTGTTGACAATTCATTTTACCATTTTTTTCAAACATGTGACTTTTGATTCTAGCTTACTCATTCCGGGTCGTCGTTAAACGTTTGCCAACTACGCCGACTTCGTTTGATCGAAATTCAATCGCTACGAGCGAAACTCGGATGCTAACGAATCACCGCACAAGAAAAGTCAAACATATGAAACCACAATAATTATAAACGATCGTCGTCGTCGTCGTCAGGGTTGAACGCGCTCGAATCAAAACGGAGCGGATTTTCTTCAAAGTCTCATCAGTGGCGTCGATCCGATGTACGCGTCGCTGTAAAAGACGAAACGAACTCGCGGAACGCCTCGAAACCGACCATCACGATAATAATGATCTCGTCCGTCCGTCGAGACGATCTACGCACGAGTGTGGAAAAAATACAATGTGAGAGAGGTCGTGAAAAAAATGAACATCCGATTCGGGGGTGGCCACCGGGAAAAGGTCAACAATCACTGGACCTGGTGTTTTTTTTTTTTTTTTTTTTTTACTAGTGTCGTCGGTCGGCGGGAAACGTTGTCCCGTCGTCGAGACGAAACGCAATAGAACGCGAAAAACGAAATGAAAAAAAAACAAATAAAAAAATCCGACGCGCTCGCCGTCTTCGGGTTCAACACACTCTCGAGTCTCGACGACACACACGCCACTTCGGTCGAAAGGCAGAGATGATTTTTGCAAACATTACGTCTCTTCACGTATAAAACGTGTTTTTTTTCTCTCGCGGACGCGTCGTTGCGAGTTCACTCTACCACGCCGTCACGTCACTTTCGTCGTAGCCGTTGAAGTTCAGGTCGAGAGACGGTGGAGACGACTCTTTAATTTTATCGTATTTTTTTTTTCTATTTTCGTGCGTAAGAATTGTAGTTCGTAAGTGTATTTTTTATTTATTTATTTTCTTCCCCTGCAACCTTACAAGTAAAGAGGTGCACATTGAACACGCGAATCTGTATAGTCGTCATCACGTGTACTCGGTCAATGGCGTTCCAGAAAAATGGGTTATAGACCAAATACCTCCATCGATCTCGCTATAATTTTAAATTTTACTAAATGTACGTTTATATTTTGACGATTTTTCTGTACGAGTCTTCGTTAATCAAACATCTAAATCTTACTTAACGATGAAGATTAACAAAAATTTAACAAATAATACAATATATTATAATATAAGGTAAATTAATCGCGATAAACAGTCGATCGGGACCAGATCATGTGACGATTTGAAAACCACAAGTATCTATATTACGTAATAATCAAAACTTTATTTTGTCTTTAGTATAGTACTCAGAAAAACGGCGTGCCCAACCTGAACTGACCTAACCTTTTTTTTGTTGTTCTTTTTTTTGCTTTCGGAATCGGTAACCACCTCCGGACTACGTTAGCATAACTCAGAGGTAGCTACAATCGTTTATTTATAAACAAATGATTACAGTTACCAAGAAAAGAAAATCGAGTGGTTGCAAGACAATCCCTTACCTAATCCTCTTACATTTCAATATAATATGAATAATGAAGGCTCTATCCTTCAAACTTCCGCCGTTTCAGCGCACAATCAACTTCATGGCTCGATCGAAGAAAGTCACTACGGTTACCCATTTGGATTTTCCCTGAAGCATTGTGTCCACTAGATTTTTCTGGTTGACGATGCGTCCAATTTCCTCAAACATTTTTCGTCGCCAATTCTCATTAGGCATCACACTCGAACAGGGTATGGTTAGCATCATCAATAGGTGCATTGCACAGTGCGCACTTTGGGTAATCCGCTGGGGACCTGACCTAACATAACCTTATCTAACTTAACCTAACCTAACATAACGAGTCTACACTCCTTCGAACACGTCACACATACACATACATACACGCACACGCACACGCACACACACACACACACACACGCACACACACACACACACACACACACACACACACACACACACACACATACACATACATACACGCACACGCACACGCACACACACACACACACACACGCACACACACGAATGCACGCATGCACATGATGGGAGTTTTTCATTTTTAAGGGAGAGAAAGTCCTCAGACAACGTACACTGCACTGCTTCTCTGAAGGGCTGTTACTCTGATGTATTGTTTTGTTTTTACGCACGGGACGATGTTTCTCTCTGTCTCTGTCTCTCTCTTTCTCTCTCTCTCTCTCTCTCTCTCTCTCTCTCTCTCTTTCTCTCTCTCTCTCTCTCTCTCTCTCTCTCTCTCTCTCTCTCTCTCTCTCTCTCTCTCTCTCTCTCTCTCTCTCTATCTTGTACTATCGTTAAATTGCCTCCACGGCTCGTCTACGACATACGACATAGTACGTTTGTGCCTAGTGCGCGACGGCTGTTCCACGGGGCCGTATCCACGACACAACGCGTATGACAATGCGTAGATTTAATGATAAAAACACGGAATCTGCACGGTCTTCACTTCGAGAGCCGTATACAAAGCTCTCACGCTCGAAAACTCCTTTTCGCGTAGGTCTCGTTACGGTGACGACGACAAACGGCCCGTGATTCGTTTCTTTTTTTTTCCCCCCGTTTCATTAGTCTATCGACTGGAGTTGTTGACGAACGGCAACGTCGTTTATTATTTCAGTGCTACTCGACAATAATCGTCATGCCGTCTGCGGATACGAAATAAAAGACAAACGACAAAACAATGTCGGTGGAAGTCCGTTCCGAGCACAGGGTTCTCAGACGAGATAGTGTCGACGGGTGTATTGAATTCGAAACAAGCGATAAATTTTTCTAAAGCATCACGACGACCCTAACCAACGTTTCAGAATAATTTAAACGCTTTATACAAAAATTGTATTGTTCTTATTAAAATCACAAGGAGGTGTTTTTTTTTTTTTCAAAAAGTTATAAAATATGGAATACTTAATTCAGTTGAAGTTTATTTTAACTGAAGTCGTATTTAGATTAGATCGAAAAATTTTGTTTATTCCCATTTCAAAGTTGAATTTATTCAAAATACAATCGATCGTATCGAAATTCTTACTTAACCCATGGATTTTCATGGTTTAAAAAAAACATTATTTAAGTTTACGAATAAATTACACCTAATTACCAGGTTTTAACGTTAAGACTTTAAAATGTAGACATTTAAAATACATAAAAAAAACATTTGAAGTTTCAAGTTGAAAGAAAAATGGTCAAATTTTTTTTTCATGACACCTTTACAAGACCTGTATAATAGAAAATGTGATAAAAAAAAAACAAAAAACAAAAAAATAGTTCGAAACCGTTATTTTTTTTTTTTTGATAAAAACACATAGTCCTGTTGTAGTATTTTAAATAATCGCTCGTTAAAAAAAAAAAAAAAAGTAATATTGCATTTATCGCCCGTGAACAATAACTGTGTAAAACGACAACGTTTCGCGAGACTCGTGCCGTCATCATAATAATTATTGTTGATGTTGTCGTTGTTATTGTTATGATTATTATTATTATAATTTTTATCGTCACTGTTACGATTATGATTATCGTCGTTACGATCGTGACCGGTAACGAAGTTAAACCGTCGGTTTATGAACGCGCGTATAAATCGCTCTAGCGACGTAATAACATCATTACGCGCATTACCTCCGCGGCCGTTACACGTTTAATATCGTTATAGCGATGGCGCGATGTTTTACGTTAGACGCAGCCGCCGACGTCGGTTGACGGGTGACGGGGTTGGAGGACGGTCGACGCGATTATTACATTATACACGTGGCCGCGGAGGTGGTGCGGAGGCAACGAGGCGGAGGGTGACGTCGCGCGGAAAACTCGACGGACTTGTGCGCGTCGTTTGGTCGCGGTAAAAAGAGCGCGCGTTACAAGAGCCAGGTCGTTTGGTCGCGAGCAATTTAATAGCGTAAGCGAAAAGAGCGCATATCGTAAGAGCGAAAAGCAAAAAAAAACCCCATAATTTAAAATAATTATAAAATCGACAAAAATTAGTGTAAATATATAAATTGGAATATTGTCGTGCATGAATCCAAAAAGATGTTCCACGCACAAACAATGCGATAGAAGGTTGGCATAACGGTTTCGATTCTATGTTGAATGCAGTTCACCCGTCCACATAGACATATTTTATTAATGCATTGAAAAAAGAAGACGAATCAAATCAATTCAAAGTCGAAAAAGCAATCGCTAGATATTCATTACCTAGCTAAAAAAAAAAGAAAATATAAAGATTCAGCTATCTACGGATTAACAATTTGTTATTGCGATTCAAAATTAAACCTTTTGACGGAAATTTTTTGTTCTCTACGATAAGAGGTATTACCTCAGTCTAGAGCAAAGCTAGTTAATACATATGTAACATATACACATTTGTTTACTACTAGCAATAAAATTATTATTATTATTATTATTATTATTATTATTATTTAATCGGGGCATCGCTGCAAAATGTCCAGCTACAAATTTAATATAATCATTTTTTTTTTTTTTTTGTCATTTATTTTTTGTTGTACAATCTGTGAAATAATTTTTAGAACGAGTACAAGTGATAATAGTAGTTACGGTATTTACAAAAGTATTTGACGAGACAGTAGTCGTGATCGAAGAAGCCAACCATTGTTGGGACTTCGGGGTGACATTTGGTGACGGTTAGTCAGCCAGTAGGTCTCGGCACAACGTTCTCTTTAGACGGCTGCTGGGGTCTCCGATGATGGTAAGGATGGAGAGTTCAGCTATTAGAGGATTTCTGTGATATTGTGTCTAACAAAAAAAAAAAAACACTAGTTTTTAAAGAAGATTATTTTTTTAATAATACAATTTCGATGAATCACTTCGTAATAAAAGTTTAATAGATGTATCAATTTTTCGTTGGATTATCCGGTATTTTTCTTCTCATTGAAATCACATTTGTTTTACTTATATAACAAAACCTAAATAAAAATTAACTGTATACCCTTATTCAAAAATTACTATGACGGAGGAACGCCTGTAAACTATTGGCCCAGAGCGTAAAATATCTAAATGTTACACCGGGGGAAGGGATCCCCGAGGGACTCACGACTGATGGTTCGGGGGCTTCCAAGAATAATAAAAATATTATTTTTCGCATCAATATTTATTATTTCAAAAAACGTTTTTACTCGATTGACGGTCTTTAATGTTTATATAAATTTTTTTTTTCAATCGGTCGTATGACAAAGAAACAAACGATTAGAGGTTACGGTTCGACAAAGGTCGAATACCACTTGTATAAACAGAGTGACGGTTTGAAGCGTACCGTTTTTAAACGACCCGGCCAACTTGCAAGGGTCGTAATAACTGACACAGTGTATGTAGGAGTTTGAAAAGTTTGCTGTTGCCGACCTCCACGACCTCCACGGGTCGGTGGTGATACGATTCCGCTATACGCGGTAACACGAGATGTTCACGTCTTTAGCCATAACCGTCATACCGAGGTAGCTCGGCACTTTGGAGTGCAGACGATTCCTGTAAAAAATTTCAAATTATTTTCGTGTCCAAAAGTTTACTACACGTGGAATAAAAAAAATCGAATTTGGCCCTTCGTTTTACGTAGCCCGTCGTCTGCTATTACGTTCGAAATAATACCTAAAATGAATAACATTGAAATCAGCATGTAATGATTCTAAATGTAGACTTGCGAATACTTATGAATGACTTGCATTACTGGCATCAATTAATAATTAAAAACGTTAAGATGATAATGGTTTAAAGTCCGTTATTCGTCCCCTCGATCTTCGGATAAGATAAATAGTGATTGTATTTTGAATTTTAACGAAATAACAAATCATTTCTGAGGTAAAAGGGTTCCAATCAAAGTTCCAAGGCAACGTATACACTGTAAAAGTATTTGATTTATTTTGGTATAATTGTTGGAAGGCCTTTTTTTTTATTGATATCTTACAAACATGTTTATTTTTAATTTTTTTTCTACTTGAAGATTCAAAACATTATTTTCTGTCAATACCCTTAATTGTATTATAAGTGGATTGACTAACTATATCTATATGCATTTGAATTCGAAAATACATGTAAAACTGTCGATTTCGTGAAAATTTAGTACAATTAAACGCTTGTAACAAAAACAAAAAAAAGTTCAGAAAAGTTAAACTACTATACGTTTTGAAATCTCAGTGTCAACAATTACAACTTTTACTGACGATATCTGAAAATACCTCGTATTTTCGAAATTCTATACTTGGAATTATTTTTTTGAAACATTTATCCATTTTATAAAAGTGTATCGTTGATGTATGGTACGAGTTTCATGTATGTTAGTGCTATTCTTTTAGGTGTCGTGAAATGTACAACTGACATCGATCGAATGTAAATCTCGTTTACGGCCGACGGCATCACGGTTTTTAGTCGATTTTGCGGCGGTTTTCCTATTCGCTCGGGAAAACTATTGGTAATAGAGAAAAATCACCTCTTCAAGTACCGTCGACGTCCTATTCTCGATCAATATCAGCTATACGTGCTAGGCCCGTAACTCTTGGACCGAGTTCGCTACACGAAAAAGTGAAAAAATAAAAAACAAAAAAAAAACCACCGTGAAACCCACGACCCACTTTTCGCTCTACTCAAAATCTAAAACGCATAACGTATATGAAAAAGACGATGGGATGGGTTGACTTCACGGACGTTGTTTTCCGTGTGCAGGCCGGACGGTAGGACTACGATTGTCGACGCGTATCGATTCAATTCCGAAGTATGTTTTTAGAGGTATCGCAAAGCATTATAAGCGTACCTTCAAATAAAGTACCCACCCACCTAACCACAAAAGGTCGAGCAACTGCTCCTCATTGGTTTTCCTACCATCGAGTGGATCTAAACTAGTGTGTTTCGCAACCTTACAACACTCACACACCCTCAACAGGTATTGTAACTGCGATACCAATATATATCCTCATTTATCCCAACAAGAGCATAACTTAAAGGGGAAAATTATATTTAACGTATTATTTTGTAATATATAAATCATTTAAATAAAAAAAAAAATATATAGATAAAAATCGGCGCCACTGCGGCACGTCCTATATATGAATAAGAACTGGATTGATTGTAAAATAATGATCTGAAACATTTAGTTAATTAATAATAATTTAGTTAATTAAATATCTTTATATTATACAAACAAATTCAGAATACTCTTCCATTCTGCACCACCATTACGTTTGGGAAAACATTACAATTATACACGAATTGAACGTGTGAATTATATAATTCCAAATATATTGTATAACGTGTTAAAATAAATTAGATTAGACCGCGATTATCTTATCAATAACAAACTTATGTCGGACTAAAATTGAAGGCGGACCGGACCGGGCCAAACCATTAAAGATTTTAATACACAAAGACCGAAAAAGACGGTATAGAGCACTAGGTTATAGTTTTTTTTTTTTTTTTATAAAAGAAATTTACAATCTATATACAAGTTTATATAATAAGTAAATGTGAGATAGATACGGCTTACAGGACTTGAACAAATTGAGGGAAGGGAGTGTCCAGTGCCACTACTTTCAATTTAAACTTAGGGGGGGGGAGGTAATTTTATGGATATAAGTAGAATTAGGCATTATTTGATAAATCATGTTTATGCGTTTGAGACGAAGGAGTGGGTTATCAGGGATTGTACAAGAAGAGAGTTTAGATATGAGCGGGTTTGGATGGTTAAAAGTATTTTTATGAAATTTGTTATAATGATGAGAGACAAGTGAGGAAGGTTATAGTTAGAAGTTAATACCAGGTTGGACGAGTAGACTTGGACACTTATTGAAGTACTGCAGGCTGTATTATTTCATAACGATATTAACCTTTTAAACATTCGTTTGGAAAAATCGGTCGTCGGAACGCTGGCACGTAAAATCGTATTCGACGATTTGTTTGCGGACGATTATTAAATTTATTCGAAATAAACAAAGGTTTTGTTTTTTGATGTTTTATTTTTTTTCGCTAGTCATTAATTATTCAGTCTATCACTGTTTAGATTCCGGCCACGTCACCTGACCCACTGTGAGTCAATCAATATCATGACGCTGTGCCAGTGCCACGACGATTTCGAGCTTCGGTAAAACGTAACAATATCAACACTCAAAAAATCGTATCTTAACACACACTAGTGGTGGTAAAACGCTATTATTTTTGTTAGCAACTGCTATTGCTATTGCTGTTTGAAAACAGCAGTGAAAAATAGCAGCTATTGCTATTTTGCTAGTCATGTGAAATAGCGGTTTTTTTCGAATTATTATTTTAACTGACAATTACTCTAGCAGCACGATTATAATAAGATCTTTATAATCGTGTCTCGCAGTGAAAATAGCAGTGGCCAGTGACTGCTAAGTGCTAATCGAACTGCATACTATCAATAAGAAAATAACTGTTACTAGTCAACCTGCTATCACTGATAAATTTGAGTACAATTATTTTTAGGTAGTAGGTACTACTATTAAAATTAGTACAATTGAAAGTTTATTACTGTCGAACCTGTTATGGCGACTACTCTAATATAATGCCAAATAGAATTGTTTTACCATACGATAGCCACGTTAACCACTAACAGGATAAAATTGACAGTTTTTATATAATAGCTACTATTGATCACAGTGTAGAAACATAGGCTGAAATAAAATTAAAATTTCAAATAAATAGCAGTCACTGCTATTTTGTATACTGATTAGCAACTTGCTATTGTTATTGAGAAATAGCGGTGCTGTTATAGCTGCTACTGCTATTTAGTACCATCACCAGGGCTCGGAACTTTATGCACGTAAAAACTATAAAATATGTGCATACGTATGCACTAAAAAAACTCAAATATGCAGTATGATATGCAACTATTTTTATTATAAATAATATGTATCTAAAAGTATGATTATGAAAAAAAATTATTTTAATATTTATTCATTTAATTAAAAAAAAAAAAAAATGTACGCATCTTTTATGTATTTTTCTAACTAAAATATTAACATACCAGCAGTTATTGACCATCCAACAAACGGTCGGTCATTACGATTACGAGATCCGATTTATTTAACGATACGTGGCATGACACGTGCTGTGACAGCTCTTGGTAAAAATAAATATATTTTTGTTCTTGAACATTTTAAAATTAAAAAATTGGCAAATTAAAACAAAACCGAAATTAATGCTAGTTACAAAATAATTTAATTTATTAATAGAAAAATTATAAACATTAAATATGCATTAATAGGCTTAAAATCTTTTAATATGTGAAATCATATAAATTTAGTAAAATTATGCAAAAATACGCAACATAGAATTTTGTATTTAAATTGTATGGATCGTGAAACGAATTCGTATCAAATGAGATTTTGAATATGCAGCTTCCTAAAAAATATGCAATTGCATAAAGTTCCGAGCCCTGACCATCACTAACACACACCGAATCGGCACGGTACTGAATTGCCGTTTATACGATGTTCGAACGCGGTTGTACGAACGCCGCGGGTACTCGTAAACATTTAATTATAGCGTGTCGACGTTCGCGGGGTATTGTAAGTTTGCTAATTTCGTAGGCAACGACGACGGCGCGGCGGAGGAACGAAAAAATAAAAATACGAACGAGACGACACGGCGGCGGCGGCGCGGTTATCGACACGAAATCGGCCGATGAATATTTATTTCCTCTGTTTGCGGTGCCAGAGCTCGATCGTATTTTGAGAGACGTGGACGGTATAACGAACGCACGTTGTCGTGTGCTTTATAAGACCGACGTTAGTTCCAAGTATTTGTTTTATTTATTTATTTATTTATTTTTTGTTCGTCGCCCTAATATATCGAAGACAAAGTATCGAATGCAATGTTTGCAGTGTCCGTACGTCATAACTAGGGCTCGGGACTTATTGAATTTGCATTTTTTTTATTGAATAGTCCAAAAAATTGCTAAGTTAGACAAAAATTTGATTCAAGTTGTGACGAATTTAAAAAGACGAAAAAAAATGCATATTTTCGCATATTATATTGACATTTTTATGAAAACATGCATTTTTTATGTGATAAACACATGTTTTAACCTAATCTACATTAAGTACGACGTAGAATATTCTTAACAGTATACATAATGGATAATATGGAAGTTTCTGTTTTTCAATTAAGAAAAATAAAATAAAAATTTTATAAATGGACGCTCATGACTCATAACTGTTATAAGTGTTCGCGTTTTTTCAAAAAAATTTTCAATAGAAATATTAACATCGATAAGACGAAATATAATCGACTCATCAACCGCACGTCGAGGATTTTTCCCCGTTCGTTTTTACCAAAATCAAGGAAAGTCCGAACAGCACGGTTTTCAATTCTTTTGAGTTGTTTTAATCGACGCAATCATTCTTGAGGTTTTGATTTTAATCCGAGAAATTAAATTTTGTACTCGGAATAATCTGCATTTTGTTAGTTTCGTGAATCGGTTTAGATATTACATGCAAGTATGGGAATAAGGTATCCATGTGAAATCGCATTTTCTTTTTATATCTTTTTAAATTAATATTCTTTATAGTAGAAATTAATTCAAATGTTTATTATCATATTATATCTCTCTGACCCAGTTGTTATTTAGAACACAATTAGTTTGAAATGAAAAAAAAAGTCTATTACATTTCTTTGAAACGTCCCCTTTATACATATATATAATATTATATATAATATACGTTATTATATGTATATATATTTTATATACACATATAAGAGAGAGACGCATTATAAAATTTACCTAAAATAATGGCTTGTCATGAACAGATATCATATAATACACTTCTACGATATTATAACGGAACGTTTTGACTATATGTGTCCTATTTAATAACTCGCCCCGATGAAATAATGATAATAAACATTTTTGTGACGTGCTCATGTGGGCAAATATCTAGGTAAACAAGACGAGAAAGTTTCACGCCAAATATTTCAAAAACAAAAGCACACACAACACGCACACACACACACACGAAATAGTTCTCTCAAAGATTTATACTATTTTCTAGTCGTTCAATTTACTGATATTGCGCGAAATTCCGAATTTATACTTCTGTCAAATCTAACGACCGTACATTGTAGTTATATTATGTTCACGGTGGCGAACGTTTTTGATTGGATTGAAAAATAATACGAACGAACCGAGAAAAGTATACGACATGACGTGCGAACAAATTCATAACACTCTGTATTACTGTACGATGTGTAAATTTGACGTTTTCGTGCGTGCAAATCAAAACGTACTCTTAATTCGGTTCGGAAAATAAATAGCATAGGTATATATATGTATATAATAGATACTACATATTTTCTTTTTCAATTTACGAAAACGCTTCTTAATTGTGAAAACCGATTTAACCGTCCAACTGCAGTCTTTTTTCTTTTTCAGACATAGCAAATATCCGACGCGTCCGCTTCGAACGTAAGTCAATCGACGATTATGATATTGTCGAGTCTTTGAGCTATAAACGTACAATACCGTCCGTATCACACACACACACACACACACACACACACACACACACACACACACACACACACACACACACACACACACACACACACACACACACACACACACACACACACACACACACACACACACACACACTTAATAAACGTAGTTTTGCGGCCATATCGATTACACCCGGCTCTCCGTCCACAACACGATCGCAAAAGATATCAGCTAGACGCACGCACACGTGAGCCGAAGCGCTCAAACCGTGTGTATTCGTAATCGACGATGACGTCGAACGACTCGTCGTGAGAGGGCGTCGTCTTGACGGGTCGGACCGAGTTTAACGAGGGGGCGAGAAGCAGTCTGTGGATCGGAAGAGGAGCAAAAAAAAAAAAAAAAAACGACATGTACGAAATAAACAGTGATTTTCGTACGTCTCGAGCCAGCGATTGTGTGTTATTGAATCACGAGCGAGAGTGTAGGACGAACACGATTGAATAATATTTACTTTTCGATGTTTGCGCGAAAAAATTTATGTAAATTTTACTGTTTCGTATTATTATTATTATTATTATTATTATTATTATATTTAACGTTCAAGTGTACACGTTACGGTAAATCTTACTCGGAATCGATGAGAAAAACAACAACGGCAAAAGAAAACGGAATACCTAGCGGACTCGTTCGTACACGTCTTAATATTCATGTAAATTTTGTATTTTTCTCGTCGACTATTTTTTTACGTGCCGTTAGATATCGACAATTATCGTGCAAATATTTAAACTTTTTTCAATAATTCATTGCACCGTAGTATAATATACAAATATTATACCATAATATACGTTGATTTTTGTTTTTTACGCGTGCATACGTAAAATGTGTGCTTATAACGTGTATTATAGTGTGTGACAGCGGTTCCCAAACTTTTTTCGATCGCGGTGCCTTTTTAGGGGCCCCAAGTTAGCCACGGTGCTCTGCCCGTATATAACGTGAAAGACAGCACAAAAAAGTACTCATTGATAACCGATGTTATTAATTTTTTTTAAATCTAATACAATCTAAGCATTCTAAGCTTCACGACTAATTTAATTATAAGTGAATGCATTTTAAACTCAAAAAAAAAAAGATAAATAAATAAAAATGATTGTCATTATGATTATAATTATTACATACAAAATATATTAAAAATGAAAAATATTCACATTTTATCTGATATTACATGTACGAATTCACTTGTAAGGTTAGAATTAGAATGTCCGAATATGCATTAGAAAATATAACATTATTTGCTATACATTTTTTACGAAAACAATAACGAAAAAAATCTATACAATTTTAACTTTTTAAAATTTGCCATGAACCGTAGACCACGGTGCTCAGTTTAGGGAACCACTGGTGTATGGTGCAAAAAAAAAGTCGTTTTGAAAAAATCTATTTACTATATCGCGTGACTTGGTCTGTCTGCCCAACAATTTAATTATAATTTATCGTCAAATTTACGTTAAAACTATATATAAAAAAAAAAATATATATCATTTCGATCTTATTTAAGTATTTTTTTTCGTCTATAATTACGGTTGGAATTTTAATTTTTTTCATTCACTCCGTAGAACTATCATTTTACAATCGTTTTATTATTATTTTTGATTTCGGTTCAGTGTAATTTTTATCGGACGTTATATCATCAGACGTCGTCGACAGGAAGATAAACACGGAGTGATTTTAGATCGAGACCCGGTGGTTTTATGTGTTTCATTACATTGAATTCTCCAATCGTCACAGAATATCGAGTCATTATTCATATTTCATTTCACGGTGTTTACGACGTGTAAAAAAAAAAAAATCCGTAAATGATTGCCTCCGTCTTTGATTTCATTCACGGATTTCATTTTATTATTTATTTATTTATTTATTTTTTAGTAATGACGCAGAAATATCGAACGGGAACCGAATGAATGTTCATTAATTACGTTCTCGAGACTCGCGTAAGAGCGTTTTTGAGTTTATATTGACGCGCGGTCTGAATGAGGGTAATCTAAAAACAGATAACGCGTACCGGTGTGCCCGTCTTATCGGTAAACTTTAAACGCTCACAAAGTTACCGCCAAAAGCGAACTGTGTTTATTCGATACGTGGAAAATATCATAACGTAACGTACACGCGGTTTATCGCGAGTGTTGCAAACACGCGCACGTCACACGATTGCACAGGAACACTGCCCGTGACCCGTAACATTTTGAAAATTCGAGGAAAGAACAAGACTATACGAAACGATCATATTTATTATTTGTTTTAATTTGTTTATTTCAGTGGTTTTTTTTAAATTAATTAATCTCGAAAATTAAATTAAAAACTGATCTCGATCTTTGTTTCCGTTCTCCAATAAAGTTAATAACTCGCCAACGCTTCTCAAGTCTACTCGACGGCGTAGATCCGTATACTGGGGCCGATCACGGGCCATTAAAACGCAGTGGCCCACGATCGGAACGAGTTTACGAAAATCGCTTTTCCAGCGGGTAAAGGAACAATCGTTTTCGAATTATCTCGAGTGGTAAGTATAGACAAGATTATTATACATCGGTTCGCGACGACGCAGGACCTCCACTCGCGTTCACGCCTTTCCTAGATGTAGACTCACGAATTCTCTGGAGCTTAATAATTTCATTTTTAATTAATTTCATGTTTTAATCAAGTATATATAGATTTATTTTTTTGTGGAAATCTTGTTATGCGTGGTTTTTATTATTTCCATTACGTCCTTTACGTATTACAGACACTGGTTAGTGATGAATTACACAAAAATATCTTGATTAATTTAGTATAAAGTAGATTTCATTACATACTTAATCTAAATAAGTGATAATTCTAAAAATTATTTGTTGTGTTGAAAACACGCAAAATAAATAAATTAACTAAAATATTCAATACGTTTTCAATACGTTATAACAATAAATATATAAGACTAAAAATTAATCTCAATAAAGAATAAAAAACTATGGAACGTTTCGTTTGAAGATTGTCTTTAATATACAATTAAATACATTAAATTAACTTACAGAGTTCTCTATATAGTACAAAACGTTCGTTGGAACTAAAAACTTTGGAATTAAAATATGCAACTTCTTAGCTAGGAGTCAAAGAGAGCATTTACATGATTATAAAAATCATCATGCACTTTAAGTACAGTACACTCTGTTCATTAAATTCGGTTTCATGCTCCTGTTTTCGTTTTATGTAGTCAGAACTCTAAAGTAAAAACAAAATAATTTTAAAACCTCATCGCTATTACAATTAAAACCTTCATAACATCTGTTATTTTGTATTGCGAAAGTCTTTATTATATTCATGTGGTGACTCCAGGATTAAAGCTACGTCCTTCGACCAAATAAAATTACTTTATATGATCGAAGAGTATATCAAGGTGGACGTTATGTTAGTGTAATGGACACATATTACAAATCATATCATTCATAATGTAACATTAATTAATTAATAATATATACATAATATGATTGTAATCAATACTTACGAGTCAAGAAAAGTGGATAGTAAGATTAACCACTATCACCGGTAGACAAAAAAGATACCAATTTTCTTTTAGTGGTCTTAAAAACTATTTTATGAGCGATATACGTATTCGGGGGAAAAAATGCAGAATAAGCACGTTTAATTAAAATATTCCTGATATGGTTATGGTTTTAACTGTATTGATTCATAACCATAATTATGTCACGATTCCATCATGATAATATATAAGCGCATTCGTATTATATTATTTGTACGTTAGAGGCTATTATCCTTAACACTTACATAAGTATAATTCAAAAACTAATGTTGTTAGAATTTAGATTTCAATACATAAAAATGTACAGGAAATTGACACAAATAAAACTTCGTGGAAAAAACAAAAATATAAATATTTTTTAAGAAAAAAAAGTTTGCACATATGCAGGGTACTCTTTAGGAGACATCAACAAGTATTAGTCATATTGGAAACATAGCTTTCGTGGTAATTTATTATATATTATATTTATACAAATTTAAAATTATTATTTTGAATATCAATTTGTATTATTGATCACGATTTCACGAGTACAACAAATTATTATTGGAGCAGTATTTTTTTATTTTTGTTACTTCCACACCCTAACAAAAAAGAGCATTAGTGCCAAAATCCGTATAATACTCAGCTTTTCATTTATATAAATCATTAATAAAAAATATGGCTTAATGATTATTTAGAATTAAAGCCCAAATTTATGCTAAATGGCATTTTTTTTTTTTTTTTATTATTTAAAATATTCAATGATAAATAGATCCCCTGAGTGATTTAAAAAATGCCACTTGTGCCGTTTTTGGATAGCCGCCGTCGATACGTGTGTCGATACCCGCACAAAAACACTTGAGAAACGGTCCATAGCACCCTTGGTTGACGTGTAAATCGGATTTCACGGCCCAGCGTGAGAGGGGGGGGGGGGAAATCGCGAAAAAAAATTAACCACTCGGACCCGGCTCCTCTGTGTTATCTGTAATATCATACAGTGATTGAATAACGCAAATGTTCTGTGAAGCCGACACGACCGGTCACGACGACAGGTCCGTATTACAGGTCACGGCGGACGACCCACGACGTCGTACCCTTCGAGTCACGCCGAAGTCTCGCGGCCGGCCTTTGGCGCCGCCGCCTTCCCTTCGATCGTCGTCGTAATAATTGTTGCCAACTTTTGGCGCCGGTTAGCTAATGAATAACGACGACTGATAAATATCCCCCCCCTCTTGGTCACCGTCCGCTTCCTCCCCCGTCGAGTCGACCCCCTTCGCCGGGCACGACACGCCGCCGTACAACAGTGTTTTTTTTTTTTTTGTTTCTTCTTTGCCTTTTAACTTATTTACACACACACACACACACACACACACCTGCAACTTTTACGGGCGGCGGTAAAACTTTCGCTTTTTTCTTTCTTTTACGTTTCGTCAAAACTTTGGAAATATACGTGACGATAATAAGTTAAAGGTCAGGTGTGTGACGAAGCGATGGAGGGTAAACGAGGGCTAGGGGCATAGTGAATAACATAAATAATGAAAGCGAAAATGCATTTTGCGAAAAAGAAATTATGTTTTCTGATTTTTCACGTCGAAAGAGCGGGTTTTCGAGAGAATTTTTTTCGTTGAATACGACGGAAACGGTGTTGCGCGTCCGGCTGCAGTTCACGCCGTGGTGGCAGATCGACGAAATCGTAAAAAAAAAAAAAAAAAAACAGAAAAATTTAAATTAAAAACGATACTCGACTTTCGATTTATCATCCGTAAAACTTAATTAGTAAGCGGATGCGATTCACGAGAAGAAAATTACAAAGTTTCACCGTGTTGGTTTTTGTTCACCTGCGCTCTTTTTTTCGTGCGTGCGAGCACGTACGGGCGTGCGTGTGTGTGTGTGTGTGTGTTTTCCTTTCAACTCTTTTCGATGTGACGTTTGATGTAACAGTGGGGAGCGAGGGGGAGGCTCTTGGCGTATGTAAATGTGAATTACACCCCCGTCGCGATGCGTGGATATATTCCCATGATTATCAAGGGAAATTATCACAACTTTGTTACTTCTTTAGTTTTCTTGTTTCATTAAGTACCCGTAAGTATACATACAGGATGTGCGGCGGCGGGTGCGGCCGGGCGCGCGTACCTGCGCGTGTATAATGTATGTGATTTTATGGAATTCCGAGCTCTCGGGCGTTATCGCAAAGTTTGCCTATGAATAATTAACGCGTCGTCAGACGCTTCGCTATTATTTTTCGCGAACGCACGACGCGACGCCGTGATTCGGACGGGGGGCGGGGGGTGGGGGGAAAAAAACCGAAAATCACGTGCCCGCTGTGTGGCGAGTACCGCCGACCCGCAGCCACTCTTCGCCGCCCACGCGCGAGCACAATGAAATATCTTTCGGCAGGTATATTATTATGGAAACAATACACGGCGCGCGCGTTCCATTAAAACCCGTGACTCAGAACGCGGCGATAAATAACAATACAGTGTGTGCGTTTTCTTTACACACACATATTACATTATATTATACATTGACGGGGAAGTGGAAAAAAATACATAACGAAAACGTGGTAGGTACGTTGAATGTAATTTTTATTAATTTCCATTGTGTCCGAATCACCCTGTATATTGATTTTGGTCGGTCGGCGCTCCAACAATAACTGTACATTATTATAATGAGCGGCCGAACAGATGGTGGCAGTGGCCGTATTATGGTCACCAACTATATCATCCCCTCGGCTACGGTGTGTTTTTTTACCCATATGTCGTTCGTTTTTTTTTTTTTTTTTTTAACTCGTTTTTACCACTCCGTTCTATCACCATAATCCCGTCGTACTCGTATACGATTCTACCCCTACCACCATAATTGCGTCGGTGTTGGTTTAAAGACCGAGCGTTTGTCTCCGTATGAGACACATAAAAACCCGAAAAATAATTCGCGTGACCACAGACATACGCACTTGTCCTACGAACCGAACCTATTGGTTTTACAAAAAGGGTTTTTTTTTTATCCCCTCCTTTTTTTTTTTTTTTTTTCCTGTAAACGTTGGCTTTTATCGTAAACACGGCTCGGAAACTTAAGTAAAAAAAAAAATATATATATATAAAAATATGGCGATAAAAATAATTAATTTGAAAAAAAAAAAAAGGTCTTCTACACGAGTTCATTAAAGTCGGTTTGTTTTTACGGCCACAAACCGTAACGCACTCGATTTAATATTTCAATTGAGAGTATTTCGCACCTTTTCTTCGTCATGACGTTATGATACCGAAGAAACGCGGAAAAATTAACAAACGAAATCCAATGTGAAATCGACGATTATTGTTAATCGAAAAAAATTGCGAACTCGTATGTTACGCGTAAAACACTTCGAAATATTCAAACACACACACACACACACTCATATTTTATTGTATTATATCGCACGCGCATGCTGTTAAGAAAACGCGTGGATTACAGTCGACTATAAAACGGTTTAAACGTTTTTCTTTGAGTTTCTCTGCGAGTAATAACCGATGATAAGAAACACGCGAATATGGGTATAGACATAAAAAATAAAATGCGCACAGAAAAAAAAAATAAAAAATAAAAAAATGTTTTTCTATTTTTGCTTTACAAGATACGCCGCGATCGGGAGAAAATGGTGAAACGCGCTTATTCAAGAGTCTCCGTTTGCTGCTCGATATTTCGTAACGTCTGTAGTCGCACGGTCAACCGTTGTGTTCCAATGCTATATTTTATATCGTTCCGAATCGCTCAAATTCGTATTTGTATTACGACTATTATATACGCCTTATGAAATATCGTTGTTGATTTTTTCCCAATATTCCGTGTGAATAAATCATCACCATTGTGTGACTGGACATAAACGGAATACGAAATTAACGTTTAATAAAAAAAAAAAAAATACAAAAAAAATACAACCCGTACGAACTCGTGATTTATGGAAACCGTACAGCTACTATTTTAAACGAACCAAAACGTTTGATGAAAATTATAGACAACGACTTTCCGGCTGTATGTTTCTCGGTCGACATGAAAACATAAAATATATTTTTATTTTTATTTTTATTTTTTTTAATAAACAGGCATCGATCACTATCGTGAGAAACTGTCGCACCGGTGCGTATCCCGGTCGACGTGTCGGTCGATTGCATCACAACACAAAAGACCAGACTAGAAATTTCAAATCGGCGGTCTTGATAAAATATATTTAATATATTCGCGTATGGTGTTATCCTGCAAGTAGTAACATCATATTTAGAAAACACGAACATGATATTATGTAAACTTAAAACAGAGGTTCCCAATAGGGGGTGCCACGAACTTTACTTAGGGTTCCTCTAAATTATTTGAAATATATATTTTTTTTAAGAAAAAAACGATTTCGTGAAAAATATAGCACTGTAAGTAATAAAACAGATGTTTTCTACTCGATGTTCAATGTGTCTTAATGATCATACCGGTCAGATTGCTATCGCTTCGATGTGGACTGTTATACATTTATCACTTGAGCAAGGACTTTCATTCATTTGCATATTTTTTCTGGTGATCTTAATTGTATGCTTGTTAAGTTAAATGTTGAGCAAAATTCAAAACGGTCGCTGATCGAATGAAGTTCGATCGGTTTGATTGAACGAAATTCGGGTCTTGGTACGTCACTCGTCACTCGTCTGAAATCATGACGGAGCGCATGTTTTTTTTGAAATTTGAAAACGCGTACGCCGGTGGAGTTCCGAGTCGACACAATTTTCGGTGCGGTTAGAAATCACTTGTATATAATTATGCAGACGGATGATGGTGGAGCGTTTATCATATCGAACGAGATTTCAATACGTTATTTGCGAGAAAAGCTACGAGACTACGTGCGGAAAAACGTCGGGAAATCGTGCAGGTTCTTTGTCCGCCACGGTTCCGACGGAAAAGTCGTCGTTTCGTCGACAGACGAGAGACGCGTAACACACAGACGGAGAGCACAGCCACACCGGGATCGTGTGGTACTTTATGTGAAACCGACTGTTGTTGGCGGCCGTGGTATTCCTACGCTAAGCTCGGATATACGTGAAAACGTTATGTACACCGAGGGAAAGAGTCGTGAGGGGAGTGAATCGAATAAAAATCGTGTGTGTGAGAGTGTGTGTGTGTGTGTGTGTGTGTCGAACGTTCGGTCAGTCGTTTGTTTGCCGTTTTAACGGGGCTCGGACTCCAGGGTTATTGCTCCGGCAACTCATCCCGTCCCCTCCCCGAGCCCCTTTAATAACGAATTTGGCAAATCCCGAAGGATGGATAAGCCCGTTTTTATTTATCCGGAGGATTTTCTCCCCTTACACTACCTATTCGGGCAATACGTGCGCGTGTTCCTACGGACGCAACTCTTCCCGGATTCCGTCCCAACCCACCCCGGTAAATTGTTTCGGTGAGATTCTTCCGAGCTAAACTGCTTGGACATATATAATTTTCCGTTTCCGACAGTTGACCTTCGAGTCCTTCAAAGGATATACTACCTATATACAGTGTATATATACGCCCCTTAAACACACACACACACGCACACACACAAGACTCAATAATATATGCCCTTCTGAGAACTGGAGAAAAACGCTTCAATAACATATACTAACACAACTGCACATGGCATATCCATACGATAAACGTAAAGATGAATGTACAGGGTGTGTGGAGTGAAATTTCTCATCCTATTGGTTATACACCAAAGGAAAACGTAAACCACAGGCATTTTTCACGTCTTAAAGTTCTCCGCGTAAGCTCTAGTTTCGGTTATGGTTTTTATAGTGTTCGATAGGGTTCCATTCGATTCTCTACATCTGATGCACGAGACACACGTTACTACGCCTAACCGACAATCTAATTCTTCCTACACTCCAGTGTACACGGATACGCCGTGCTACGTATTTGAATAACACTCGATAATCTTCTAGTAACTATGAAAAAAACTTTAGAATCCTTTTTGTTTTCATTCGTAAGTCAGCTTCGATTTTGTCAACTAAACAAAGTTGTTTAGTTAACTCTGTGTTTATATTTATACAGTGATGTAAATTAATCTGAAAAGCAGTAGTTATTACTCCTAATATAATGCAGATATTGAAGTTCCGTTTTTTAACATGATATAATGTAACTTATAGCCCATCTTTAACCATGGTTGAAAAAAATCCAAAATTCAAAACCGTAAAAAAAAATTTTGATTTTTAACCATGGCAAAATATGGGCTATAAGTCACATATTATGTTAAGAAAAACTTCAATATCTGTATTATATTAGGAGTAATAACTACTGACTTTCCAATTAATTTACATACTGTATACACATACGCATACGCATGTATTAGGTGAAAATTACTTGAAAGAAAAGTATGATTTTCATTTGTTACAATATAGAACAGTTATTATAGATAAATTACTTTTAGCCAATAAAAACGAACACGGCTGTAAATATTTACAATTAAACGATAAATAAATCAATAAATCAAAATGGAATACTTAAGTTAAAACTACAACAACGAAGAAATTATTTTGCTTTCGCAACACAATGATACAATTTCACTCATACGTTCTTGATCGGATTTAGTCAAAGGTTCAACGGGAATCCACGCAGAAAAAAAAAAGAAGCGCTCGTTGCTAATTTAATGCCGTTCTCACGGTTTACTCATAGACGGTACACACACATATACGGTTTATTATTGAGGTCGACGTGATACCTCGTGGTCCAAACCGTAAAAATTAATTCGACTGGAGTCAAACTGAAAAATCACAAATACGTATCAACTATATTTTTTTTTTCGATCATTCGTCTCGCGACTTTTGTCTAACCCGTTTAACCTTGGTCGGTACGCCAATAAATCATACGAGAATGATTAATCAAAGTCGGTCGACGACAGTACATTTAATTACACGACGTATCGGAACTGTGTGTCATAGACTCGTCAGTGTGTTTCGCTCGTTATTGGTCCGACGAAAATGTACGAAAGAGACGAGTGAATCAGCTCACGCGTTCGTGTGCCATCAGGACGGTATATGATTATCGTGATTCGGGAAGTAGAAACCTAATAATCGTGTCCCACTGTGTATGCGGTGGCGTATTTAAAGGGGGAGGGAGGCAAGACTGCCCCCGTGAAAAAAAGAGTTTAACTTTGATGGAATTAAAAAAAAAAAAAATTGTTTATCGTTACGTAGTTTTTATATATATTTTTGTATAACAATTCATCAAAAAAATTGTCGAGTTTTTGAATTTGAGTGTGCGTTGTGTGTGGTGTGTATGTGTGTGTGTGTGTGTGTGTGTGTGTGTGTGTGTGTGTGTGTGTGTGTGTGTGTGTGTGTGTGTGTGTGTGTGTGTGTGTGTGTGTGTGTGTGTGTGTGTGTGTGTGTTATTTAATCACTATAAAACGAGTGTCGAAAGGAAGTCTATCGGTTTTCAAAACGTATCGTGCCGCGCGCAATCTTTTAATAATAATTATAGCATTACGAATTTCACGTTCGGTCCGGGAACCGAAAGAGGAAAGCGATGTATTGACGCGCGATAATATAAAATATTATTAAAACTCGAAAATATATTATATAAAACGTGTACCTACGTCTACCGTCGATTCGGTGAATTCGAGAATCGCGATCGCTAAGACGTTTTGTGCCACGTTTTCACTAATGAATTACTCCGTTGTGCGAATAAACGAAGTCTCGGAAAAAGTTTATGATTTCGATTTCCATTAGGTAAATTAAAATCATTAAAACTTCATGTTTCAATAATTATTATTCTGCGTGATCGATGCATGCTCACCTAAACGTCGGAACAGAGTCCGTGTGCACGTGTGCGCGCGCGAATCTCGCTTCTGCACAGGTGATTATAATAGTATTACGTCGTACGTTTTGTTTCGATAATTTTCATTTGTTTTTTTTTTTTTTGTCCACATCGCATTTTGAATGAAAATCTGCAACGATCTCTGTTGGTTTCGGTGTTAATTTTTCCGTCTTTTTTTGGTCTTTCAATACACTACACTCTGGAACAGTATACTTTAATAGTTGTTTTAGATCAGAAATTTTACTCGAAAGTTTTTTCTTGTACTCGGCGAAAATTACCGTACAAACGCTACAGCGCGTGCGATAAACGAGATCTTCACAAAAAAGACTCGAGTTATATTTAAGTCATAACTCCAAAAGTAACCGAGCTAGACATTTGATACTTTCTTCAAATATTAGCGACACTTTAATACTGACTTGACTAAAGATATAATAATAAAAACAACAAAAATCATAATAATATTGACTACTTTTGGGTTGAACACTTAATTTTGAAAACGTTTTTTTTTTTCGTCAAATACAATTTTGGATTCTTGATGTACAAACCTGGAATCGTAATCAAATTTATATTCATTTATAATATAGCAGAACTCAAATATCGCGTGGCGGAATTTCTTTCTCGATTACTTTTAAATTTAGCACTTGAGTTCTGCCGTGCTACACTGAAACTTTGCTCGGAATCGTTTGACCTCGGTAAATACCGTACCGTTTTTTTTTTTTTAAATCCAAAATCCAATACACTTCCTACTAATATCTCGTCCGAGAAGTACACGTTTACGTCGAATATCGCAAATAAATACAATTTATTTTTGTACCGAGGCTGTGAGTACGTGCCGTGTGATTCGAGAACGGTTATGTCGTCGATTCCGTCGAGGGTCGATCATCGGATCATCGCATCTTGGTCGATAATATTATTAAAATCAACACCGGCAGCGAGACGAAACCAGACGTGTTCTTTTCGAATCCACGCCTTCGATTTATCCGTAGGTGCAAACTCGCTACGTGCTTGTGATTACGATCACGTACGCGCTTGTGATTCAACGATATTTACAATAATTATTCAAGATCTCATCAAGTACTCACATATTATACGACGACGACGACGGTGTACGATCTTAATTCGTTTCGTGTATTTATTTACTTTTGTTTTGGTTTTTTTTTCACTATAAATATTTATGTCGTCTAAATCGAATCGAAAAAGGGAGCAGTGCGGAATTTGAATTACAAATATATCCTCGAACAACAAATCATTCAATGAATCGAGAGACAGGAGAATGTGTTTACCTTATTAATGAAAATATCGAGTCCCAGAAACAAGAATAATTTACTCGGGTCACCGTTTTTTTTTTTTTTATGGGTTTTTTTTTTTTTTGGTTTTTTAAACAAATATATAAATGGCTTTTAAGTGTGTGCGAAACGATTTTACTAACAGATTCGATACCCGTTAAAATTTTCTCGGATCTCGGAAAACCGAATATTTTTAATTCGAGCCGGAGCATTTGGCGTTTATGAATATACCGAGGAAAACACTCGACGTGAAATGTTGTCGAAAAACAAGCGACGGAACGATTACACATTTCAAATTCTAAACCAATACTCAGCAACGTACTGATTATTACAACCCTCAATATTCTATTAGACATTATGATTTTAGTTTTTTTTTCCTCGCGGTTCACGCGTGACACGCTCGAAGTTGATAAATAGTGTAAGTTGTTTTGGTAGTATGACGAACGTATCCAGTACAAATCGAAAACTATTTCGTCACTATATAAAAATACGTATACACATTTTTGAAATTTTGTTCCTAAAAATATAATATAGTGTAAGGTCATGATTATTCACTTTTCTAAGAAAAAAAAACAACCAAAGTTACTATGTGATTTTTACGAAATCGAAATATAAACTGTAACCGGGCCATATGATAACATTGAAATTCCCAGTGGCTCGTGCCTGGGTGTGCAGGTGTGCGCACACCACATAGATTATTAAAGATAAAATAGCTAAAATGTTTTTTAATTTTATAACAATATCTATTAAACTGTATTAATTCCATAATACAAAATTATTTGTTTTATAAACGTGAAACGCTCGGGTTCGAAAATATCACTCATAAAATTTAGATGATTTATGTAATAAATTTGCACCAACTGGTGTGCAGCTCGGGCTGCACACCGAGAGTCCATGTAAAATACGTTTAGTCGATGAGTGGGGGTATTGACGAATAAATGGAACCGTGGTGTGCACCTACTGCTGCACACTCGATCACTTTAATTCGTATGCGCTATTTCAATAATAAAGTAATAGAACTGTTAGTTGAAGAACGAAAACTTGACTTCATATATAAAAATATGTAATTTTTTCATTTATTTTTTAAAATTGTTTTTAGTTACGACACTGTTGCTTGTTCTGACAGTAGATCAAATTTACAGCTGGTTATATGATATATGTATTTAAGTAAACCTATTGTTTTCTAAAATTATGTTTAATTATCGTTTTATTAAAGTAAATATTTTAATATTGACTTGGATGTGACTAGTTTTATTTTATTTTATTAATATGCATTTTCAATAATTGCGCACCACCCTATTTCGAACATCACGAGCCACCACTGGAAATTCCGGATACAAAAGGGAAAAAGATGTCCTGAAGCTTTGATGAAAAAAAGTCGGGTTTTGTTCTAGTAAAAAGATTTCAAATGCATTTTATAAAAAAAGAAAAGAACTTACAGGCCACGAAACTAAATACTGTAAAATTCAATTCACAAAAAAAAAAAAAATATATATTTAAACGGTTCATTATAGTTTTCGCTAAAGTTTTGCTCAGGATCGTCTAAACTAGAGACACGAGTTCGCGTTTGTTTGAAAATCAATTCCGTCTCCGTCTCGTCTCGTCCGAGAATCGGGGAAGTCAATCGAAATGAAATATTTCGACTTTCGCTCCTATGAAATACCGCGTTCTGTCGCGCGACACCGTCGCAATATACGCGAACGCTGGCCAAAACATATAAAAACGCCGTCAGCTCGCCCGGGGATACCGGCCGAAAGCGTGTTTTATGTACGTTCGATATCCGACGACTCGTCACTTTATTAGGAACTCTCTTGCGTGCAAGTCGATTTTTTTTCGCCGTGAAAACGTGAAGAAGAAATTTCGGCTATATTCAATTATGGTGCTGATGACGGAAAAGCCGGAAGAGCGTCCAAACGGTGTCGTGGCGGCACTGATCGGACGGTTTGAGTCCATGCGGTCGGCAGGACCGACGACGTGTGGACACGGTCGACGCGCTGCGGCCGACGACGCGACGGTCGGTACAGGCCGTGTGCCCGTTTGGTTCGACCGGCGTGTGACGTCAAAGTCGGCCCAGGTCGCGGGCTGCGGCCAGCCTAGACGTGCGGACGGCAAAGCGTTCGTGTCAAGAACGGTGTCGTCCACCGGTAAGAGTCTTGGTGAAAACCGGTTTACCGGTCGCTTGTTTAGTTTTCGATTTTTCAACGAGGCCACGACGGCAGTTGGCATTGTTGGAGTTCTGTCCACACGTTTTTATCAGAAATGACGGCTCTACCCCTTCGTAGTCACCCATCCTTGTAAACTTTTACAGTGTCATACTTAAACTCGAGTGGACTCCACACATTCGACTCTGGGACGCTACCGACAAAACAGACACACGTGAATAATCGAAAAAAAATACTAAAATTCTCTGTTTAAAAATGTTCACTCTTCATTTTTACTAAAATATTCCCTAAAATAGATAAAAAAAAAAAAACTTCCCCGCGTTTTATTCTTTTGCGTAGGAACATTTTTTTCGTTTCATTTAAATTCTATAAACTGTAGAACTCGAGGTTTTAATATAAAAAAAAAAAAAACACTCGATATCAAATGTAAATAAAAAGACAATTTATGTAAAGTTACAGATCTAGCGAGTTTGGACGAACCGTCTGAAGTGATCGGTGTCGTGGCGGCACTCATAGGACGGTTTGAGTCCATGCGGTCGACCGATGACGCGACGGTCGGTACAGGCCGTGTGCCCGTTTTGGTCGAGTGGTTCGACCGGCGTGCGACGTCGAAGTCGGCCGAGGTCGCGGGCTGCGGCCAGACTAGACGTGCGGGCGGCAAAGCGTTCGTGCCAAAAACGGTGTCGTCCACCGGTAAGCCACTCGACGAAAGCCGGTAAACCGGTAGTTTTTGTTTTATTTTCGATTTTTCAAAAAAAAAAAAAATGTACGTAAAGTTACAGATCTGACGAGTTTAGATGATGGACCATCCAAGGTGAAGGGCGAAAAGATTATCAAAGCAACCGACGACGCAACAATTATAGAACCGGTTGATGCGCCGGTGATTGAACCGATTTACTCGCCGGTCATACAACCGGTTGAAGTAACGGTTATCGGACCGATTGATGCACCGGGTGTTGAACCGGTCGGCAGTCGACCGGTCAGTACCGCGGTAGAAGTGGTTCGCCAACCGGTAAGAGGGCCGGAGAGCGAAAAGGAGGGATACTTTGGGCAGGTCTCGTCTTCGTCAAGACCGGATCGTCCGAAGAAACGCGTATCGTTTGATGACGTCATCACGGTCAAGACAAAGGACGGGGCCGTGACCCACGAGCTGCTTCAGTGGGCGCCGACCAATAAGGGAGAGTGGTTCCGACGGAATCACAGAAAAAGAACCCCTAGACGGTCGAAGGCACGATGGATGGCATCTGATTCACTATACTCGTGACGTGTCATGTTGTCGATTTTCGACTAATGTCGCACACGTGTGACTTCGTGTATCGCGTGGCGTCAGGTAACGAACTCAGTCGGCTTATATCATTATACGATCTACCGACGAATCGACCGTCCGACGTGTGATCTACAGGAGTATTTGATCCACCTAGTTCGTTTAACGCACAGCCTGCCCAATGGTCCTGGGAAAATTTTTTTTTATTGTCGTTTGCCTTTAGCGGGGTTCACAGTGCAGAGGGGTTTTAAGAATCTGATAAAAATATCACTCGGTGGTTTTTGTTTGTGGGGAGGGGGTGAGGAGAACAGTATGCGAGCGTTTACACGGTTTTTTTTTTTTTTTTTTTGTAGGCAGAGTGGTGCCATGTTTTTACAACACGTTATTTCGTCGAGATTTATTTCCACATCGGTTTTACAGTATGATCACCGGCTGTTTGTGTCCACAAATTGTTCTCTACAGTTCACAGTTTAATATGAATTGCAATCACTGAGCACTATGAATGTCCGTAGCGCATTTTAGTAGTTGAATCGATCATAACTGTGAACTCTGGCGATTGGAAAATATGGGTTATCGATAGATCACGTTTTAACACGTTTTAACAACCACGCTTTATCGTTGATCGCTGTTTGTCGGTCGATCGCACGTGAAACCTGTCCCTCGTTTCGATGGCATATTGTTGATAATTTGGAATTTTACAGATCAGTGGTTCCTACGTATTTGGATCTGAACAAGATGAAAATGGGAAAAAAAAAAATTATTTAAAATATGTATCATGTCAACATGATGATTATGTTATTTTTGTTTGTATGTATGTTTGTTTTTTTTTTTTACTTTCTAAAAATGTAAAAATTGTTTTCGATTGTACTAAATATATTGTTCATTTTTGTTATGAAAATACGCATTGGTTTTTTTATTACCTATTAGTTGTTTTACAAATTCGTAGAACATTTCAAGAAAACTACAGCATTATTTTTGAATTTATGGCTAAATATCAATAAAGGATGGTATAAAAAGCTCATTTACTACAACATTTTCCAAATCAACTCATTTGGTTGGTAATTTTTTTTGAATATTTGTAGTACCTAGTATTTGAAATTAACAGAATGAAAGAAATTTCATGTTTTTTTAAAAATGTCAACCAGAATACAATTTGATCTCTACACTTTTGAACGGAACTTTTGGAATAATTATCAGTACTTGAAAAATGATAACACAATCAAATAATATCGGGAAACCAAAAAATGTGTCATTTCTATCGGCGTTTGCGTGTTTGAGTGAGCGCTTACACATTCTATCATAATTCCACAATTAAGCGTGACCAAAAACTAAAAATTTTACCAGGTCTTTTCTGTTAAATCCACCGCTAGCTCCAGGTAGATATCATAAATCGGTTTTAATCGGTTCGATTACCATTTAAAATTAATTTTTTTGAGGGTATAATTTAAACGAGGAAAATTTATACGTATGCATATGTATATTTATTTATTTATTTGCGGTTCGGTCATATCTCTGGTTTAAGTACCTATTTAGATTTTATTTTATGCACAATTTGAATGAAAAATGTGAAACTTATATGGCTTGGTATTTTTTCTATTTTTTTTTTTTTTTTTTCATAAATATGATTTTTAATAAAATAAATTATTACCGTTCAAATTAATCATTTTGTAGACCAAATGCTTGTCAATATTAAAAAAAAAAAATGTATGAAATCGATTCAGCGTAGACGTCTTAATGTGAACGGTTTTTAATCATTAACACTGCACATTCGTTTAATAATTTACAGAATCGTTACTGCTGGACCAGTTTCAGATTTATGTTTTTTCATATTGACTATGCACATTAGACCTTTCAAATGGTTAGAGGCTTTCATACGTTTTTATATGTTACGAAAAATGGAGATTCAAAAAACAAGCGTCAGACATATTGGTTTAATATAGATTATAATAAAAAAAAAAAAAAAAAAAAACAGCAATATATACACCCTGCATAATATTATGCGTATGTATGAATTATTATAACAAGTTATACCTATATCATAATACGATAAATTTTGATTTTTAGTCAGTGGTCTTTTACTCAACCGAATGTATTAATTACAATAATTTGTATGAATTAATATTCCGATTGGGTCGACGCAAACATGCTCACATTAAATTTATTTTTTCGGTCTTAACTTCAAGGGCCTACTAATTTATTCGTTCAAACTTAAAATTCATAATGTCAACGTGTTATACGTACCATACTGTGCGTATACTACGTACATACCTTCAGTGTGTAGTAAAATATTTTTTACTCTCGTTTTGACCATTTGTTTTTTTTTTTTTCATTTATTAATTATAATTGTTTCAACAAAATGTTTGTTTTTACAATTTTTTTTTTTTTTTTTATACATTTATATTATTCATACATTTCATATAGAGAGTAATACAATTTGTACATTATTTTAATTTTTTAGTTAAATGAATTTAAATTATGAGTTGTTTAGTTAAGTCATTGTTCTGATGATACCGATGATGAAGATGATGAAGATGATTCTGGAGGTAGCAAGGTATCTTGAGGTAGTCGTGGCTTTAGTCTGCGGTTTTTAGTTATTTTCCCAATTTTGAAGTGAAGGGCGCCTTCTGTTGTTTTTAGTTTCGTGTGAAATTTTTTAAATTGTTCAATTATCCATGTGTTTATGTAAGGTATTCCAGTGTCATTATGGAGTTGTGTATTTCGCATGAACCATGGGGCTTTAAGAGCTATTCTGAGAAATTTATTTTGTATCGTTTGTAATTTTTTAATTTTTGTTTGGGATGCGGCTGCCCATATTGGGCATGCATATGCAATTAATGGTCTTATTATTGATGTGTATATTAGAAGTGAGCATTTAATTTGAAGTGTTGAGCTGTAATTTATTAGGGGGTATAAGATTTTCAATCGTGTATAGGCTTGGTTTAATTTTTTATTTATATGTATTTTCCATGTTAATTTTTCATCAAGGTATACTCCGAGATATTTAATTGATTGATCTTTATTATTCCATAGTATAGGCTGATTTTTGATTTTTAATTGGGTAGGATTTGTATATCTTTTTAGGCTAAATATTTTAGCTTCGCTCTTAGTTGGGTTAAGAGCGAGTTTCCATCTTGACCATTTGTAACGCTTACGATTTGAGTCGTTAGTGACGTAATGAAAAACACATTTTTCTATCGACGTCTATTTTCATAGTTTAGTTTATGGCCGTTTCACATACGAGAGTACATATGCAAATGTTAACCAAGCCGTTCATAACATTGAGTCGTTCTGAACAGCGCGCAAAATAATTTTATATACATATTTATTTTACATACAATATATCATGATCATTATTTATTCATTTATGTTTAATAGTGATCCTTATATGATAATTAAAAAAAGGGTGAAACAAATTTCAACATTATTATCTATCAGTATATAAAAAGATGTTAAAAAAAATATTTTGATCCTCAAGAAGTAAAATTTTTTTTAAAAAGTATAAAAATGTTAATTAATACAAAATATATATCTATAAGTCCTTCAAAAAATACAGTTTACTAATAATATAATAAAAGCGAAACGTAAATCGTAAAACCTCTGTAATTCAAATGAATAAATACAAGAAAAATTTCAACTCGAACAATTTAATTCATTAAAAAATAATTTTAAAATAAATAGTTTTATCTTCAAAAGCAAATTTTTTTTAAAAAGCATAACGATGTTCAAACATGTGTTAGGTAAGGAAAAACCAATGTTTTTCTTCAAAATGATTCGAAAACGTACGTTCATCCTAATTCTTATGGACTCGAAATTTCAAAAATATTCAGATTAAAGGTGTCACTCAAAATTATTCGACTTAAAAACAGTAAATACACAAATGATCATAATTTAAAACTGAATTTCGATCAAAAACATTTTTTTTCTTCAAACAATTCAGAAACGTTTGTTCATTTCAATTCTCATAGAAGTGTAAATATTCGAAATTCTTACAAATTCATATTAACGTGTCGGTCGATGTTATTCGCTTCGACTCGATGGTTATATTAATGATCTTGTTGCCGGAGAATCTGTGTTCACTGTTTAAATACGAATCAAAAGTAATCATAAAAATATAATATAAATGGCTTTTAAGTGTCTACGAAATGATTTTACTAACAGATTCGATACCCGGTAAATATTCTCGGAACACGGGAAATTTTACATTCGAGACGGAGACGTAACATTTGGCTTTTATACCGAGGAAAACGGTTGACGCGAAATGCTCGCGAAAAATAAGCGACGGAACAATTACATATTTAAAATTCCAAACGATTATTCAACAATGTACTGATTATCACGACCCTCGATATTCTATATGACTTAATAATTTCGTTTTTTTTTCTCACTATTAACACGTGACACGTTCATAGTTTAGAAACAGTATGCATTTTTTTTTTTTAAATGGCATTACGTAAGTATTCAATTTAAATCGAAAAATATTTCATCCCTGTAAAAAGTATTTTTTTTTTTTTTTTTTTAATTTTGTTCCTAAAAATATATAGGTAGTGTTTGATCGTGATTATTTACTTTTCTAAGAAAAAAATAATACCATAATATTTTATGATATTTACGAAATCGATACTTTTTAACGTTAAATGTTCATAAACTGTAATACGATCATATTGAAATTTGGACACAAACGGGAACCACAGGTCTTAATTCTTTAGGTGGAAAAAAAGCTGTGTTTTGATCTAGTAGAAACATTTTAAACGGATTTTATAAAAAAAATAACAATCCACAGGCCACGACACTGAACACGGTTAAACGTAATCCATAAATATAATATGTATAAACGGTTTATCATGATTTTAACTCAAGCTTTGCTTGGGATCGTCTGAACTAAAGACACGACTAACGCCCGTTTCTTTAAAATTCAATTTCGTCTCCGTCTCGACTTGCCCGAGGATCGGGGAACCTTCAATGCGTAAAGTATTTCCGATTTTCACGCGTTTTAAATACCGCGTTTATTCGCGCGACAACTTCATTATTCGCGAACGCTGGTCAAATCATATAAAAACGCCGTTAGATCGCCCGGGGATACCGGCTGAACGCGTATTGTTTGCGTTCGACGTCCGTCGACTCGTCATTCAATCAAGAATTGTCTTCCGTGCGAGTCGATTTTTCTGTGACATTTATATTGCAAACTTACAGAAAAATATCGGTTATCGACATCACGAAGATGTTGGCGGAAAAACGCAACAATCAACGTGTGGACGGTGTTGTCGTAGCGGCACTGGTTGGACGGTTCGAGGCCGTGCGATCGGTCGGACAGACTTGTGGCTATGGCCGACGAGCCGTGACCGGTGACTTGACGGTGTGTACAGGCCGTGTGTCCGTTTTGGTGGACCGGTTCGAAAGGTGCGCGACGTCAAAGTCGGTGGTAAACGGGAGCGGTGAACGCTCTGGAAGAAGTCCGGTCCGGGGATGTGGCCCTACCGGACGCGGGGGCGGCGACGCGTTCGTGTCAAGAACGGTGCCGTCCACCGGTAAGACTCTTGGCGAAAACCGGTTTACCGGTAATTTGTTCTGTTTTCGATATTTCCAAAGGCTATTGTTTATGTATAGGTACAGAACTGTCGAGTTCAGATGGACCGATGGAAAAAACGATTATTGAACCTGCAGTTGGCACAACAGTTAACAGAGAACTGGTTGATGTACGGGCTATCGAATCGGTCGAAACGCAGGTAATTAAATCGATTGATGTACCTGTTACAAAACTGATAATATACGCGACGGTTATAATACAACCGGTTTATGTAAAGGCCGATGAACCAATCGATGCGACTGGTGTTGAACCGGTCAATACCATGGGAGCAATTAGTGTCACTGAACCAAACGGTAAATCAGAGGCAGAACTGGTTTGCCAACCAGTTAGTGAACCGGTGAGAGAACCGGCGGGAAGCATTGGACGAGATTCGTCTTCGACAAGCCAGGATCGGCCTAAGAAACGCGTGACGTTTAATGACGTCATCATGGTTAAGTCAAAGGACGGGTTTGTGTCCCACGAGTTGCTTCAATGGACGCCGCCGACGAAGAAGGATAAGTGGATCCGACGGAATTACAGAACGAGAATCGTCAGACGGTCAAAGGCCCGGTGGATGGCAGCTGATTCGCCATACCTGTGACGCGTCGTGTTGTCGACTTTCGATTTTTGTCGTACACGTGTGCCTACGTATATCGCATTACGTCAGGTAATGCCTAATTAACGCTACGTCCTAGGTGAATGCGATTTTGCGGGCGGGCGGGCGAGCGGCCGAGCGACTGGGCAACGCGATATTCCACGCGAGCGAGCGGATGTCCTTGTTGCCTGTGGGGTCGGCAAGCGCGAATGTATCTTATAGTTGTTAATACTGTATTTTTTAGTTGGCGGTTGTCTGATGTGCAAGTAGTTTATATCTTAATTGTTAATTATACTATATTATATATTCTTAATAATGGATCCGAGTAATGTAATTCTCTATGAAAATTCACTACTAAAGTACTATATGAAGAAACGAAAAATATTCAATAAAAAGAAACAGCAAAGAAAAAAGACAAACCAAATTTATCAAAATTTCCACTTGAGAATCCATATTTATTACTATAAATTTAAATAATAACAAATAACAACAATGTACACATACAACAACTGTAGTCTACACTCTAGAAATGAGAAAATAGTGCCAGTCGCTCGCGTCAGAAACAAATTAATTTGTTTCAACGCGGGCGATAATATTATTATCTCCCGCCCGCCCGCCCGTCCGCCCGTAAAATCGCGTTCACCTAGGACGCAGCGTTAACCTAGTCGGCTGATATCAGTGTGTGATAACCGACGAATTCGCGATCCGCCTGCTTCATTTAACGCATTTTTGGAAAATATCGGTTATCGACAGATGACACGTTTTATCAACCACCCTTCATCACGGATCACTGTTTGTCGGTCGTTTGCACATTAAACCAGTCCCTCGTTTTGACGGCAAATGTGTTAATTATTTGGAATTTTTCAGATCAGCGTGTACGATTTGGCTCTAAACGCGATGACGATCGAAATATAATTGTGGAATTTACAATGTATCGTGTTAAGGAGATAGTCATGTTATTTTTTTTTTCAGTGATATTTATACATGTCCTGTTTTTGTCTTGTTGATTGTACTACTGTTTACTATATAAAAATGTGAAAAATTGTTTTTGATTATCATAAATATATTGTTCTTTTTTTAATTATATAATATGCGTTATTTCTTATGTTTAGTTCTTTTCCGAATTTGTCGAACATTTTAAGTATGTATCACCATTATTTTTGTATTTATTGCTAAAGATCGAATTAGAGTTGTATAAAAAACTCGTTTACAAAACATTTTTCCAAATCAACCCCGATTCGTACGTAAATTTTTAATGATTCGAAAAATTTACAAATAGTTAGACATTTTGTGCTTTATTTAAATATTTTTTAACTTTTGTTCAAATTGTCATTACCCAAAAAGTAATAACTATCTCAAATATTGTTGAAAAGCCAACACATTTTTCGCTTTTTTGTAAGTGTATGTGTACGAGAACGTGTACGTGTACGTGTGTATGTGTGTGTGTGCTCACACATTTTATTCTAATTCCACCGTTAAGCGTGATCAAAAGTAAACATTTGACCAGGTCTTCAGGTAAAGTCCTTTGTTATCTGCAGCTATTTGAATGGCTAATATTATGGTAAATCCCATAAAATATTTTTAATCGGTTCTATTATCATTTTTTGCGAGGATAATTTAAACGTGGACACTCAATAAGTAATAAAATCACTATTTAGGATTTCTTTTTCATTCGTCTCAAGCCCATTGTATCGTACCGTGTTTGAATACTTTAAATATTCAAATACCTCGTGGCCAACTAAATGTTACGAGTTTAAAAAGAAGTAAAAATCAGTAAATCAAGGGCAATTACAATATGGTTTGTAAAACGAATTATGTCTGCAAAATTTGCTACGAGCATAGGTGTCAGTGTTAGCATTAGTGTTCTGACGTCGGTTTTATTACATTTCACGAGCTTCGGTGTCAACAATATTTTTTCATAAAATACGCTATTGATGTCACGACGACGTTTGACGAGTCATGTAAACCGATATACCTGTTCGCCTACGTGAAGTCGGTGAAAACTCGTAACGGGGCTGTGTATGTATGACGTATCGATAACAACGGTAAGTCTATAACGATCGAATCCGACGGGTAAGAGTGTATTATTTGTATTTCTCTGTTTTTTTTTTGTTCTTAATCTGTTGTAATTTGTCATATCGAACGAAAAAACTACACACGTCATATTGGGAGCACTGGTCTCCGGGCGTATGATGCCTAGTTCATTTACACAAGTTTAGCAATTATACATACATTTTCTTCATTTAAAATCGAATTTCGTTAGGCAAAATGAATTTTCTTCAGAACGATTAGAAAACGAACGTTTATTCAGATTATTATAGATGTCGAAAGACTCGAAATTCTAAAAAAAATTCGGATCAAAGGTGTCGATCCATGTTATTCGACTTAAATACAGTGATAAAATTAATGTTCTGGTCACCGGAGAATCCGTGTTTGCCGTTTGAATACGAAATAAAAACTACTAGAAAAATATAGTACGAACGGATTTAAAGTGTCTGTGAAATGTCAAAAACTTGACCAGAATTGATATCCGCTAAAATATTCTCGGAGCATGGAAATCCGAGTACTTTTAATTCGAGCCAGAGCCGTAATATTTGGCTTTTATGAATATACCTAGGAAAACACTCGACGCGAAATGCTCGCAAAAAATAAGCGACGGAATAATCACATTTTTGAAATTCCAAACGAATATTCAACAATGTATTGATTATAAAAACCCTCAATATTCCATAAGAATTATGATTTAATAATTTTTCCTCGTTTTTCTAGTGCGTTTCACGCACTAAGTTTAAAAATATTGTGTTTTTTTTTAAATATTATGAAGTAAGAACTGAGTTTCAATCGAAACTATTTCACCCACAGTAAAAGTATTTTTTTGTTTTTAATTTTGATCCTCAATTATTGTGATAGATCGTGATCATTCGCATTTTTAAGCCAAAACAATTCCAAAAGCATTTGTGATTTTTACGAAATCGATTCTTTTTCAACGTTTATTGTTCATAAAGTATAATCGGGTTATACGGTCATATAGCAATTTCGGATACAAAAGGGAACAAGACGATAAAAATCTTTTGATGGAAAAACTTTACTTTTTGTCCAAGTAAAAATATTTCAAACGGATTTTATAGTAAAAATAAACAATCTACTGGCTATGAAACGAGCGTACGACAAAGCGGAGGGCCGAGAAAAAATAATTAATGATTGCGAATGAAAATCGTTATTCGTCTTTATGCCATCGTTCACAAGGATCATAATAATGTGACGTATCGTTATCGTTTTCAACGTGTTGTTATCTATCGATAACCGGCAATACGATAACTATTATTACGTTCGGCGTATTATTACGCCCCTGGCGTAGACACAGTTCGCCGTACCCTTGGTACGCCACTGGTAACAGAGTTCGGCGAACAAAGTCGATTGTCGCTATTTCGGACGCGCATAGTCGTCGTTGGCCGCGTGTTCCGGGAAATCGTATATGATCAGTTTCCGTTCGCCGTTCTTCCACCGACGGAGACGACGTTTTTCGAGTTTACGGGTACGGCAGAGTACGACTGTAACGGTGTGATATTACTACTTTTGTAACTATCGTCACCGGAGAACACTTTGCCGTTTTTTCAGACGTTAAAAGGCCAGAGAGAAAGAGAAAGAGAGAAATACAGAGAGAGAGACAGAGAGAAAGAGAGAGAGAGAGAGAGAGAGAGAGAGAGAGAGAGAGAGAGAGAGAGAGAGAGAGAGAGAGAGATAGAGAGAGAAAATAAACCCGGCACAAAGGCGTTTGAAAATTTAAAAATAAAATACATGTATACGTTCCATGTTTCTACGAGATTTTTGTTTTTTTTTTTTATTTATATTATTATTATTTTTTTTTTTTTTTCATAGCGAGCCGAGTAGAATATAAGTACCCACGCGCGAAATATATACGTATTATTATTTTATACGAGTATAAAACGGTCGGCGTGAAAACTTTTTTAATTTCAGTGTGAATAACGAAACGTCTGGTTTATTTCTGTTTAATTTCCATCGACGGTTCGCAATGAACAGAGAAAAAACGTGACGCACACACGCGCAGGACTCGTCGAAACGTCGTACGTTCGACGGCGTCACGAGCGGCGTTTCACGCGTATACACGACGACGTGTGACCAAAGAAGATTTCACAACGATACGGGCCTTCCACGACTATTTACCTGGATAACACAACAATTCAAAAATTTTCACAAAAATCTTCACACAGAGTTGATGGAGCACGCCACTACAGAATCGGCAGAAGACCCGCCAATCTAAGACTCAAACCTCGGCTACCTCAGGAGCTGTCCTACTCGAACCTATTGAAAACACCTCAACCTCAGATTCCGACCTAGACTCATGAACTAACCAAAAATTTAAACATTTAGTTCCTAGTAAATGTAAAAATACTGCTGTAAATATTATCCATTATAATGATTATATTGTAATATTGTAACATTGTAAAAATACCCAGTGTGTATTGAAACAATTAAAATAAATAACTAAAAAAAAAAAAAATATTTCTGATCCCTCCGTTCGAAGTGATCGTCGAGAGGATGTGTTGTTTCCGCGATACCGTCCGCTTTGAAGTTATCGCCACGGTATACTTTAAGAAAGGAAAAAAAAATAAAAACAAAAATAATTATAATAATCCGTGAAGATTGTCGCTCCTGCAGACTGCGGTCTCCGTTCTCTTAGTTACGCGTGAGCCGAGTATGTGTGACGCGTATAGCGTTTTCGCGAAGACGTTTCTCCTGAGGTTTGAGTGGAGAACACGTCGAGGCGTCCTTTCCTTTTTTTTTGTGTTTTGTTTATTTTTTATTTTTTAATTCGGTTGAAACGAAACCGTTTCAGGGGATTGAGTTTAAAACAATTCGAAGATTTTAAAATGACAATTACCTAATTTTAATTTCACTCAAGAAACAACGATTAATATAATATTGTAGTGTTATCGTTTGAATACGCACACGTAATTTCATAAAATTGATTTATTAACGAAACCGAGTTACAAACAATGGACAACGTAGTTACGGGGTCAGAGAGAGGAAGCGATCGCTACACTGACCTAATAGAAAGTGCGCCCTTGATTTAAGTTCATAGTCGTCTTCAGTCAATCATAAATTTGTGAAACGTCGACGGAAAGATTCAAAAAATAGGCGTCAATGTTTATAAAACCGAAATTCGTGGATTTTTTCAAACATATTATCGTATAATTTGTCATAATATCGGGTTATATTATAATATACTAACGTAATAAATATCAAAACTGTGTCTCAATTTCGAATTCAAAAATAATTCGTTTTTGTTTAGATAAGTTTATATGAACGATTAAAAAAAATTATGTATTACATAATTTATTAATGAATTTAACACGTTTCGTCCCGGGCACGTGTGTGTGTGTGTCGAGAATTAATATCGTCATAAGTCCTGCGGGGCGAAATCCGATACCGAGTGTACGAAATAATCGTCTAAAATAAACTTCCTACCGCCGCCGCGTGTGGAAATAATCGAGTGTGGTCGAGGTGAGTGACGGCGTGATGGTTGCCCCTTTATTAAAAATCGTATCGCGTTCCTGTAGAAATCACGCCGGAACGCAGACGTTTGCGGGTCGATTAAAAACAACAACGTTTAACACAGACATTATTACACGTTTATTTATATTTAGGGATAAACTATGGCTAATACAATCCAATGTACAAACAAAATATATAAATTAAAAAAAAAAAACAAAATCAGAGTATTAGAATAAAATTATTTTTGATATGATATAATTTTTTTTTTTTTCATTATTTGTTTATCGTTTTCGATCGTTCTTAAAAATACACATGTATGATTAGCAAAAATAGGAACACGACGATTGTGCTGGAACGACACACGCTGGAAGATCCCGTCACTGTAAAAATAAAAAATAAAAATAACAAAATAAATCTACCGTTATAAAAAAAAAAACCATTTATATAATTATACATAGTGTCAAGACGGAAAGTTTTTTTCTTTGATTTAACGGAAAAATTTAATTATTGTTTTATTCAATTTACCGTGCACCGTGTAATTGGGTTTTGAATTATTTTTTTTTTAAATTATGAGATGAAAAAAGCAAAAAAATAAATAAATACGCCGCCATAGTAATAGACTAATGTAGCTATTAAAGAGAATTATAATATTCGCTTTTACAATAATTACGATTACGATTTTTTTGAATTATAATATTTACTGCGATAGTAGCTTATAGGTTAGGTCTCTTGTAGCGGGAGTACGAAAAAACAAAAAAATGTAATTCTATTCCGTTGTTTTTCAAAAGCGTTGTATCGTTTCTGTGTGTTTAAAGCCATCTCGTCCGTGCACGGTTTTTGTAAATTAACTATATTCGTAATAATAAAACACGGTTATTACGTAGGTAGGACTCTAGGACGTTGTTAATGTTATTTTTTTTTTGCTAAAAAAACAAAGAAAAAAAAATGTTTTTTTTTTTTCTATAAATAAGCCGTCATTACCAAGCAGGAGTGCTTCTCTTTTATCTTGTCTGGGCAGCACTTTCTCGTCGTCACTGGTCCACAAAACGGGCGACAGCACCGCCACGCACCTGACCCTCACCGCCCCGTTCAACACCGTCTCCACGTCCAACGGTAAATGCAACCCCAAAGTCGTAGTCACGAGGCCCCGGGGGTGTTTTTGCGCCGGGTACCTCTTCAAAGATTCTTCTTTCGCCTGAAACACACGCACACGCTCAAAATGACATCTAAAAAGAGGGTGGAAAAAAAATATACACCCGTATACAATACACGTGTGTGTGTGTGTGTGTGTGTGTGTGTGTGTGTGTGTGTGTGTGTGTGTGTGTGTGTGTGGGTGTGTGTGTGTGTGTTTTACTTTGTATGTGTGTGTGTGCGCGCAATACATGTGTACACACGTACAAACATAAGCTCGCGCACGCAAGTATCATTATTTTCGTCCTGGCGTACAAATCGTTCGTTTATCTTAGTACCGCATTTCGTAACATAAAACATCTCGAGCGGGATCGTGTACTTGGAAATAACAAGAAAACTAATTGGTTTCTCATGCGAAAACGTTGGCGAAAATGTCCGGCGTCTGCTGCGAGAGCACGTTACGTATATAATAATATGAATAGTAAACGATGCGGTTTATTATGCATATTTTTATTATTTTTCTCGTATCTACGACATATTTCTGATTTATTCGTTTTTTTTGTTTTGTTTTTTTTTTTTTAACGCGTCTTAAACAATGTGATATAAAAAACTTGTTTACGCTTAAACACGTTTTCTTTTTTATTATCGTTTTTATTATTAATTCGTATTATTATTAGGGTTGAAGACTTCTAGTAAGTACTTAAAAATCTCAAAATATCCATGCACCTGTGCACTAAAAAAAAACAAGAAATATGCACTTAAAATATGCTCTAAAAATACATTTTATTTTATTAATTCATCTAATTATAATATTTATAAGGGGAAAAAAATTGTGATAAGTACTATTTCGATAAGTTAATTATAATAAATTCTTGGAAAATGACGGGCAACGATAAAATAAAACGATAATAAAAACATTATTTTTAAACAGAAAATTTACCAATCAGTTCTTTTTTGTCTAAGCTAATTTCAAAAACTAAATCGAAAATTACCAAATATGATCTCGATGTTTCAAATATACTCAAATATGCATTCATATGCAATAATGACCAAATAGCTATGCGAATATATGCAAATTCAAAATTTAAATATGAATTCCTGGTATTATGAAATATATTTTCAATATTATGAAATTTTGTTATGAACACGATTATTAAAAACAAGGGTTTTCCGATTACGTTATATCCGCAAACTCGGCGTTTATACAGAATACATATTTTGCTTTTCACATTACCATTTACCATAATTCAACTGGATTTTCCCATAGTAAAACGCGTCGTTGTTGTCGTCATCGAACACGAATACCTTCGATTTCTACGATAAAAACCGTCTACAGTTTTTTACACCTCGTGATAATATCACGTTCAGGTTTTTAGTCGTACGCCTTTATATACACTTTTTGAATTTCAATGATTTCCCGACGTGCGTCTGAGAATCGAGCGTCCCGCACAATCGACAACGGCCAATCGCGTTTCAAACATTCGAATCCGACGCGACAGACGAGATCACTAGCACGGGCGTTCTCACCGGGGGTGATACGGGGGATACATCTCCCACATGGCATTGTTTAAGTTCGAAATATAAGTACCGATGGAGACATTTGTATGGTAAACTTTCAAGTATTTTGCATAAATAATACATTTTAATCAATATGTAATTATGTGAACCGTTATTATTTGTCTCTATAACAAGCGGTGTACACTGTAGAGATATAGACCAATACACTTAGCTGTGAGACCAGACTTAAGACGGTGATATTTTCATAATCCGATAATCATCTGCGTTTATACAATAATCACGACAACTGTGATCATATGTTTATGAACAACCCACGTTCTATTCGTTCATAGAAGTACTTTGGAAATAGGTACTAACACTACAATGTGGAAGGAGGTGTGGAGGCATAGGACCAACGGCTCGCAATAGATTTTCATGTCCCACCCTCAACACGAAATCCTGATCAAGAGTATAATAATAATAATAATAATCTTAAAATAAATATTAAACAAATTTATGAAAACTAAAGTCAGTCCGTCTGGTCGTTCTATCCGGCCGATTTCCTTCATTTTTTTTGATGAAAGTTATACACGACACAGATATGTCATCAATCATTGAAATTTACTCAACTCCCACCTTACTCGAACGCGATTATTCCCTGTACATTTCATATGGGACACATTAACTCAAGCAATTAGAATTCTCATAGCTCCACTTCTAATGAATGGATCTTGGTTGTTTTACTCTCAGAACACTCAGTGGATCGAGTTCTTTTTTTTTTTGAGCTATTAACTGCTTAAATTCGTTGAGTTTGAGGAAAGTTATGCGTACACAATCGACTTTACATTAAATTTTTTCAAGATTTTTCTTCACTCAACCTCTATCACACTAGAGTTATAGCTAACGTAGGCTGTTGACACAAGTCTAAGAACACTCGTCGGATCAAGTTCTGTCTTTTGATTCAATATTTTCCAAATATATATTAAAATATATTATTTTTATTATGCAAATAAATTATCTATTGAGAATTTTCGCGACGGGTATACTACTCGTAGTAACAATCAACATAAAATACGATATCTTCAGCGTGCGGACCGACGACGTGTGCGGATTCGCTCGGAACGAGAGACGTCTTCGACGCAGAGTGATCTCGAAGATCGATCAAAAGCCACGGAGCGCCCTTACCGCGATATCGAACGACAATAATTATCGCGATACAATACCCGTGTGTACGTTGTACGTATTATAATACAGGTCTCGGCGATTTCGTCGGTGAGTGCCGAAAATCCCGTGTACGTCGAACGCCGGATAAAACGACGAGGTGAGGGGAATTGAAAAGCGGCTTGCCTTCGAAATGAAAAATGTCCGGCTTGTTCAGCGATGAAATATAGTATACGTATTTATAAAATAAATTATAAATAGTACCGTATCGCATTGTGTTGTATTGGCCGCAGCGACGTCGAAAAGCCTCTTAGTCCGATTGGAATCACATGACAACTGACTAAAGGCCGCTGGGCGTGTCGGAAACGAAAAATGAAAAAAAGTGAAAACGCGAATAAATGAAGACAGTGAGCTCAACGCGTTTGGAATTCGAAAACGAAAGCTCATCGTGCTCTATTTTTCACGTGTCCGAGCCGTAATCACGCGATTTCTCCGCGGGGTCCGAAAAAATACTTGACGCAGAGCCTTTTAGCATTTATATTTACATTATTATTATTATTGACGGAAAAACGTTGAGTATAATTGAACGGCTGAGTAGAAAAAGGATAATATTCCAAAAATCGAATTTTCGGAAAATAAAAATAACTGTTAATTTCCTTAGTTTTTACTTGAATTGATAACTTATTTGCACAACATACGTAACCTAATACATTAGCTTTAACCTCCAAAAATATGAGATCTTAATGGTTAACTTTTTTTTTAGTAAAAAACATTAAATGAGCTGGAATATTTATTTTATGTATTTTTGGAATATTATCCTTTTTCTACTCAGCCGTTCAATTTAGAAATATTGTTTATCAAAAAAACTCTCTTGATTTCTAGTATATTTAGTAATAATTCGAAAATTTAATCGTTCTAGTAAATAATCGTAAATATAATATAATCGTATAATCATAATTTAATAACTCTTTATTGCGGTTCAGTGTCTTAAAAAAAAAGCAATAGTCTACGCAGCCTTTTAAAAAAAAATGAATATCATACACCGATTCGAATTATTTATCAGCAGTGACATTACTCTCGCTAGCACAACTATTCGCGGAATATGACGAACCCTCGGATAACCGTTTCATTTACATATTTACGAGGTCTGTACAAATAAATTAATATATACAGGGTGTTTAAGATGTAATCGACAACTTTAAATGACACTCGATGTCGTAGGTATTCGATATACATATTTTTTTTTAAATAACTACCGAGCAAAATATAGATTTTTAACTTCGTTTGCTTACGGAAATTTTTTGGTTTTCAAAAACTGAATTATGTAAGTATAACATAATTTTATAAATAACATTTTTTTTGTTGAAAATGTCAGTTTTTCATTAGTGCACCTACTTAAGTTAATGAATTGCAAGCGTTAAATCGTTTAAACACTGGTAGTATATTTTTGTTCGGGACATATCGTGATTTTGTTTACCGTATTCTAGAACTTGAAATTCTCATTATGATTAATTGTTCAGCAGTTAAAGTTTAAAATCAAAATTTTCCAACTAATGGGTATTCCCTTTTACGACATCTTGTTTTAGATATTGTGTTTACACTATTTTTTTAAGCAAAATTAAAAAACTCCAAAGTCACGTAGATAAAAAATATTATTTTCATTAAAATAATAAGAATAATAATAATAATAATAACTGTTAAAAATAACGAACAGAAGAAAAGTTTTTGCATTCGTCCGGATTCAAGACACCCTGTATACACAATATGCAACTGTGACCGTGCGCAACCATCGTGGGTATCGTTGTTTCGGTGGAAAAAGAAACAAAAACAAAAAAACGACGGAAAAACCCGCAATCATAACGCGGAACGGTCTCGTGAAAATCGGTGCCAAATGGAAATACGCGAATAAAAACCAATGTTGGGCTTTAAATTCTAATGGCGGGACGTCTCGCGCGTTAAGAGCGTCGCGCGGGCCGTAACCGTCGTGTAAAAATAACGTTGTATACGTTTAAGAGCAATTTCCCGACAGAACCGTTTGTCAGCCGGAAACGCGGCGAGAAAAAAGAAACATGAAAAAAATGAAAAATAAATAAAAAATAAAAAAAATAATGACGGGCGCGCCTGTACACCGAATTTTCGACCGAACTCTCTGCGTGCGAATTAAAATAATAAAAAAAAAAAAAAAAAAAAAAAAAATCGTAAAATCTTCCGACGGATAACGCGCCCGACAACACTCGTCTTTTCGGAACAGCTCGTATTTTGTCACGACCGCCGGGATATCATTACGGTGACGTCGTAATGCGGTCGGAAGCGAGTGAAACTAACTAGTTAAAAAGTTTAAGTTGATTTTTTCCGAAACTTTTTAACTCGACTTGTTGATTAATCTCGCCATTAACTATACGTGTAGCTACGTATAACTTAACCAGTTAAAATTGTTATTGTGCCGACTTAACTTTTGAGTTCGTATTTAATGAAAACAAGTTTAGTCAAAATGTTACCGACTCCATTTCTGTATTACGACTAGCGGTTGCCAGATCTTTCACCGGAAGAAAGTGCTTATTGTTATTTATTTTTTTATTTAAAATGATGTTTTTTATTTTTACTCTAAGCTCAACTGCCAACTGTAAATCGCACAGAAAATATTATTTTGATATTTTTTTTTTTTTACACCGTTTTTACTCGATACTTTACGGACGGATAATAATATACAGTAACGGACAGTAAAACGTAATAAAATTAAGTCTGTTGTTATTTGCGACTTCAATTTGTCGACGACTCGTTACCTTTCCATCGGGTTCCATCGAACAAAGGGACTCTGGAATAGACAATAAATGAAATTTTAATCGAAAACTAATTCGATGAAAACACGAACGTTATTTATTACAATCGGTGGGATGTCGGTAGGAGTCGTCGTCAATCAGCCGTCTCGCACTATTTCGTCGCTCGTGAATTTGAGATTTAAATCGTGTCTTTGTGCCGCGTAAAAACGAAAATTTAGTTTTTAACCAGTCAAGTCGGTGTTTGGTATTTTTTTCCATTCGTATCGGACAAGTCGAATTGTGTTTTTGCCATCTATGGGCCCGGTAAAATCGTAAGCACGATTTTGCGTCAGCGCGTTTTAACGAATACCCCTAACCTAATATGAATTAATTTCGAAAATCGTAGAGGATTACAACAACCAAAACATACTTAGTTTTTTAAGGGGCATAGCTCAAAATATAAGTTGTGACTAAATTATATTATTTTTATTATAATTCTATTATGTTTATTTATATTAATTAAACTGAGATCGATTAATTTTTATTTACAATAATTTCTTTTATTATTTATTATAAAATTACTTAAAACAATTACAAATTTAATTATAATGTTATTTTTTAACCTAACCATGGGCGCCCGGTTTCCCAAATTTCACGGGGTGCCTAAAATCCTTAGATATTAATAAATGTCAATTTAAATAAATAATAATTTTTTTTCAACATAAATTCTTACCTTATTTAATACGACCTTTTTCATGTATTAAAACTTTTAAATACATATTAATTATTACACATAAAATTATTTTCATTTCATATACGTATGTTAGGAACGAGTTATCAAAACATCCAAAATATATTGTTGTCATAAATATTATAGAACGAAAAAATTATAAACGTATTAAATTACGTATTGCTCTATCTTTTTATTCCCCGGGGTGCAGAGCACCCCATAGAATGATTCATGGGGTGCTTGAGCACCACAGCACCCCAATAGTCGGCGCCCATGAACCTAACCACGAATTTTAATTATTTTATAAATATTGTTTTATTTACATAATTATAAATATTGTTCAGTATACGCCAAAACTTAACGCCAAAATAGTCATGCACCGAAATGGTCCTAGTACGTGTCGTCACATAAGAATAGATTTATAACACGATATAAACACTTTTCAAATACGGGTTCGTTTAAAATCGTGTTGTGTTTAATGGACGTGATATAAAATTACAAACGGTTTCGAAAAATCACCAGGGGGAGCAGTGGCCCCTTTGTCCCCCCTCTGGAAGTGACTTTTTACAGAGTCGTCACGAGACTCCGCGGACGGCGTTTCGGTATGGTTTTCTGGTCTTTTCTCCGTCGGACAGGGGTGAAAACGTCACGTTGTCCTCTCGCGTCACGCCTACACCGCGGTTCTCGATTTACGATTCGCCTCGGGGTCGTCGGCGCGAAAAACCGTGTTAATCGTGACGCCGCCGACCGGGAAACACTTCAATCACCCCTCCCGGCCCCGTCCCGTACCGACTCGGAGTACCGTGCGAAAACGTGATTAGAGATCGTTAGAGGCCTCGGCTCGGCCCGGTTCGATTCACGAGGGGGCGGACGACGGAGACGTTGTCCGGGACTCGTAAATCGCTCCGAGTCGTGTTCCTACAGTAATACAATATATTATACACGTGTATAACACGCGCGTTCTCGCGGTGATGAAAATTCAAATTCGTTTCAACCCTTTTGTCCGCCGCCGTCGTATAATTACGGTGTCGGTACACCGGATTTCGGCGAGAGGTTTACACCCGGCCCTCTTATATGAGACACGGAAAAAGATAAAGGAACGGGGGGGAGAAAAAAAAATAAACGTAAAACAGAAAAAACCGCAGCGTGACCGAAATGCGTGCACGAAGCTTGCGTGTAATAATCCTTTTCACCGGCACATCATATTTTAAACGCTATTATGCAAAAGACAACCTCGTTAAGAAATTTCCGAGTTATTTGTTTACATTTTTTTTTTCTTTTTTTTTGCCGAGGGCTTAAAGCCGCGTTCCGTGCAGCGGATTCGGTCGGCGCGAAAAAAAAACTAAAATAATAATAATAATAATAATAATATTATGAAAAAAATGAATACCGTCATTATTAACGGGGAGCGATTAACGGCGACTAAATCGTGTTGCCGTTATAGTGACGGCAGTGCATAAATCTAATTGATTTTTGACTATTCCGAGCGGACCCGTTCTGATGGCCGACCATTAGTCTCGTAGAAACATATTTTTTATTCGTGTCGCACCGTGTCCGTAAATCATCGGCGTCCGGCGGCGGCGACACGTGAAATACGGTAATCCGCGTTTTTACGGGTTTCCGCGAGCTCACAAAACGAACGGTAGATAATATGAATAATAATATTATTCCTGGATTATCAAAATAATTTCTTGGTGTTGAGTTTTTTGGCGTTGTTTGACCGTCACCCGATTATTAGAATCCATTTTATTTGGTCGGCTATTAATTGTGTTTCCCTCTTTTATCGGCGGTCACAGGTGAATGTGTATCGGAGCGTAATTTACTCTGAATAACTCGAATCCGTTTGTAACTCATATTGAAAACTTTCGAGAAAAAAAGTCTCGCAGACCGAATTTTGTACATTTGCATATTTTACTTCATAAGCCCAATTAAAAGGCCGAGCATTTTTTTTTTTTGAGGATTAGTAACACGTTCTTTGGTAACTTGGGGTTTCACTAAAGAACTGATGTACGTATCTTGTGAACATTTATTTGCCAAATCAAGGAAAGTATGGAAAGGACTTTTTTTGTTTAGTAGTATTCACATTTTTTTAACAAAATGTATTACAACAAGCGGAGAAAATTCGAAATTTTTTTTAGGAACGAGTTTACCAGTAGAAATAGATACACATTCTTTACCTGATGCTTTTTTGACTTTAGCTACATTTTTTTTTCCATGCACTTGGATCCGAACGCCTTTTCATACCTTTGTTTTTCACAGCTCTAACTTCACACGTTGACGAATCTGAATCTGTACTCAAAGTCTCAAAATGTAATTGAAAACTTTTACTTAATAAGTAAAAATCACGATTCACGAAACAAAACACACGCCAAAAAGAACACGAGACTACTGGTACTAAAGTGGAAACTTGATTATAAAAATGATTTACGAAAACAAATATTACGAGTTACAGTCATATTGTTATTTTTAAATCGTTGAAATATACCAAAAACATTACTATAAATAAATATAACGATTTTATATAGTTCTATACAATAAAGGCATTTATACTGTATTACATAAACGCCTCTCCTGCACTCGATTCGTAAAATTTCAAACTAAAATTTTAATCACGTATAATGTATAAGTTGCTGAATCCAAAAAAAAAAAAAAAAAAACGTTTTAAGCAAGAAGGGATTTTTCGAGGAAATGCCCTTCTTGCACCCATCCCCTCAATTATGATACGTTGTGTATCGTCTTATTTAACGGGTCATGGTGTAATATGGTCGACCGATTTAGTGGAAAATTAATGAGAACATAATGTAAAACAAAACAAAGTAGTTTTCATTTTTAAAATTGTTTTTTTTTTATTAGTTACCAATATTTCCTCTCCTTGTTTTTGCAGATGGAAAATCATAAATATTTTCCGTTACACTAACAATTAACAAGCAGTGGCCTGCTGACAGGGAGGGTTCGGGGTTCAAACCTCCAACAAAAATTTATTTTTTTTGATGAATTTCAAATTTTTTGAAATTAATACAAAGCTAAATGAAATCTATTCCGGCTCTAAAACTCCTGCCCTGAAATCAAAATCTATATACGCCACCGTTAATATATTACGTGCGACGCAACGTTTACGACGTGACAACTCGACGGTCACAGACCACGGTGACCACGTATGCGAGAATGCCGTACGTTCAGGACGCCATCGTTTTTGCGATGACTGTTGGTGTGATAATGTTACGATCAATACCAGAATGTGATTACTCGTCGACGAAACGAATTATTTTATCTTTTGCCTATAGAGGCGGCGTTTTTGTTTTTTTTTTTGTCATCTTCTTTGATCATCTACTACAGATCATACGGGCGGTCGGAAATTCGAACTATGCCGGTTTTTTTTTTTTTTTATTAGATCATAAACCGTAATATCACTATATGTAGAGCGTATATGGAGCGGAGGCCGTGTTTCTGACAATTTCCCGGTAACTCGGCCTCGGCGTGCGAGAAAAGTGAAAAAAAAACGATGACGTACTACTGCTACGCAGTAAAAACCGATTATAAAAGCACTCTGGATTTCGAGTACGCGTGCGATTTTCCCATCGAAATCGATGGACGTCAGAAGCCAGACGCGTTCGTCGGTTTTGACAGCCTCGGTGTTCACCCTGCAGTCAACACACGGACACGGCGCGGTGTGTCACGAACCTGCACCCACCGACCGCGGCGCATTAACAACAGCGTCGGTGCCGTCGGACGAGAACGACGGGATTTTCGGTCCGACACACGACGCACTACTAGTCGTACGATGACGTGTTTGCATGGGCGTAGTTCCGTATAATATAGGGTGACCAGACGTCCCGTGAAGAACGGGATTGTTCCTTTTTTTGACCATCATGTCCCGTTTTCCCGACAAACTTCGTACGGGACGCTTTTTATCCCGTTTTTATAAGACGGTCCCGTAATAATCCCGTTATTTCCATGAAATTTTGTTTTTTACGAACAAAAATATTGACGCACGAAACGAATATAAAACAGTTACTAATAAATTAACATCATTATTGATGAACAAAGGAAAATCTGGGCTGTCGGAAGAGAGCAAACGTATTACGGCCGATGAAGGTATGTTTGCTTTATAAAGAAAATTCATAATAATAAAACATTTTCTTGCGCTCGAACGAAATGTGAATTGATTATATCAAAAGTGATTGTCGCTTTTGCAATGGAGCAAGTTTTAGAAGCGTTAAAAAATACTAAAATTGCAACCCTTATGAAAAATAAATCAAGTCACAAAAATCTAAAACTTGGTATTTTTTTTTGTGGGGGGGGGAGTAAAGAATATCCCGTTTTTTAATTTTTTTTAATATGGTCACCCTAGTATAATATACACATCTATGGGGGCTACGCTGAGAAAAACGTATTTAGAAAACTCTATGTCGACTTGTTTTGATTTGACATAAACGATTTCCGACGTCGTGGGAATAAAAGAAGAATCAAAATACGACGCATTTTACGTTAGAATAGGTTTGTGGACGAAACAAAACAGTTTTTTGCACGTGCGAGTGTGTCACAAACTTTACGACAATCATTGCCCGGTCACGGCGTTGATTATACTCTTCGAAAACAAATCAAGTGCGAGGCTGATAAACGGAAAGCTATTTTACGTAGGTTACTCGACGTAACTTTATTATTGGGATCGAGAGGTTTGTCATTTCAAGGAGATGATTCTACGATTTATTGGCGATATACACAATGGTAATTTCTTGGGTGTTTTAGAAATTCTCGGCAAATACGATGAAATAACTCGTGAATATTTATAATTTATCTCTAACAAATATTATTCCTAAAATTGTAATATATACAGTAGAAGCCGCTTATTAGAAACACGGATTGATACAATCGCGTTATTGAAACAAAAAATGTTCCGGGACGGACCGATCGTACATTAGAACATTGAAAATAAATAATTGTAATATAAATAGTATATTGTATTTTTGGAAGTTTTATAAAGGGCCCGGACAAACATTTAGTATAGGGGCCCGAAATTGTATAAGGGGGGGCCCCGAGTGTGTGTAGTTTTACAAAAATTATTCAACTCTTCTCGGAGGGCGAAAAATACGATATTACCTCAGCTACTGTTGCATTATAATGTTCTCGATATATATATACAATGTATACATCGTAGTACGTCTAGAAAGATCTAACGCCTTTTCAGTAACTCACGGTCGTCATGAGCGCGCACCGCGCGGTGTAGTGTAAGCTTTTGAAATATTTGTCAAGTGCAGCGGACCTGAATGTATCCGTTTTGCAAGTGTCTTAAAACCCGAGAGGATTACGCGAGCGCTGCGAAATGGATTTTCGTTCGACTCAAAGAGCTAATGCGCCTCGTGTGCTGGCAAACTGGTCGAACCGACGACGACGACGGAAACCATTACCGCGCGTGTTTACGATAGTACGGAGGATTTCCCCCACCCTCTACCCAGGGTCGTTGATTATATAATATTATTATTTTACGTTTAAAAACGAAAAAATTTAAAAAAAAATACAGAAAAAAACCATTTCGTCTTCAGTCGCCACGGCACCGAGGCCGGAGGAGGCGTACTCACACGTGTCGACGACGATATGGATCGCGACACCACGCCGTCATCCGCACCACTCGATCCATTCGCGGGTATAAAACATTTGACGGTTTTCATCCGCCATTTTTTCGCTCGAGGTGAAAATGATTAGATTCGAAATAACGAAAATATTATGCGAATCCGTCGATCGCATTCGAGTGATTTCAATCACTAATGAAAATACGCGGTGATTCGTGTTATTAATTTATTACATAAATAATACTGTGATTCAATACTGTTTTCGAACGGATCGGGTATCGCTTGAAATCGAGTTTTAGTATGACGTCATCATAATTTGGAGGGTTCGAAAAAAAATTCTGGTAGTAATACCTTGGCTTCTTCCGCCATCTTGCCGCACCGTTCTCGGTGCAAATCCGTCTGTCTAATTCGAATACGACCGGAGATCGTTTCGCACTCGAGATCGTACCGCACGACGGATTTTCATCGTTTCTCTAAGGCCGGCCGCACACCAGAAGAGCAAAACTGCGTTAAGCAGCGGTAGTCAGGCTAACACAGTTTTGTTAAAATTAGAACATAGGAAATACGCACACTGATAAGACATAGTCAAAACAAAACGTTTTTGCTTTAAACACAATTAGTCATGACTATTACCGTCTGAAGAGTCTCCATTTTTCATTAGTCACAATAAGACAAGAATGTAAAATTGTGCACATATTTTGTACACTTATCTTAATATTTAAATTTAAATTAAATTAATTAAATTAATATTTTTCTAATATGAAATACATATATTTACATATTTTAAATACATTATATTTAATACAAATATATTTCACATAATAAATAAAATATCACATTATTAGTTATACGTTTCTGATTAAATGGATGAGCCCATAATTTTTTCCCCTCTTTTTTCTCCAACTCTTGTAGAGTGTACCACATACACACTGCAACCTCTTCGTCGGATGACATTTTGGTTACTGTTTGTGTGGGTATTTTTATACTTGTGTGTATTTTTTTTATGTTTGTCTTGTCTTGTCTTGTGTCGCCTTGATTTGACTAACTGATATGCGCATATATAAAACAAATTGATTTTAGTTGACTAACACGAAAATGACTAACACAGATTTGCTCTTCTGGTGTGCGGCCGACCTAACTGTCTCATCTACGTGTTTTTCCCCGTTTTTCTTTCACATTATTTTTCACAAGGTTCACCGGCTTCAATCACTATTTCGTGTCGGAAAAATAAGTGTTTTTTTTCCTTTATAAGCTATACCGACATCGAACGCACGATCGCACCTCGAAGATGACCATGACGTCAGATTATGTCTGAATCGCCGCCGAGTCCGTCGCAACTTTAAGTCGCGTCCGCGCCAAAACACGACCGAGAACGTGTTTTCACGTCCGACCGACGTGCGCGAAATAACAATAATGATATTATCGCCATAATAATAATTATTGTTATTCAATCGGAGTGGAAACAGCGAGTGCACAATACGCGCACACTCGTCCTGCGAGTAAATTTTGGTCGAAAATCAAGCTTTACGTTCGATAACACGGCAGTTGTTGCAGATCGATCATTCGAATTTTTCGAACCGGCAATTTACACTAATAACGATAATTAATACCGAGTTACTTGTTGGACAAACACCGAGGGTTTGTATTTACATTTCACGCTAATTCGTCGCGGAATATAATTCTGAATAAATACCGATTCCCAGAGATAATAATAATAATAATAATAATAATAATAATAAGCTGTTGTTCGTCGTGTTTAAACTCTAACGATCCGCACGGATATAGGTATAGCCACGGGCAGTGGCGTAGCTTAGGGGGCGCATGGGTGCATGGCCACCCCCTTGGCATTTTTATTGGTGATGTTTTAATCACGGTCATATCCCGTATGTATATAGGTAAGAAAATAATATAGTTACGCGAGTGATATTTATTTTATTTATTTCGTATTTTAAATTGTTATCAAAGTAACAAAACAAATTAAAATTGATAATGATATCGGCTGATTCTTGTCTAAATTAATATACCACGGTTGTAGCAATACACTGAGATCACACTATATACCACGGTATACCGTGGCTTTTACGCTGTTGCACGATGCTTTGTTTTAGATTTAAAACTTGGATAAGAGCAAAGATAGGCGACGAACGACTAACTGGTTTGGCTTTATTAAATATCCATAGAAATGTTGAAGTGGACGTTTGATCAATTTTCAAGAGTAAAAAATAGATCTATTATGTCACTATGAAAATAATTGTTATAGATATTTTTTTTCTGATTTGTTGTACAATTTATATATTTATATAGGTTAAAAATAATAAACGGAAAATTTCGAACTCCTCGCAATATTTTGTGATGTATTTCAATTTTTTAATAGCCTCCCCTTGATTGAGCTCCAGCAGTACGCTACTGGGCACCGGACGGTAAATCACGGCGTGTACAGAAAACTAAGATCAACGTAAATCTAGGTCGGCTACATAGAAACCGTGAACAAAAAACGTGTTTAATGTGTACTCACAAAAGACACGATTTTTTAAGTTCGGGAAAATCATATTGAATTAAATATTTATTCATCGACACCGTTGACATTTTTTTTTATTTTAATCTAGTTACTAAACCGAATAAAAGTTTTTAAATTATGCTAATAGTTTCCTTCGTTTTTTTTTTCTCAAGGCGTCGTAATCAAAGATTATGAATCGAGTTACGGAAAAAAAAAAAAAATTTAAAACTTAAAAAACATTAAATTTTAATCGAGCTTAATACTATTAATAATAATAATTTTGTTACGTCTCGTTCTTTCGGACTACACGCCGACGGTTCGACGAATAAAACATTGAACGACTCGAAAATTATTTAAACTAACAGTTTTATTATTAGTAATATTATCGCGAAGATCGCTAACCCAATCTGCGATTTATTTATCCGAGGCTGCGATTTTCAGTGAAAAATATCAAATTGTGAGCTCGTGATCCGAGCGATATTTGCGTAAGTGGCGAATTCGTCGGGTTTAATTTCGCCGCAGAGCACGCGATAGATAAAGAGACGTTACCGAAAACAGTTTAAAACGCGTGATTATAATGTGATATCGTTTCGTTTCTTACGGCAAACGAAAAAATCAAAAAAACAAAAAAAAAAAAACCAGAAATCGACTCGTCTCCGGACGTGTGTTTTTTCCCTCTTCCTATTACGTATTCTATTAATGTCGGTGTCGATAAAGTTTTCCGCCGGTTATAGCGTTATCTACTCGCGAACTCGATCGCACGACCTATACGACCGGTAAAACAAACGAAATAAATATTGTATCGGTGTACCGATGTATACCCGATACCGCGAATTTCCATCTCTATCTTCATCTGGGCTACCGGCGTATATTTACGTAAACCGTAACACCGACGTTCCGAAAACGAAAAAACGAAAAAAAAAACCCAAAAAAAAAACGTACCTATACCCTTTTCCGAATACTACACGGAAAACGAACGCAAAACATAAATCTCCGCCCGCTCTCGTATTCACGCGTGTAGTGTTTGAAAACAATTTTCGCACGACGTTTTACGATATAAATATTGAACACAATCCGTCGCTTAATACGTGGTAAAGCCATAAAACAATCGACTCGAGCCCGTGTGATTTTGCACGGCGGCGCAACGAGCATACGGTACACCAGTGGTGCCGAAGTCAGTTTTTAGAGGTATTGCAAAATATTGATACGTGTATATATATGACGATTATTAACCCTCTTTGGTCATATGGTATAAGACCTATACAAGCCTTCCGGTCTATACGTCTTAGACAAATAACTGGAGCTCCTTGGTACATGACCGATGGCGCATTGCATACGGACCTACAGATATCAACAGTCAATAAAATAGCGACTCGACAGTACAAAAAGTTCTACTCGATATTCCATTCAAACCCAAAACCCTCTTGTTTCTCGTATGTCCTCTTTAACTATCCCTAGAAACCCTCCAAAGAGATTAAAAAGAAAATGGCCAAGAGACGCCCTTGCCTAACACACACACACAAAAAAAAAAAAAAAAAAAAACGGTCTTTTCATATTATGAACCCACCAAATTAAACAAGAGGTACTGTTGATGGACGGGTTTCCTACCTCAAGCCAATCAAGTCACGATTATTGCTTATTATTATATAGGTACATTATTCAATTTATTTAATGCGTTTTTGTGAATAGTTTGTAAATAAAGCTTTTATTAAATAAATAAAAAAGAGGTATTGCAAAGCATCAATAACCTTCAAAGCAAGTACCCAACCGCCTAACCACAATAGGTTGAGCAACTGTCCCACATTTTTTTCCTCTCATCGAGTGAATCTAACCTAGAGTGTTTCGCAGCCGTACAGCATCCCCTCACCCGCCCTTAATAGGTATCGCGATACCTGAATATAGGGGTCAGCGGCGGCACTGCGCCTACACGTATAATAATACATACGCGACGAGTGTTCGTTACGTACCTACGACTCGAGTGCACGAAAAATTCGTGTTTATTCCCTGTATGTGTTCGGAGAGAATGCCATCGTGTCCCACTACACACGATCCCGGAAATCTACGCATTTTTCTGTCCACCAAAAGATACACCCTCCACCTCCGAGCATCCCCATGAATATTTCGTAAGTTTTTTTGATATTTCACGTCTGAACGGCGTACCACAAAAGCGCGTTTGCCGCACGAAACGTCGCGTTGTAATTCGTGTTAGGTTTTACCGACCAAGTTGTGTGTGTGTGTGTGTGTGTGTGTGTGTGTGTGTGTGTGTGTGTGTGTGTGTGTGTGTGTGTGTGTGTGTGTGTGTGAGGCACGTTCAATAGAACGTTGGATTTGTGGGGGTGGAAAAAGTGAAAGCAAAGTTTTGAAAGTCAAAAATTAGTCGTCGTGGTACGCGAAAGAACCGGAGAGAGTGGGAGGACGAGAAGAGGAGAAGGCATCCGAGATCGGAAAGAGGGTGGGTAACATAGGGTGAAACGTGTGATTTAGTCCCGGTGCACTCGTCTTGGGAGACGTCGTCGACGGCGATCCATCCACACGTGTGGTGATTCCCCGTTTCCTGTCGATTAACCAACCGGGTGAGCGGCAGACGTTTATTATAAACGCGGTACGTGGTACCCGGGCGTATCGCGGCGACCCTTGAATAACTCTAACGTCCCGGCGGCGATGTCCTGAGGAGCCTCCTATAATACGGGACCCCGTGTATTTTTGAAAAAAATAAATAAATACACGAGACCCGACCAACGACTCGGTCGGTTGTCGGATCGTTTTTTCTACATTTCTATTATTTATCAACACAATCGTTTCGGTGCACCGAGCGTCGTCAAATAATAAGTCACCCGGCGAACGTGTTTACGCGGTTTTTCTTCGGGTTTACGAACGGTAACCGCGTGTCTTCCGTAGTAGCACACCCCGTAGTAGTCGCGGTTTCAATCTAAGCCCCGTGGATATCTCGCCGATTTCACAGTGAATAGCGCTCCTTCGATTTTCGTCAAGTATTTCACGGAAATTTCCAAACTATCGTGTCATCCGTGTCGATAGGTTCGGTAGTCATCGTGAAGATGTTTTTTCTACACAAGCGGTTCTCAACCTGGGGGTAGTTACCCTTCGAGGGGTGAAACATGATTTTCTGTGAGGGAAAAACTAAACTCATTTTTTTTTTTTTTTTGTACTTTATGCACATTATTATTAAATCTGCATCAACCACGTGTACACTGTACAACAATTGCAATATCATTGTTATGATTAATATTATTACAATAATATAGTAGTTGCTGTACATAGTTTTGAAAATTACCTTATACCCTAACATTAATGACGTTTACAATTGTATTACCTTATTAATAAAAAAAAAAGAATGATTTTTTTTTGGGGGGAGGGGTAATTGTAAATAATTTAACCTGATTTATGGGTAATAGTATCTAAAATGTTGGGAACCGCTGTTCTACACGGTCCTTTTAGGGGTGTTCGCAATACTTAATTTTGAAGTTTTTGCGATTTTTTTTTTTATTTTTGACCTAGAGGCAACTGTTCGTACCGATCACTCGTAAGTTTGTCCGATAAATAAAATAAATATCCGAACACGTGTGTTTTTTTTCTGTTGCTATTTGTTATTTTTGTAGACAACAACAAAGTGATGGTCAATACTAACGATTAGAGAAATCACTAGATATGTGAAGTTAACAGTTGAATTCTAGATGACGGGAGTTGAGGAAGATTTGCGTCGATCGCGAGTGAAGAAAAAGGGTGAAACACGTATCGTTAAATCGTTTTGTTTTTTTTTCGTTCGTGCGTTCTTGATTCGACGATACTCACCTGTAACTATGATTACTTTTCGTGATATTCGTTTATTAATTAAACATACATTTCGCCGGCACGACCGAGAGCACATAGGGAAACGTATAAATTATTCGCATATATTACGAAACGAAAATATTTGTAGAGCTCGTAAAAAAAAAAAAAATAATAAGCAAAAATGTACGTAAAACGGTTCCAGGTACGTCCATTAAAAAATAAAAATAATAAAAATAATAAAAAAATAACTAGCGAATGGAATGTGAAATAAATGAAAAAATTGTCCGATAAATTATATTTTTAGAACGTAACTTAAATAGAATCAAACAAATAAATTAAATTAAATGTTATGCGAAAAATGTGCTTATTTATACATATACAAAAAAAAAAAAGATAAGAGATCGTAAATTAGATCAGAAAGATGGAAGGCAGTTAATTAATTTCCTCGAATAATTTTATTATTATTATTTTTTTTTTCTCTAGCGTATAAACTGAATTAAGTCGAACATCCTTAAAGTAAAAACAGCGTTGAAAATATCTCAACGAATACCGACCGGCATCGTTGGTCCGTCGATTAATAATTGTTCGACTACGCACACTATAAGGTATAGGAAAAATTAATCTTTTAAACGAATCGAATCATTTGATTCGGCTCACTAAAATGATTCGTTCAAATTATTCGTTCACTGATTTATTTGATTCGCATTATTTATGATTCGATCGGCAATTTGAATTTTTAGAACTCACTGTGTTTAAGATCGTCCCATTTAAAAAAATCCGACAGAGTTAAGAAAAAAATGCAATAACACCTGTTTGATATGAATGAACATGAAGTTATGAACCTAACATATTATATTTAGTGATACAAATATTCATTTTTAAATAAAGGACGAGGTACAGAGAGAGAGGTGACGACTTAAATGAATGAATGGTTATTATGAACTTGAAATCAATGTATATTTTTATAACAAGCTAATGTGAATCATATTTATAACACTAGGTATAAAAATATACCAATAAATAGTTATAAAATATGATAGTTATAGTTATAGTATATTAGTAAATTTAGTAAATTTAGTATTATAGAACTATGGTAAGACGTGAATAGCAATTCAGAAAGTAGATACATAAACAATTTTCAAATGATAAATTTGCAATTGATTTGAGAAATACATGAATGATAACGATACAATAAAAGGTGCCGGAAAATAAGATCATTTGTTATAATTTGTCAATCACCGAATAAATTATAACCATTAACTACGTTAATTAAATACCTTTGCTATTTAGTTATTGTGTATATTATTATAGTGAACATAACTTTACTGTCACGGGGAACTTGGTTTTGTTCGACTCGTCGAATCACAGCTCTGCAACTGCAGCAGATCGTTTGATTATACTCGACAGAGATTCAAAAGATTCAATTAATTTATTCGATTCATACGGAGTTAGGAACGATAGAACGAGTCGAGTCTATCGAACGAAATTATTCGATGAACGAATCGTTTTTTTTTTCTTTACGAATCCGAATCGATTCGTTCACTGAAATGATTCGTTCATTTCGAACGAATCTTTCGCGAACGACCCATCTCTAATACACGCACGTTTTACACGACGACGTAGTAATCCCCGTAAAGGCAGAACGCGATTCAAACACCGGGCAATGTGTGTGACGACAGATACGAAAACGTTACACGTTACTTGCCGCGAAACCTTTCGATATCTTTAGGACGTTTTTCGATTATTTTCAATTGGCGAAGAAAAAATTAGTGCTCGACCGGTTGGTTGCCATCGCCGACGACGACGATGTGATTTTTCACGGATATCATCATAATTTATTTTTTACTCACCGATATGTTGTTTACGAACCAGTGCAGAGTGGATGCTGGGTAAGACTTGGCCGACGTACAGTTCAAATTTATGGAGTCGCCAAACTGGTAAATCGACTTATCACCAGTGATGTACGGTCCGTCTTTCGGTAAATCTGAAAGAAACAAAAAAACAATAATATTATTATCGGACTGAGAACGCGCTTGCGTACGACACTGCAACACTGCAGAGTTACTGAAATATAAAAAAAAAAACGATCCGCGTCGGATCGAAACTCGCCGTGGCTAGTTTTTATTTTACGCCACGTGAACGGTTAAACTGGGGGGGGCAACTTCCTGATTTGTATTTCGACTGGATTTAACGTCCCACTTAGTTATCGTGATTTTCAGAGTCAGACGATTCACATAATATGTATTTCAACGTATTTTTTTTTTTTTTTTTTTGATAAAGTAATTTTATTGATTTATCCTTTTTTGAATAAATCCTGGTTGCTCCACTGCTTCACACCACTCTACATCGAAAGTCTTTCACCACTAAATTGTAACTTGTCGTACTACGTGTTACGTACTACTGTGTTTTGTTATTACGTCATTAATTAAAATAAATCAATGAAACTTCCGATTAATTATTTTAATTCCTGGAGTTCGGCAGTGTTGTCGTCACTACCGGTGCACCGTGTCAACACTAATAATTAATTAGCCTTAGTTCTTTATACCCACCCACAACCTCTAATTGACACGAGGCGCAACTGCCCCGGAATCGTCTTGTCGTCACGCCGCTGGATCCAATCGAATTCGCGCGAGCGGCCGTAAAAACAATAATATTATTATTCCACGGCCCGGTCGAACAGTCACACAAAGAACCGTTCGGTCGACGGTGACGTATTGAAATGATTGATAAATAATAATAGGGATATTGTTTTCGGTCGCCTATCCGTCGTGGCGTGAGGCCGGAGGCAGGGGCGTATTTAAAGGGGGGCTACGTCCCCAGGCTACAATAACAGCCCCCTAACCAATATTTGTATATTGCCAAACAATTCATTTATTTTCTGCAAACTTTTGCAATTGTGAAATGATGGTGGCAAAGAATATCATATCAAAAGAAGAATGGGATTTTGATGACTCGATAAAAATTGCTAATGAATCAGTACAACGAAATTTAAGAAAAATGTTGAAAGTAGCATTAATATTACCCGTCACTACAGCTACTTGTGAGCGCTCTTTTTCAGCTATGAGGAGAATAAAAACATGGCTGACATCTTCAATGGAGCAAAATCGTTTTGATAACTTGGTATTACTTAACATAGAAAAGGATTTACTGAAGAACTTAAACAAAGAAAAAATTATTGACGTGTTTGCTGAAAAGTCAAGAAAATTAAAATTGTAAAATGTTAGGTATTTGCGAGACAATATTTTAAAATTTACGACAAAATACCAAGTAAAATAATGTATGTTAAAAAAATAATAATATTGTATATAACCAATTTTTTGTTATTAACAAAATAAAATTGTTTGTTAATATACTTACTAACAGTATGAATTTTATTTGTAATTCTCACAGGGATTTAACCCCCCTGTTTTATAACCCTGAATACGCCCCTGGTTGACGGACGAAAGTCCGGGACGAAACGGATACGCTCGACGGCTCGTCAAAACGCGATTGTTAACGTCGTCGGGTCGATATTGCCGTTGCCCCGCGCGTCGCACGACACGCAAAACTGACTGCTGCGGACGAAAAATTTAATTCGCGTTTCACCGGATGCTGTGTGTGCGTGGACCCGCGTCGAAAAGACTCGACGACCGGGGGAAAATTGTCGAGTAAGCGGAAAATTTTTCCTCGACGCCTCCGCGGTCCCGCGCGTCTCGGAACAGACGTCACCGGAATTTCGCGAACGCTTGACGATCTTTTCGTAATTTTGCCACGAGAGCGTTTCGTCGTGGGGCGCGCTGAAAAACTATACACGTTTGATTTATCGTCACCCGACGAGCGCGTTTATGATATTATCCCCGAGGAAAACAAAAAAAACCGCAATGAATAGGTTTGAAAATTAATAATATTCATCGTATTTTACGTTGGCGTCGACACCTGTTCCGTGATTATTAAAAAATCAACTCGATTTCCGCGTGCGCCGTATTTTTTAATCGTATTACAATAATTTTGCATTTAAAGCGTTTTCTTATTATTGTTATTATTATTTTTTTTTTTTTTGTTTAAGAAGTATTATTTATATTTCAGAAATCAGAGAAAAATTAAAAAAAAAAATCGAATAAATAAACGACCTACACAAAACATGTATCTCTCGCGGCAATGTCGACCGTGAGCAAACGTATCTCTCGGAATCGTACTTATATATAACATTATTATTATTATTATTTATTTATTTATTATTATAACTTTTTTTTTTCAAATAAAGCTACTTAAATTAATAAGTCTCTTCAATCGTGATTAAAATAATAATAATAACTACGGTGAAAAAAAAATGCGTTTTAAGAACAAAAATATAACATCGAGAAAGTTGGTTTATGTTTTTTCGAAGATACAATAGTAATATTGTACAATGTACTCGGTATTGAGCCCGTAGGACGGACAGTGATTCGACAAAAACGGTAGCCTCTCGTACTGTACACACTGAAAATATGAAAATGAATAAAAAATATAAAACATAATATAATGTCGTTATTTTACACGGCGAATATTAATGTCGACGACGTTTTCGCAGAATACACGTGGCCGGTTCGTGTTCTTTTTTTTTTTTTTTTTTGTCTGACGTCGACGGCGTGTGACTTGTCGAGACGGTTTTCGAAGTTTTTTTTTTCATTTTCAAAAATTATTCGACGGATGATTTGCACACTTAACGCCGCATCTCCGCATCACTCGCGTCGACACGCCTATATTTGTATTCGTATTTTGTTTGTACTCGTTGATGTTATTACGTATACCTACGCGTCGAACCGCAGGCCGCAAAGCGTTTGTTTTCCATCGTTAATTTCAAAATAAGTGCACTAGATCTAAGTAAAAAGACGCGAGTATTTCATGGAAGCTTAACGTTTATTTCTCAAACTGTTCGTCCACCAGTAGAATGTTCAGATATAGAAATTCCAAAAAAATATATTATGTTTTGTAATTTTGTAAAACAGTCAGCGCTTTAAATTCAAAATCCGACCAAATCGAATTACATTTCCGAACCTACATTTTTCAAGAACCTTTGATTGCGACTTGAAAAAATCCAAAACTCACTCGAAATATGTAAATGCTTTTGTCGGTATTCATAACATATTATTATAATGTGATGATTTGATTGTAAAATATTGAATCTGCACTCGTGCACGCTACCTACTCGAATCTTCTACCGGGAGAGGGAATAGGAACGGTAAATGAATTGCGTACAGTTGGGTGAAAAATTGAAAATAAAATAGATATTTTCCGTACTCGACGAATGGCTTTTATTGATCACTGCAAAAATACCGGAAACAAAAATTAAAACAAACGGGCTGTTTCAGACGTAAATGGGCACTCGCGACGGGACTCGATCGATTTACGGGAGCAAACCGATTTTCGTTCGCACGTGAGGATCTCTAGCACACGATGACACATTCTGTCGCTCCGGTACACCGTTGGGTTAGGTTAGGTCATGGTCCGAGGTCGTGTAGACCAGCGTTTCCCAACCTTTTTGCTACGGTGACCCACAAATTTAATCTTTATTACGTACGTGATCCCCCCCTGAAAAAAAGTATGCCGTAAAATTAATATGATGTTTACTATAATCCATTTTATCATTGAGTTTTTTATAAAATACAATACGAATACAATATACTGAATAATAGTAACTTAATTAATAAATAAATAAATTAAATCATAAAAAAATACAAGAAATTAGTATAGTAGAAAATGTAGTGTGAATTTTGATTTTGAACACTGTTGCATAAAATTTCCCACTGGGGTACAATTTCAGTAGTCTCGATGTACCGCTCGTTGCTCAACTGCATATTATGGATTATGGACAAACGACCGAGATCGATCGCATAGTCACTAGTCATTAGCACCTTTACTGATAAAATAAAAATTGATAAAAATTCAATAATCGTAATAAATTTACGTCATTTATTCTACAATACTAGTTATTTATACTATTTATCAATTTAAGACTAAAATAACTGTAATCGTAACCACGAGTCGCGACCCATCTAAAAAAATTTCGTGACCCAATGATGGATCGCGACCCATGGTTTGGGGAACGTTGGCGTAGACAATACGAATCGAAGGTATGCAGTGCCCTATTTTTTGCGCCCTTACTTCTTCTGGAACGAGACCGGTGGCCGAGGCGTTTAGGTTTTTTTGAAAATTTCACCGTCGTTTGCGAGAACGGTTTGCACTGTTCGGTGAAAATCGTCCGAGTCCTAAACGTGCGACGTGATTTAATATGTAACACGATCTGACGAGCGCCAGACGGGTCTGGCAGAGTTTAACGTCCGGGACGGGCGTTAAAATTTGAAACGCGACTCGAGTCTCTGTCCACCGCGCCACCCCGACGCCGCCGCACTCGACGGACGGGCCCGGGCGAAATTTTCACTCGTGCGGCTACGGGTCACGAGGCGCCAAAACGCGTTATGATCAACAGAAAGGTGAAATCGTTCCGAAATCCTAAATACGCGTTTATCGCGGGGACGACGAGTAAAGCGTAATTAATTCGGTCACACCTCGACGCGGTATTCAACATTAATGAGAACGAATCGTAAATTAAAACGCGGTCCACGAGTTCCGGACTAATTAAAATTTGCTTAGTACGGTTCTTTTATTCGCGAACAATTTTCAGCGATAAGATAAGGTTGTTTTTTCTTTGAATTAATATTTTCCGAGTCCTTTTATTCGAATTATTTTTCATAGTTTCCCGTTTTGTTTTACGCACACACACAAACACACGAAACACACTTGTTTTCTTGGCCTTTCGAAAAACAAATTAGCTTATTCGGCAAAAAACTAATAAATTGTTTTTCAGCAAAAAAAAATTGCACAACAACGTTTCTATCTCAGACTTAATTAAAACGCCGTCTATAAACAACACGGTTATAATATTCTTCTATTCACGGTTCTCCGTGAGGATCGACGACGACGAAAATCGCACCAGTCCAGTCCGAGTAATTTATATTACATTAAAGCGGCGCGGGTAGAATTTCAATATTATCGTGTAGTCGTCGAACGGTCCGATACGATTGTTATTCCGTCGTCACTATCGATTATTAATCGGTCATAACCGAAAAACGTCGTTCGCTCGACGCGTTTCGGATTATTATCAAGAGTAAAATTTTATTCTTCTGTCGTTCCGTCAATCCGACGACGCGTCGTCGCGGTGTTAACATAGAGATCTCGAAAATAAACGATCGTGACGGTTTTCGAACAACGCGAAATCCACTTGACACGTCGTCGTACGCGGCGAAATATCGCGAAACGTTTCCTCGATTTCTGTCGTTTCAATTTTCGTAAACGACGTGTTTTGTTAGTCACCGCTGACGAACCGGACGTGTTTCACCGCGTACGGTAAATGTTATTTAACAGCGCCGGAGCTCGATGTACATTTCGCTCCGTTTTAACCGTATTAGACGGAATTAAATTCGAATCAGGACCACCGTGTCACATGCACGCGTGTCAATAGGACGTAGGAGTCGCGCGCACTACGAGACGAACCGTGGAAACACGTCGTAGACTAATATATTTCGCGGAAACGATCGATTTCGAGTCGTGAGATTTTGAAAAATGCCCGAAAATGTTTTTTTTTTGTTTTTTACGACGGCGTTTCGATCACACCGTGCAGCGACGGTGGAAGATTTAGCAGGGCCCGGGGGCAGATAGATTCACCGGGCCCCAGAAATAAACCTCGGTTTAGTCAGAGCTATGAGTAATATTGTGTATTCGAGTTTATACAGGTTTTTTATTCTTTCGTATTCTGCAAATAGAATAACGCTGAAATATTTGTTTGCGAATTTCGCAAGTGATATTGTTTACTGTTGGTGCGAGAAAGTGAATAATATCGATGTTTTTACAATAACGTTATCACTGAACGTGTGTCACGGCTTACATGACTTCTTGATTCGAGAAGTGACGACTCGATACTATTTGCGAGGAAAAAAATAACGGTTTTAATGAAATTGACACATAGTAATCATTGGCAAATCGACAGATTAGCAAACCACGAAAATCCTCTAATAAAACGTTTACACGTCCAGTCTCTTCTGGAAATCCCCGTCGAAGACACAAAAGAAAGTGTAGTAGAGACCTTTAAATATATAATTCTAAAATGCAACGTCCAAACAAAGTGCTACAAATGCTCCAAATAAAGTGGTTCCTTGGGTAACTCACGCAACTCCTAATGTTTTGTTACTCCTATCTCACACATTATACTTATTAATACGCTAACTGTATACATTGTATATTTTATGTAATAATAATAATAATTATTATAATAATAAATGTATGAAATCAACACGCAAGACATGAAATATACTCTGGACGCAATGTACGTACGTGTAAAATATAGATTACAACAAAACGTTTAAAACCAGAGTTGGCGGTATGTGCAATATGCCTACCGGTATTCGGTATGCGTTTACATACCGGATTTGAACGGTATACCGGTATACCGGTATGGCTGAATAAATACCGCGTAGACAACAAGTACCGCTCGTTCGGTAAATACCGGTCACTCGGTAAATACCGTTTATTCGGTTTATATCGTTTGTTCAAACAATAAATACTGCCAATGTCTTGCACCTCTTTTAATCGACAAATTGAAGGGCTTGCAGCAACAACCAGATATATATTATATTATTTGAAGGCGCGTTCTCACGGCGTGGGTTTCGGCGAGTCTAGTCCTTGATATAAGGAAGCTCGGTACTCTAAACGCGCCGTGGGAACGCTCGTGCTCGGCTTGCGTGGTACGGCCCGATATTGCTCGTGGCTATCCAAACATTGTCGTTAAATTGTTCGCGCGTTTCTGTAGCGTTCCCCCTGGCGCGTGATTCGTCGAGCTTGATCACAGAACATTTTAATTTTATTTGTATTGATTTGAAATGATCGCTGGCAGTGTCCAGTGAGCTCGGGTGGCGCTAAAGATTTTCAGTCACAACAAAATACCGGTGGGTCAAAAAACCTCACTGCAGGTATACCGACAATACCGCCAACTCTATTTAAAACGGGACGCGGTTTCGACAGCGACTCCGCGTGAACGTTCGTGAAATGGTTGCGCATATGGTCGTGTGAATGTCGTCCGGTCGAATTCGCGTCGAGAACACAAAATGCGACCTCGCCCAAAGCATTCAAAACACAATCCTCTCAACCGACAAATCCATCAAACTCGTGTGGGTACCATCTCACATCGGCATCCCCGGTAATGAACTCGCCGACGAACTGGCGATGAAAGCGGCTACCTCCCCGGACACCAAACATGGTATACCCACACGTAACATACGACGACGTAATCCGCTTGCTCAAAACGAAATTTTACACCCCCTGGCAGAATCAATGGGAAAAACAATCCTACCAAAACAATAAACTCAGACGAATAAAACCATCGACCGAAAAATGGCCGGATCCTCCGGTCAAGCTTACAAGACATGAAGAGACCATGATCGCCCGAGTATGCATCGGACATGCTATAGAATCACCCACTCTTATCTTGTGCGTAGAGAGCTCAAACCCAGGTGCGAAACATGCAGCTGCGAACTCACCGTCGACCATATATTCCTAGAACGCCCCACTTACCGTAACGCCCCCAGATCAAAAGCAAACATAAACACCTCCTCACTCAAAGACGCCCACTCGGACCAGGACAAGAAAAAACCATAGTAAACTTCATCAAGATGGCCGACCTCTCGACCAATATATAAGACAAGAACCATTGTAGGTAAACCATTGCAGGCTAATAAACCTCTGTATTTGAAGCCTTTAATTAATAAAAAAAAAAAAAAAAACACGCGCCCACTCGGGTCTCCGTCGTCAAGAGCCGGTGGGGGGGGACGTGTCCTTTGTGCGTTTTCGGTGACTACGCGTGTTTATCATTAACACCGACATCGAAACAAATCACGCGTGTTTTAATTACGACAAACGGCCGGGCCGCCGCGACAGTATATTATTTTGTATCGTCTCTCCGCGGACGCGCGGGCGACGTTAATCAAAAAATTAATAACGGGCACTACGCGAAAATCGCGCGACGACGGTCGCGTTCTATCGACACTCGAAAAACAATAATAATTACGACAAACGACGACAACGTGTTTATTAATAACGTCCCGGCGGCGCGCGTGCATAACGATTATTATTATTGTTATTATTATCGTCATCGTCGTAATTAAATCGAGTTGATAAAACCGCGAGTGATTGTTTTCGAGGTGTCACACTCGACGTCGTGACAACGCGACGACGTTATGAACGCGACGATGTCGACTCCTATCATAATTATTATTATTATTATTATTATTAGCGTTAACATCACGTCCTCACGTCTCGTCTCGTGTGCAGAGGCGTGTTCACACTGTTGCCACGTCCTCTAGGCGACTTTTCTTAGCCCCCGGAGACTTTTTTGCCTTCAATAAGTAGTGTAAACACATTATGAAAATATGTAGGCGAACCGAAACTCACGGATAATTACTTATAGCCATAGTTTGGCGTTATTCGAATGAAATTTTATCTAGATGATTATTTAGAATAAATTATTATTCTAACGATTTTTTTACAATTATTCGAATAATTCGAAAACATTATTATTCGAATAAAAATTTGTTCGACTAAATTTCAAACATAGAAATTCGATTAGTTTTCGTTTATTTTATTTTGGTTAGCATAGGGTTATTGATTATCAATTATGTTTAATCAAATAAAATTACCGAAAATCATTCGTATGTCAACTGTCTTTGAAATTTAGTCGAATCATTTTGTATTCGAATAATCATAGTTGAAAATTATTCGAATAACTGTAAAAAAATCATCCTAATAGTTTTTTATTCGAATACATATTTCTTCGAATAATTATCTAGATAAAATGTTGCCCAACACTGATTATAGGTTCATAAATCGTTCTGTCATTGTGAGAACCGATTATCGATACGATATTTAGTGAACGATAATATCTAATAAATTCAAACACCAACTCGAACCCATGCAATAGCTTGTGTTATTCTTAAAAATAAAATATTTTACACGTATGTGGTGTAGAAATACAGACAGTTGTTGGCCAATAAAACCCGACGACGCTAGCCGTATTTTCACCGCTTTGAAGTCGTTTATATAAAATTGCTTGAACAATCATATGTTTAATCAGACAAAACACGTTAGCCAACACAACATTTACACCCCTAAAAACGTACCATAGACAATTTTCTCATTTTTCTGACGTGAAGGCCGCCAGTGCTTGTACAAGTTTGCGTGTGAGTGAGCGTTCAGCGTGTGTGTGTTAATTGTGTGCACACAATACTATGCCGGTCGGTTTTTAGTTGTGTCAAGCGACACAATAATAGATCCCGAAAGAAACGAAAATTCACAAAGAAAAAAGCGTTGTGATTCGTGATAATACGACATCGTGAATAGTACCTTGTTAATTTGTATTCACGCGGTATACGCGTCAACGCGCGAGCGCGAGAAATTCATTGCGTTTTATACGACGAAAAACCAACGATAACGCATAAATCACACGAACTCGGCTACTTCAACGCCCGTCGCGTTTTAAATAAAATCCTATCGAACGGAATAAAGTTAGAATGATTAATACTGCGTTATAATACTGTTACGCACAAACGTAATTATCGGGAAAAATATAAATCGGTAAGGTATAAAAATGGTGGTGAGCACGGTTCGTCTTCTTTTATGAAAAAAAAAAAGCTCGTAACTTTAATTAATACCGTCAAAAGATATTTTGAACACAAAAAAAAAATTTAATACGTTGACACTAATCAAACAGTTACGATTTTTTTTCACGAGGTACCAAAAGCGCAAAAAGGATTATTGAAATCCTTCAATACAACTTTCAATCATAATATATATATATATTATATACCTTTTATAGATATATTATTCTATTTTTTTTTCCTTGCGTTAAATGTGCAGAGAAAATTATAACTTCTCCTAACCGCCAAAGTGCAGGTTATATATTTTATGTATAGGGCTAGGATTTATATGCATTGGTATGTTTTTTTTTTGCAACTTCTTATTACTAATTTTGAAAATAATGTCCACAAATCATCTCATGACGAAGTAAATGGTGATTTTTTTTTGCATGTTTTTGCATATTTCGGATAAAATGCATATTTTCGCATATTTTGAAAAAATGAATAATATTGCACATTTTAAATAAAAAACACAAAAAAAGCATGTTTTATGGTAAATTTCGTTACAATTTATTTCATAGCTATACAGAAATACTCAAAAGTAATTTCAGTTATCTTATCTTATCTTCTCGACGTCGCAAACTCGTACGCTGAAGGTTACATTTTCTACTGTTAATATGTAAATAGTAAAATACTGTACTGGATTAAAGACTAGTTAGTAGGTAGTAAATGTTTTGACGCAGTCATTGTCGTATTATATCGTGTGTGCGGTGAAACATTGCCGTTTTGTCTGCAAACTGTATTGGTTTCTTTAAAATGTCACAAATGCAAAGTGCCAGTGCATAAATTATGTATATCATACGCAGTCGCAGTAGTAGTCGTGCGAAAAGACAAGTCGGCTTTGGATTTTTCGCCACACACCTTTTTACAACATTCGGTTTTCCTGTTGTCAACGTGACGTTCATCGCGTTCGGGGTATTTTTTTTTCGAGACCCTCCAGATTGAGAGCTAAATCAAAGAACAACAACAACAACAAAAAAAAAAAAAAAAAAAAAAACAATTTCCTTTTAACGAGTGCTATCGAAATACCTATTGCGTCGCCGCCGTTCGGAGAGCCTCGGGAGAGCCAAAGTACACTCGAGTTAACAAACGTCTGCCTCTATAGAGACTCGTGCAGCAAGTCCTTCCGTGTGTCGACACGCCATGGTTTTTACTTACAAGTTTGTTTTTTTTGCGACTCTAAGGCCGAATCGTCCAAAGTCCAAACGGGTTTTCCGAATAATGTTGCAGGCGTTTAAAAATGTTTGAAGACGAAAAAAAATAAGAGATTTTTTCTTAAGATCTTTTTCAAGTGAAATCATTCTAAAGTACACTGTTTTTAGGTTTTGAAAAAAAAAACTGATAAAATAGTGCGATGTTCACCTGAGTTGTAAAATTGTGAGATATTGTATTCGGTTTAAAGTTTGGGCTTTCCGAACACGACCCGAACGAATCGAAAAAGAAATAACGGGACAAAGACGGGTACCCGTGTGAAAAGACTATCGGCCACGTCTTACGATATTATGATCGTATTGATCGTATAATAGACACACTCTGACTTGGCTTACGAAAAAAAATAAAAAATTATGAGAGTTCGATCGCCGTCCGTTCTATCACGGATCGTCTCACGAGGATTCGCTCGGACGCGCGCGTGTGGCGAACTCGTAGTTTTAATGTCCCGACAAAAATTACCGCGGAGCGAGAATTCCAAAAAAGTTTTTTCGATTCTCCTTTTCTTTTTTTTTTTTTAGTTTTAACGGGACGACCGTTTAATGCATGGCTTAGCGACGACGGGAATAAAAAAAAACGATTGCAATTAAAATTATTAATAGTCGGCCACGAGCAAAAACGTATTATTTTATGACGTCTTTATTTAATCGAGAACGACACGACGGCGCGAAATAATGAGGCGAAAAATCGACACGCCGTTTGAATTCACGATCGTCCGGGTTTTCTCGAAAAAAAAACCCCCAAAAACGTACCTACGACTTTTCACGTACGCTTCCGACGTTGCGACTACGGTCGATACCTTCGAGTGTTCCGAAGTGTGATAAGTTATCTGATATATCATATACTAGCCTTTTTTTTTACCAATATTATCCATATTTCATTGATCGCGATGTAAAATGACATATAATTGTATTTTTAGACGAAAAACACACTGATCGAACGTGTTAAAATGCATAATATACAGAAATAATATTATTATGCCGACCGAACTGATTTACCAGACGAGTTTCTACTGCCGTCGTTATTTATCGTCGAAAACTCGACATTATGATATCGTTTATTAATCGTTTGCACGAGCCTCGAACAAAATCGTTTCGTATTCATTGTTGTGTTCACTTTTCAGTCTCGTTTGAACCACCAAATCGAAATCGCTAAGACATTAATTTATTTTATGAGATGCCTCCTATTAAAAATACGCGTATTCATGTTTGGACAAATGAATATCCAGGCACGTTTATTACCGACATTCCGTCAGCCGACATTTCGACACTGCCAAATGTGTGAGCAAAAAGTCACCATCTTTCATCATCATAATTTTTTCATATTTTTTATAAATTTAATTCTTAGTGCACCTTTTAACACAGTCTATGAATATTTCCGTATTTTATGCTTCATATTTGCATGCATATGATAGAGTATTTTCAATGCGTATGATCCGCGGTCTAGTGATTACATTTCGGAAAAAAAAACACATTTCGGTCGGTTTTTTTTTCGTTTATTGATTTTTCGTTCAAAGACCCGTACGATATTTTGTCGAGTCGTAGTACGGTCGAGGGAGTCAAAAGGTCCCCCCACCGACGCACGGTTTCGGGGACGCACAGCGACCATCCGGGTCTAAACGTGGCCTATTTTTCGGTGACACCGAGCTTTAAACAGACCCACCACGTTACCGAATCGCACAAGAAACCAGGTTCGTGGTTAGGTTATCTATTCGGTCAGCAGTTTTTCAAGGAGTCTCCGCATCCTCCCGTGGTCCAAGTTGTTACAGATACGACCATCTCGATACTTGCGGGAAAATCCGCACCCTAGCCTATCACTTCTGAAATTTTCATGAAATGGCCGTCCATCGGTGACGCTAAATAAACGTACTTCTTTTTTTTTTTTTTTTGTTATCACTTAATTACTGTTTGAGTAGACCATGGTACCGAATGATTTTGAGCCGTTTCTAGGGTTCACCAGCAATTACGGGTTAGAATGATGGGGTTTGAATGGAAAGGTAGTGAACAGTGGAATCTTTTGCAAAAAAATGTCTGCTTCTTCGTGTAGTTTTGATTTTGAAGTCTGCGTGGAGAGTTATATTAGCGATATCGTATGGAGGGACGTTTGCGATTTCACGAAAGGCGTTATTTTGAAAAATTTTAATTTTTCAATGTTTCCCCATTACTGTAGATCATGAGCTCCACGTAGGCTCGAAAATCGGCGTCTAATAATATTGTTTTACGTCCTCTGTCAAATCGTCATGTGTATTATATTAGTGTTTCGGTGATTTACATCGAAACATTATACCGATAATGTGCGCGTTCGTATTTTACAGAATGAACCGAAGAATACGGCACGAGAGAATATCTCTGTGGACTGTGTGTGTGTGTGTGTGTGTGTGTGTGTGTGTGTACTCATGATAATTCGCATTAACAACTCGTTTAGATGTTCATATATTATAATAATCACCATTAAAAGTTTCGTCCTAAACACAAGTATTAATTAATATCGCATTGAACTTTGCGCGAACAATATCGTATGGCGTTTATATATATCTTCTTCTCGTTCTTCTCACCCTCTTCCCGTCGAGCGAATCTCATCAAAATGCTATTAAGCAGAACGGAATATTTTACGGTTAACGATGCAATTAATAAATTAGTTGAATTGCTTTTTCGACATCGTAGATACGACGGATAAAAATCTCGATTCCGTACGACGTCAATACGATTTGGTCGTCACGGGGAAATGTCATTCATAACCACGCGTGTACAACAGGGGCAAGTGTAGTGTTTACAACGTTGCGTTCAACGACCACGACAATATTAATATTACTACGTGTGACGAGATAAAAAAAAAAAACAAAAAACAAAAAACAAAATAATAAATAAATAAATTCTTCTTCTTCTTCTTCTGGCTTTATCTACTCTACAAGAGTTTTCGCCGCCATCACGACTTCACGCCACTTCTCTCGATCACGAATTACATTTCTCCAATCATTTACTTCTACCCTTTTTAAATCTCCCTCGACCACGTCCAACCGTCTTTTCCTCGGGCGTCCTCGTGGTCTCTTACCCGTTGGTTTCCAAGACAGTACTGTCTTTGTTATATTATCGTCACTTGCGCGCATAACGTGCCCCAACCAACACTGGATTCTCTGACCTCTTAAATAAATAAATAAATAAATAAAATAATAATAATAATAAAACCACGATCTGTGAACGGACGTGTTTTGTTTAAATTACCTACATTTAAGTTTGATGATATGTGAATTAAATACATATAATATTTGGTTTACATAAAATATTTTATTAATTGAAGGAAAAATAAAATCATACACAAATTATTTAATTTTCACTAACGTAAAATTATACCAAGCTTATAAAGTGTTCATTTTCTTGTCTTTTTTAAAGGTCTTTTTTCAGAGGTTTTTAAAGGTTTTTTTCTTGCCTTTCTTTATATAACCCGGTAACATTTATAAGTAGCACATTAGCGCGCAATACATAAAATCCAATTACATACATTGATCGATCTTGTACAATCATTATTTCATACTATACAAATATACAAAATTAAAACATACAACCACGTCAAAATGGTATTTTTCAAGATAGCTCCTAAAATAGACTGACGAGCACTAGAACGAAAGTAAGCGTATTGTATTGAACTACTAGCGGCTACAGAGCCATTACTTTAACGTGTTCCGTCGTTTAATTTAAAAGTTGTTTCATTTATTTGTACAAGATAAAAAAAAAAAAAGGTTTTCTTTAATAAAACGTATTTATAATTATTTTTTTTTTATTAATAGTCGAGACGACTGGCCCCTTTCAGAGGTACTCTGGCACCTCCTGCCCCACCCTCTCGCCGGCCCTGGTGTCGTCGTCTGTACACGTAAACGGGGACTGTATTTACCTGTATTTACAGCGATACACGACGTCGCGAAAGCGTGGCCGACCGTGTCCCGCCCAGACGTTATCGTTTTGTTCGCGTGCTTTCGATCGCGGGACTTATCGCACCCGTCATAGGCGTCGGGACGCACTTGTCATACACGCATCCGATCATGGAGTCGGACGAGTGTCTGAGAGGGAAATGGTTGTGAACTTTGAACGGCGTAGTTCCCACCTTTCCGATTACACACATCCGATCACGCTCCGGTCGTGCGGTCTATTCGTTTTCCGGCTGCAGGACACGTGTCTGACACAAGTCGACAGTTTAGTTTTTCGTCTAGTTTTTCGTAAAATTTTTTACCGTGGTTTTAAAAAAACGACGACTATAAAACCAGAGGAGCTCGTCGAAGAAGTGAGAAAGTATGCGGTACTGTATGACCAAAACCATAGAGCAATACCGATTTTCGGGGTTTATTAATATTTCGAAAATAGGTGTCTCGCTTTGACAATGCCTTTTGGAGTTCCAACTTCCAACAGGTCGAATGCCAACATCGTCATCCTAAAATATTGGTAAAACTTTGTCTCGTCGTCCAACAGATGATGAGGTAACAGAGTTGAAAATTCTCCTTCTGTAGACCTTTTTTTTTCCAATAACCACAATCTGCGTGTTCCGCTGTTCTCCAAAGATGTTCGATTTTCTTCTTCTTCTTCTTCTTCTTCTAAACAAAGTGCCACCATGGCTAATTCACAGGTACTAAAATCCGTGAACATTTTGCGCACAGTACTTTTCGCGATAATGTTTGAACCGAGACTGACGAGTTTTACGCGGAGTCAGAAAGCGTGATATGTGTGTTCTCCCCTTTCCGATCCCGTACCGATCCGATTTTTGGGGCAATATCGGACCGGAGTCGGGTCGGAGGCGTGTGTGACAAGTGTGTCCCGACCTCGTAGGCGTCGTCGGCGAACGACATAATATACGCGTATACATTACCACCTGTCCACGCGGCACGGCGTCGTGGTAAGTGGCCGTCGAGAACGGTCGTTAAGCCGCCCGAGAAACGGGGTGCTCGGTCTCGTTTTTCGGACACGTGGTCCTCGCCCCGGCGCGGCCGTATCGAAATATCATTTATTACTCGTTCGCGACAACGCTGGGCGTACGTAGTGTTATAATATATCCACGGGCGTATCTCCGATCTCCGGTGGCCGCGTTTATCCGGTATCCGTTTTATGGCGAGCCTTTTTTGAAGACGTTTCGCGGCACCGACGGAGGGGAGGGGGAGAGGCTTTATAGCCCGCACCGAAACGTTTGCTGCGAATCCGAACGGAAAACTAAATCCATCCTCTTCGTGACCCGGACGTTTGTACGAAAAACCAAATCGCTTTCAAAAAAAAAAAAAAAATCGAAATCCTACGGGGTGACTATAAACGGTCTTCACTAAACGATCTATAATCTGTCCCACGAGAGAATAATCAGTCCGCCGACCAATTTTCGTCCGGGTCGGCGCATACCCCTACTCTGAAGACCACGTTCGAGCGGTTAGCATTACGAGATAACTATTAATTTATATGAAATACAGTTGCAAACCACAAGCGTAGCATACTTGGTCACAGGTGACTGGTGTATACGCATTGCGCGCGTGAACTTTGAAAGAAGTGGTATCGGTTGTTTTCGACTCACGACTTCGGCCTCGGGCGTCGTCGCAGTGATCGTTTGGACGCTTGGAGGGGGAAATCGGGGTTCGGCGTCGCTGAAGCCGTCAGTCGTGATGCGCGAAAAATGATTATTCTCTCGTGGGACAGACCGTAGACAAGCACTCGACGATAATATTTGGCCGGTCGATTTCTATACTTTTTGACCACAGCCGACGGATAGTCCGCCGTTCAATACGACACTGCCGCAAAACACGTTACGATGTTTTACCCCGTGTCCGGAGGCTCTTCGACACGCGACTTCGATGACCGGACGGGAGGCCGACGAACAAAAACGACATCCGGTATCACGTCGCGTTATCGTCGGTCGGTACATATTCGTACAAGGTCTGATAAATGTATTATTATTATTATTAATTACCATGTGAGCGAACAATAAATTTGAATGGCTTTGAATAATCGTAACCGGTGCAAACGTCATCCCGAGGATTCGCGATCACTAGATAAATACGGAGATCGAAACGACTGACAAACTCCGTTATTATCGATATCACCGACCCAGGGAACGAGAAAAAATCTCAAACGTTTTAGGACAGTGAAATTATTGTCGGATTAATCGATCGAGTTCCAACGATAGAACGATGAAACATTCGAAAACGGTCCACCGTTTCAACATCTAATCTGTTTGTGAACAGAACACAGTGAACGTTTCCTTTCGGCGCCATAACTGCGTGCCATAACATGTCGTATAATGGCGTTTAAAATAATAAAACAATATCGACAACGGTCGTTTGTACGAATATCGCGATCTCGGTCTCGCCATTATTACACCGCAATAACTCGCGATGTTTCGAACACGCACACGCGTTACGAAACAAATTTCTATCGAAGACTACATGCAGCAAAGCAATAAGACGAGTTAAAAAAAAAAACGAAAACAAAAAAAAACACAAAAAATGCAAAAATCATAAAAGTAAACGACCCTTGTTGAAAACCTAGCGTGAGAAGAGAAAAACCGATTCTTATCGCATCGTTTCGAACGATTATCCGACTAAACTTTTGTCGCGAAACAGTCGTGATCGTCAAAAACGATCGTTTCCACGCGGAGACTCGATGATTTTGTCGATTCGTGTACGGAAACCAATTTTTTGGCAAACAGTCAAGGTTTCGACAACTCTGAATACAATATCGACACGACTCGCGGCAAGTGTCGACACCTCTCCGACACGAGTTGCGACATTACAACCCTTTCGTTTCGAGTCCGCGGTCTTGCACGCCGTCCATTAAAAACGAATAAACGACGAAACGACTTTGTATTACGTTTACCACGTGACCTTTCACGTTTTTGGGGGAAAAAAAAAACAGTACCCACAACATTTAAAATTGATATTTGTAAAACGTGAAATTCACCGTTCGCGTGTACAATGAATAATCGCGTTGTTTCCGTGCAAACCGTAAAATGAGAAAAAAAATAAGCGAATTAAATTACGTTTTTTTGAGAATTAATTGCACACGTGAATTTTTTTTTTCAAATTCACTATGACTTGGCTATACGAAACGACGGGAAAGAATTCGCCGGGTGAAAATGCGTATGTAGCAGTAAAATACGATATATATGCACATTCACTACGTCGTCGGGAGAACGTATTCGGCGAATTTATACAGGTTATTTGTCACATTTTTTTTTTATTTTAAAAATAGATCATTAAGTTGATATCTAAATCGACTGATATTACATTAAATAATTACTGATCAACTCGATAATACATAAATAGTGAGCCGTGCAAAAAAAAAAAATCATTCAATTGATATACGAAAATGAGTTGACTAGTTTTCAATGTGTACTTACATAGCATGTATTACACCAGCGATCGGCAAAGGCCTTTAAATTCTAGAACGACGAAATTTAAGTGAACATAATATTGCATAAACATAATTTAACGTTGCGTTTTAGGTATGGGTATTTTATATCAATCACATTTTATGATTATGGTAGGTATACCTTGGCAATTTTATTACCGATGAGATAACATCTCCACCGTGTTCTTTAAGCGGGCACAAGAAAAATGAATTAACAATATCCAACAACAAAAACCACATTAAGCATTTTACCAGTACATAAAATTATAATTATACTAAAAACTGTAATTTTTATTTTATACATTTTAATATTTTAAGTTTTAGACTGTATTTTGTATTTTTTATTTTACATAATTTAAGAACGGAATATTTTTATTTTCATCTGGCCAGCGAACTCTTTTTAATTTGTAAACGTGGCCCGAGAGTTCGAAAAGATTGCCGTCCACTGTATCACACGCATATTCTAATTGTCACACGAGTGTATAGTGCTTATATTATAATGTGTAAATTGAGTAAATATTTTATTCGTGTTTTTTTTTTTTTTTTTTTACAAACGTGACCTACCCCGGTATACCCACACTCTAATAAAACGTATCAAATCATCGCAATGAACGAATACTCTTGGGCGTTAGTGGTGCCAGTGCCCCGTGGTCAAATCGCCTACATTTTCTCTCCAGTAATAATATCCTTGAGTAATCTTACCCTCGAGCACGGAATAACTCGGGATATTAATAATCATCCCTACTGATAAGGTCGATTTATCGATCTTTTAATTTCGACGGGTAAAAAGTACGATTTCAACCGTCGCGATCAAAACTTTCTGAGAATGTTAAACGCGAGACGAAGACACGACCGTGCCGGTCGACGAGAAAGTGGCGTTTGGAAGTCACGTTGCATTATTAACGGTCCACGATCGCCGCAGCAGAACCGCGGTAACCACCTGTATTGGTATACGGTTATTGCTATGCACAACCCGACCGGTCCGCGCGCTGCCGGCGCGCGTGATCGTGCGTAGATCCGGCGGGGGAGGAAAATAGTCTCTCGCACGCTACCGGCACCAAGGCAAACGGAGAGCGACACGTCAGACGGAAGCAGAGGGCGGACGGGCGCGATATTTCACGCGAAAGAAAATAAAAGAAATATGCGCGGGATGAAAGTATCGGTATCACGATCGCGAGGGTTGGAAGAGAGTGAAAAGGCGACGGCGTAAAAAAGAAAAAAAGAAAAGTAATACGTATATACAAAGAGGGTGACGAGGAGCGCACCGGCGCTTTTCCAAAGAGGTCATTTGCGTATAAAAAAAAAAAAAAAAAAAAGCCGAATCTCCCGACTTATTGATTTTCCGACAGTGCGTATGTACGCACGGCGACGCGTACGCTCGTTTTTATTTCGCTTACATCGCGTTCCTCCGATGCCCGGAAAAACGCATATTTCGTCACGCGAACGACTGTAAATACGGATAGTCGTCCGTCCGGATCTGCGAGAATCGTGCTGCATTCAGCATCCGCGGTGATCACACGACGATGACGCGGGCACGGCAAAGGCCACGTGGCTCTCGCGATTTATCATCGTCCATTTTCGAGAGAACGAACGTTCACGACTTTTCGCACGCGGATCGCGACCCAAACGTCATCGCGTTCGATCCCCCAAAAGAGAGAAATGCTAATGCCTCAGTCTTATGACAACCGTCAAATCGTCATTTTACCCGTCGTGTATTTATCGAGTACGTTCATTTGGTATTATAATAAAATTATTCTATTATGACTTTTCAAATGCAAACTACTATCACCAATTCTTAATTATTTTGATGATACTTGGATAGGACGTACTGACAGGCGAAAAAAAAAGGAGATCTTCTACATTTAAAATTTCAATTTGGAACTATTATTCGTTGGTTTCTGAAGATTTACCAAGAACAATTAATGATGGATGGCACAATTATTTTACATCGATCTTAAACCAATGCCATCCAAGCATATGGAAATTTACATTAGCATTTAAAAAAGAGGAAAACACGTAAAATATAAAAATCGAACAATATGTAATTGGAGAATGTCCACCAGCAAAAAAATTGTATCAAGATAAAGCTCAACGTCTAAAGCAAATATGCTATGATTTTGAAAATAGATCTATCAACGACTATTTACAAAGAATATGTAGCTCATAATTTTCAATTGCAATTGTAAATTTTGTAAATAACGTATATTGTGCAAACGACAAACAATATTTATTGTGATTAATGTTTTTGTGATTTTTCGTGTTTACATAAATAATAAAATATTATAAATGTATGATAAAATTTGGCGATAAAATGACGTGCGATTAATTGCGACCACGATAAATTTAGCTACGGTGAATTGATGTATATCCCCGTAATCCATGTGTGACCGCCGTGGAGATCGAACAGAAGAGTCGGCTAACACCGACTGGTATAATTGGGCTTTTTAAAAGGTACGCCGTGCGTGTCTCCGTGACAATTTTAAAACCATAGATGTTCTATAACCGTCGATAAGACCATCGTTTTTTTGGCCGTCGCGTTTACGTTTTTCAATGTGTCGAGCGTGATTCGTAATGTTGTCAAGACACAATAGGTTCGTTTTAAAAAGTTTGTTCAGACACAAAAAACGTGTACGTTTATCGTTTATCGTTGATTCCATAAAAAGTGAAACCCGACAATAACTTACTAAAACTCGAGTTCTCGCCATCACGTCAACACAAACGGCATCGACCCGTTGTCACTTTTCATCGATCCGTTTTATTCTTCGCCGATAAGGCGACTCGTCCTATATCCGTGTCATAAGATCTGTTCTCGAGAAACACGCGGCGCGAGTGTAACAAATGTGAAACAAATATAATAATAATATACTCGTGTTTCAATAGTGTCGTGTGTCTATATATTATTACGATGTCGTTTGAATAACAGTTAAAGTTTTGACACTTTAATGCGTCTGCTTTTCGTCTCTCTCTCTCTCTCTCTCTCTCTCTCTCTCTCTCTCTCTCTCTCTCTCTTTTAATACACGTGCGGCAGACACGTAATGCGCGTGTGACTCCATGGGAATTTTATTAACTCGTCCTCGTTTCTGTAGAATGTTCCCGTAGAGATGTAAGCTCGGTAAATTTTTACCACGTAGATTTACCAATTATTTTTATTTATTTTTTTTTTTTTTATTTATTTAGATTTTGTATTACAATTAATCTCGACAGTTAGCGATAAGGGTTGACAAATATTGGGAGTCGTTATTTGGTTAAATGAGAAAACCCGAATGGTCGAATAGGGATAAAATGGAAAGAAAAATATTGGGCTGTTGGGAGGAGAAAATAATTTTTTTGTCAAAAGGTATGGAATAAAGGTTGAGAAAGGAAATACATTTTTGACGCTCAAGAGATTGATTAGAGAAACTGAACAGGATATGGGAGATTTCACAGATTTGGGGGTTTGAGTGGAGAGTACAGAGGGGGTAGTTATTTAGAGATAAATTGAAGGAATGAGAGGGGAGTAATGTGTGACCGAATCGGAGTCGCGAGAAAGAAGTAATGGACTTCCTAGAAATATTAATATTGTGAAACCACGAGTAAAGGGGGATGGTTGGGGAAATAGATTTATACCAGCGGGCAAAATTAAGAGGGAGGGATTCCCAACGAAATATTTTTTTACTAGTAAATATTTTTTTCATCGAAAAAATGATCGTGTGACACCTTTAATTAAACGTCTCAATGAGTTGAACATTCATTACATATCAGTAGAATATACACAAATTGCAAGTATTAGAATCGAAAGTCCTACGTGAAATTTCAAATGCCCCATGGTTTGTCCGAAATGACGCACTGCACACAGATTTCAAAATTCCAACTGGGAATAGTTGATATTTTAAAACTTAAACCAGAGTGACCCTAATGTGACATACAAAAATTATCGAAATTGATCAAATTTACAGAACAAACGGTAAATTTACGTTAATTTTCCTCAGTAAATTATTAAAAAAAAAAAAAATAAAAAATAAAAAATTACGTAAATTTCACATCTTTATGTTCACGGATACCCTCCAAGCATTCCAGTCCATATGCCTACGCCTAACAACCTCTGCCCCTTGGTATGTTACCAATAAAAACCTCCATAAAGATCTGAACATGCCAACCCTTAACGACCTAGCCAAATCCTACTACTCAAAATTCCACTCAACGCTCCGCGCTCATTCAAACCCCATCATTAAAAGCCTATCCTCTACCATCATTCCTAGAAGGTTAAAAAGGCAATGGCCAAGAGATCTCCTCAACATCTAACTTAAATAAAAAAAAAAATAAAGCCGATAAGATAAAGGTGGTGGAAGTTCGTCCTTCGTCGCTTCGCTCCTCGGACAAGATAATGGTGAGGAGTGTATAGCACTTTCTATCATGGGATCACCTAACCTAACCTCGGACAAGATATTGGTGATGAATGTATTAAGTTTTAAAGAAATGATGACTCATTTCTTTAGTATAAAACGATTCTGAGCGAAGCTTCAGTGTAATATAATATATTATTATTTAAATACTGTTTACGTATTTTACGGTTATTTGTATAATTTTTGGTGAGTTTTTTTGTAATTAAACCCTCATAAAATATTCAATTAGATATAACTCATTTAAACTTCAATTGTTATACCAATTATAATTCATTAGAAATAAACTTAAAAGAAATCAGACAATATCGAAAAAAATCGTATAATAATTTATTAAAGTGTGTATAAAAAAAAATCCTGACTAACGATTTTTGAACTTTTGTTAGGATAATTAGGTAGGTATATGAGTAAGGTCATATTAAATTTTCAGAACTTTTTGTCAAATATTTAAAATTATATTACATAAAAACTTTCAAACAATTTGGTAAATTAAAAGTTCTATATTTAAGTCAAAAGTGCTTTAATTGTTCTGAAAATTTTGTCCAATATAAAAAAGTATGTTTTTGATATTGGATCAAATTTTCAAGTTTCTAGCTTCAATACTTTTTGATTTATGACTAAATACCTAAAATCTGAACAGTGAAAATCTCGTTTACGGCGGATTTTTAACGATTTTACCGTTTTTACTCAGTTTTTCGATCGTTATTCTTGATTACTGGAAAAACTATGGAGATTTTGGAAAAATGACCTCTCTAAAGTACCATCTCAGTTCAATTTCGAATCTAAAGAGTTGCTGGACGAAACTTTTGGACAAGGATTTCTATACGAAAAAGTGTTTACAGAAAAAAAAAAAAAAAAAGAAAAAAAAAAAAAAAATAAACATCATTGTAAAACCATAAGATCCTTCGCTTCACTCAGAATCTAAAAAAAAAAAAAAAAAAAAACATTAAATAAATAAACTCAAACCCTAATTTATGGTCAGGTGGCACTGCTGGGAGCCTAGCTTCCTCCTCTTGTTATTTTTTTTTTCACATATTACTTATTACTCTGTCACCACACTTACTCATTATACACTTACATGTATAGATTGTAAATATACTTTATTTTTAATAAAAAAAAAAAAAAAAAATGTTCACGGGTCGTCTTTCGTAGCGAAAACCTAGCCGATCGTTCGTCCGGGCCGAGTGCGTTTGTGTCGTTTTCTAATAGTCAGTGCCCTAACGGCTCGGGTGGTTAGCGAAATTATTCGGAAACGACTGGCGAGTCGGACAGACACGGAAAGTGTGTGCCGAGACGAGAACGCGACACGTGGTGCGTCCGTAAACACATGCGTGGCACACGACACGCATAATATACATTGAAAATATAATATACATTATATACATTGAATATATACACTGAATCATGTGCGTGCCGAATGGAAACGCGTCGCAGACACGTTTTGTGCCGTGTCGTCGTCGACCTATGTCGTCTTTGGGGGGATAGGGGGGACCGATACACATACACACGGAACGTTAACACGGACGCGCGTAGGACAGACGTAGCTGCAGCCCTTGACTGATAATATTATAATGCCGACACCCTTTGCCCGCAACAGCGTAACAGACGGGGGAAAACTGAGCGCCATACTTATAATAATAATACGTCAATGTTTATCTCGGATTCATAATTGTTTTTTTAGATTTTTAAGTTTTAAACGTAAAATTTATACAGATCCTCGTTCTGATTATAATATTAAAATGGAATTTTCTCTATTTTATCCGTGGGAAAAGATTTAAACTATTATATTTAAACAATTTCTATACAAATATTATTAAACGATATAATATAGATTGTCCTGGACTAATATTGAACGAATACATTTTAATATAAACTCTCAGAACTCAATACGCAAACTACTTTTCTATCTACCAAACACATCGACGAAATATTACATTATCATATAACGTTATCCCCTCCATCTAATATTTCAATGTCTATTGGAAATTCTATAAAGAATGACGATTTTTATTATTCTCCTATCAAAAACCTTTCTTCGTGTATTCATTAGTTTTTACTTTTAAATTATTTATGTTTTACATGACGTAATGTGCTATTTATATTTTATATAAATATTATATAATATTATATATTTTTGATAGTAATTAGACACGATCAACATATTTCTAAAATGCATATTTTTATTTTTAGACACCACAAAAAGTATGACGATCAAACACATAATATGAACAATCGAATGAAATCGATTTCCACTTTTAACAAAGTCATTTCAAGTTTGACATTGAACAATAATCGAAACAAAAAAAAAATAATGCGACAAAATCAAAAAAATAAATAACTCGTCTTCAAATCTCAGTCGAAATAGAAAAAAAAATAAAAATAAAATACATCGTTTCACCGAAAAAATTAACAATTATCGTTTTACCGCCAACACCGTGCAGTGCATATCGTGTGTATTATTCTGGTTTTTGATGCCGATATTGATGGAATTCAATACGTTCGGTTATTGGAACTTTCACTTTACTGGATACGTCGACGTTTACGATATTGTTTTAAGAGAATAGTTTCAAAATAATCGTCCAAGCGCCCGATGCTCCTCGGGCCTTGGAGAGGAGAGCTTTGGGCGTCAATTTTCCCTACGAGAGCCAGGGAAACAGTCGTTTACGGAGTGCGAACACGTTTTTCGACTGTCACCCGACAATAACGTTGCGGCGTCGGTGTAAAAAAAAAAAACACACATACACACACGGTAAACAAAACCGTGACCGTGAGGGGGCACGAGGACCGGACGAGAAAGGGCCGGCGGACGTGTCTCCGCGGAGTCCGTCTACGAGTGACCTGTGGTCCGTGTCACTTCGGGGACTGACGATTTTCAAAATCACTCTACGAAAAATACAGCGTTACGATCGCAGACAAGAATGCTAAAGGTTAACGTATTTATTTATTTATTTATTTATTTTTTTTTGTCAGACGATAAATTCTGTTTTGTTTAATTTTATCTTTAATTTTTATTTTTCGCATCTCTCAAACATACGTAAATTTATCGTATTCACATTTCAAGCCGTCTGGGAATATATAAAATATTTCGCGAAATAATAACGACGTCTGTGAACGGATGCCAGATAAAACTACTCGTTTTTATCGACCGTTGAAAGTTAATGGGTAAATAATTGTATTTTTTTTTTTTTTTTTATATACAAGTGTTATTTATAGGTAAATAAATCATATACTCGTAATAACAATAATGATAATTCGCGACACGTAAAAGTTATATTCCGACCGTTTTTGTACTTTTTCCAAGGAAAAATACCACGGCGTCGTCTCCGAGAGAAAATCGTAAACACGCTACACCGCGGTTAAGAAATTAAATTATATCATTTTTTTTTTTTATTTTTATTACTCTCGTAAACACGAGTATCGAGTTTTGTGCAAAGCGAGCCAACTCTATTTTAGACGTGACCCTGGGCCGGACTCGGGCAGTAATAGAAAGAAATAATATCGAGAATGCATTACGGTAATTGTCTACCGGTAAAACACGTCGCGTTATAATACTCGGGGTAATGGTTTCGACCGCGCGCACGAACGACTGCGATTTCGGAACACCGTTTTTTCGGTAGGTAGATTACGTTGTATTTCGACGTTTTCGCCGTGCTACCGGTGATTTTCGTTGCGTTTTGGCCGAGACTGTTCCGATTTCGTGGAAAAACGTTATTTGCGTCGTCCGCCAGCAACGAACCCACTCGTTTTTTATGTCATCGTGTGACTTATTCTAGTGAACAGTAATTTTTTTCATTGTCATCGCCGGTGCCTCGTTGAGGATATGAGCAAAAAAAAGAAAAAAAAAACAACGAATCATCGTCTGTCCGAATATCGAAACTCAATAACGTAATATAGTATTAGTAATTAAGTACTTATTCCGATTGATTTGATAAATGGCGAAAAATTTAAAATTTTGTACACAGACTGAGTTTCAATCGGGAAATCGTAATACAGTGAAACCTCCCTTAACGGACACCTCTGAATAGCGGACACCTCCGATTAGTGGACGTTTTCATGCGGACAGGAACACATTGTCCTCTTTTATTTTTCCCTCTGAATAGCTAACACCTCTAAATAACGGACAATGTTTCGGCTACTGTGAGTGTCCGGTGTTCAGAGGTTTCACTGTATATGCATTGTGTTTTACATGCGAATTTGTGAATTCAACGTGCGTAAAATTACATGAAATGCCAATAATGACAAAGAAATAGAAATTTCAATCATAATTTTTACCGTCCTCATATTTACGGTGCATTTTAATACGTTACGTCTTCTTCCGCTCTTAGCACGTTGGTGAAATGACCACTGCGGTACAGCACAATATTTTCATATTATTCAATCACGAGGGCGTGATTTTTTTTTTCCAATTATCGAGACTTTTCCCGTCTTCGATTTGTATTTTCGCGCACTAACGATATATGATATTATGTTCGTAAGACGTGGTGTACGTTTGAAAATGTGCGGACGAAACCGACAATTATTTTAATAATTAGATACGGTTTTCACTACGTCCGCGGTGTAATACATTCGTCACTGCAGTTGTCTGCGACGGACGAAAGTGCTTCTTCTTCTTCTTTTCTAAAGGCTTAGCCTTGTCATAGTTAGAAAATAGATCTCCACTCCTGTCTCTTCAATGCCAGAGTCTTCGTATGCGAATACTCGTTACATCCAGCCATTCCTATCATCTCTCCTATGAATGTCTTCCTCGGTCTTCCTCTCCATTTGCGTCCATTGATTCTTCCTTCTATCATGTTGGTTATGAAGGGGATATGTCTCATTATGTGTCCTATAAGTTTTCCGCTTCTTGATCTAATGATGAATAGTAAAACTCTCTTCTCCTCTACTATTCGGAAAATTTCTTCGTTGCACTTTCTTTCAGTCCAACTAATATGAAGTAATCTTCTCCAGGTCCACATTTCCGTGGCTTCTATTTTTTTTTTTTTATCTTGTGCTGTTTAGGTCCAGGTTTCACTACCATACAACGGACAAAAGTGCGAAATCATAAAAATTCATCGGACCCGCAAGACGACTTACGATACGTATGAAAATCACGTCCTTTTTCGCGCCCGCGACGAACCGAAAACGTTTTTTTCCTCGACGTTATATTAAACTATTAGCGCCGCGCCGTTCGAATCGACTTTGCGGCTCGTGCGAATGATGTAAACACGGTGAATAGTGATTGTTATCGGTCCGAAGCCGGCGGTCCGGGGCGGGACGACGGAGATATAATATATTGTCACCGGTCGTAGATTTATTGAAATTCTTCAGGCCGTTAATTTGATGAATCGTTTACAAACGCGGCTCCGTATCACGACCGCACCACGATGGTATCACGACGTTACCATCGATGTGATTTATAATGGTTCAGTGCGGTAATCAGAAAAATACGGCGTGCCGAAAAACAACGACGAATCATAATAGCGTTCTGGATAGAAATGTTAAATTTAAGTGAATTTTTTTTCTTTTTTTTGGTAATTTACCGAGGAAAATTTACGTGAATTTACCGCAAATTTTGTAAATTTGGTAAATTTTGATAACTTTCGTACGTCACATTTTTTTTGTGACCTTTGACACCCCAAGGAACTCCACGTTTCCTCTTTTTCATGAACTTACAATTATTATTGTAATGCTTATTGTTATTAATTACTGGATAGCAGTGTGTTCATGGTGTTATACAATTCACATATGACTTTGTATAAGTTCCTTGTAGTGTACTATACTATTATTGACTTTTGTTTGTATTTTATTTTATTTTATATGAATATCGATATTAAAAATGTACCTATTTATTTTTTCTCTTGTATTTTTATCGAAACGGCCGTCAGGTGTTTGTCGATATCTTTTCACTTTTGGAGGGGTAAGAGTGTGGTACTTTTGTGGCTCAGTACACACTTGCGTTATTTTGACGTGCGGCACCGCCGCGTCGTCGTAATTGAGAGGCGTTTTATTCATAAATAAATCGACCGATATACACACACGTCTCCATCACCGCGCGTTATCGCACGAGACAAAAATTACTCCGATAACGTGACGTCAAAATATCATAAATGCAGAGTGCGTTTACATAGCGATTTATTGATCGTTACACACGTGCGTGTTTTTATCGTAATGGCTTTGAACACACGATTTTATATAAACAAATAATTCACCCTTTAATTTTATATGCAGCCCCGGTATGGGGTCAATGTGCAACAACTCATATACACAAATCGCAAATATTACAATCGAAAGTCCTACGTGAAATTTCAAACGCCCCATGGTTTGTCCGAAATGACGTACTGCACACAGATTTCAAAATTCAAACTATCAAAAACTAGATAAAATAATTACCGGTAAGCTTCTTTAACAAATCATCTAAAGCAAGTGGTCCGCAGCACTTCAGGCTTCAGCGATTCACCCGTCCAAACAGTCGCAGACTACAACGCGGCCGTCCACACGACGTCCTAAATCTTTAATCTACTTTATTGTATTATGTAAATATTGTCTTATATTTTATTGTTCTCGTTGTCTGTTAATGTTTCACAATCTTATCCTACTTGGTATATTTTAAATCATAGTTTTAACCGTTTATACCATAATTGTGATCTAATTTATAAATTTAAAAAAATAATTAATTCTGCACACCTAAGTTTAGATGATGTCGACTGTCAGGAAAAAAAACACACACACACACAATTTGAAATATTTGATATCGAACTTTTTATCGCGGAAATAAAGAAGTATCCTGAAGTTTGGAACTTGAGTTGTGAGTCATATGCATGACAAGGTAAAAACCCGATCGGCTTTGATAAATATTTGCCATTACACTTCCATAATCAGCAGTCACTTCGCGTAGTGTATCGACACGATTGTCGTAGTTCGAGAAAAAACGTCCGATGTATATTACGATTACGATGACGCAGCGGTGCCGCACGTCAAAATAACGCACGTGTGTACCGAGACTTACTCTCTCATTTCTGAAGAAGAGAATTCTCACATGTGTGGACTTCTCTTCCAGTGGAGTGGGTCCGGTAAGGGGCAGTGAAGTGCAGCAACCAGAACGATGGCAGGGGGAGAGAGATTACATAATTAATTCTTCAGAACGTTTTTTGCACTGAGCCGGGTTCGAACTGACGACTGCGCGCCTCGTAGCCAACTGCGTGACCACTGAATCTATACTGTCTTACTCGATCGAACACCAACTTATATCTAAAATTTATCGTCATACTTATAGTTGTTGTATTTTGTAAAATATGGAATGAGTTTTTGCAGATGGGTTGTTGGGGGTTGAGGGGAGGCGGAGCCCCGCACGAGTTTGGTGTGCGTGCGTGTGTGTGTGTGTGTGTGTGTGTGTGTGTGTGTGTGTGTGTGTGTGTGGTCATTGTAAGGGACGCTATTTTTTAGATTCTGATTGAAGCGAAGGATCTTATGGTTTTACAATGATGTTTATTTTTATTTATTTTTTTTCTGTAAACACTTTTTCGCATAGAAATCCTTGTCCAAAAGTTTCGTCCAGCAACTTATTAGATTCAAAATTGAACTCAGATGGTACTTTAGAGAGGCCATTTTTCCAAAATATCCATAGTTCTTCCAGTAATCAAGAATAACGATCGAAAAACTGAGTAAAAACTGTAAAATCGGTAAAAATCCACCGTAAACGAGATTTTCACTGTTCAGATTTGAGGTATTTAGTCATAAATCGAAAAGAATTGAAGCTAGAAACTTGAAAATGTTACCCAATATCAAATACATACTTTTTTATATTGGACAACATTTTCAGAACAATTATAGCACTTTCGACTTAAATATTGAAATTTTTATTTACCAAATTGTTTGAAAGTTTTTATATAATATAATTTTAAATATTTGACAAAAAGTTTTGAAAATTTAATATGACCTTATTCATATACCTACCTAATTATCATAACAAAAATTCAAAAATCGTGACTCAGGATTTTTTTTTATACACACTTATTATACGACTTTCATAATTTCTTTAAAACTTTATAACATTTGGTGATGAATCTTATCCGAGGACCGAAGGGACGAAGGACGAGCTTGTACCACCATCATCTCACTTACCAGCTTTTTAAAATCTTAGAGTCCCCTTCTCTTATTTTTCCGATTCGAACACTGATGTTATCGATTCGATCGGGTCCGATTAGCGTGTGCTAAAGATCGTATTAGGTAAAGGGTTGATTGTAGTTTTAAGCGATGAAATGTGCGAAGAAGACATTGCCTATAAAGATCATCCCCTACGGTCCGAACGTAAAATCTAAGGGGAAGGAATCCCAGAACTCTCCTTTGCGTCCTGCAGTTATTATTCGTATTATTATTATTATTGTCATCATCATCGTCGTCGTCGTCGTGGCATGCCCTCGTCCAGTGATCGTCTTCCGTACGCCCGCTCGGGTCGGTGTTGTGTTTTAAACGAAGACGAAACGTCGCGTCAGCAGTCCGCCGACGAGCGTTGTTATAACGAACCGTTCTCTGCGGAGCACTCGTCACGTTCTCGTCGCACAACTCGCGTCCGTGACGACAATCGTCGTTGTCGTCGTGCGTTTCTCCCGAAGCCCGACGACGACGTCGTGTTTTCACCGGACCGAGTGCGACGAGACGAAAATCTCGACGGGGCGTCGCCTCGTACTCGTACCGTGAAAATAAATATAATTTTACCACGTCGCCTTCGTGCACCGTAGTCCCGTCCACCGTGAGCGCATTCTTTCCGGGACGGTCCGCACATTTCACCGGCATCGTCGGAACGGCGCTCGTGCGTCTCCCCGTAATAAAAATAATGATCAGGGCTCGGAACTTTATGCAATTGCATATTTTTCGGGAAGCTGCATATTCAAAATCTGATTTGATACGAATTCGTTTCACGATCCATACAATTGAAATACAAAAGTTTATGTTGCATATTTTTGCATAATTTTACTAAATTTATATGATTTCACATATTAAAAGATTTGAAGCCTATTAATGCATATTTAATGTTTATAATTTTTTTTATTAATAAATCAAATTATTTTGTAACTAGCATTAATTTCGGTTTTGTTTTAATTTGCCCATTTTTTAATTTTAAAATGTTCAAGAATAAAAATATATTTATTTATACCAAGAGCTGTCACAGCACGTGTCATGCAACGTATAGTTAAATAAATCGGATCTCGTAATCGTAATGAACGGCCGTTATTTTGTTACCCGTTATTTTGGCCGTTTATTGGATGGTTAATAATTGCTGGTATGTTAATATTTTAGTTAGAAAAATACATAAAAGATTTCTACATTTTTTTTTAATTAAATGAATAAATATTAAAATATATTTTTTTTTCATAATCATACTTTTAGATACATATTATTATAAAAATAGTTGCATATCATACTGCATATTTGAGTTTTTTTAGTGCATACGTATGCAAATATTTTACAGTTTTTTAGTGCATAAAGTTCCGAGCCCTGATAATTATATTGCGTTTCGACGTGGATCCAAAAAAAAAAAAAAAATTGGAAAAAAAATGCGTCCGATCGAATCGTTCGAATTCTCCGAACTGCCATTCGGTCGGCAGTCGCAACAACAACCGAATTCTTTTTACGTTTTATGAACTCGATATTATTTATATACGCACAGGTATGTATATACACCATTGGTGCCCAACCCATGGTCCGCGAGCCACACGTGGCCCGCGAAGGTATCCTATGTGACCCGTTACGAATTTTCGTAAAAATAACAATGGAGAAAAAAAATTAAAATGATTACAAAATGTTTTTTTTTACTGATTTATGAGTTCTTTTAAATAAATATTTCAAAAATACAACAATAGTGATAATGTCAAGACTAAAAATAAAATAAAAATGTCTTACACTTATTTTTAATGTGAATTTTGAGCTTATATTTCTTTAACTACAAACGAAAAATATGGTTGAAATTAAAATGTTCCATTCCTCAAAGATGATCAATTTAATGTGTACCTACGAAGTGTACCTCAATCCATAATCTTTTCAACAGGAAATAAAAGGTATGAAAACGAGTCGATATGTCAAATTATTTTTGTACTTTTATACTTTGCGGCCCGCTTGAAGATAATTGTTTACCAAAGTGGCCCACCGAAGTAAAAAGGTCGGGCATCACTGCATACTATACACGGTGCTCGCTTTTTTTTTCTTTTTTGTTTTTTTTTTTGTTTTTTATTGTTATTACACAAACTCAAATAAATTTTACGACTCACGTCAGTTACGGAAAGTATCGCCGAGTCCGTGTTCCGCTCGGAACTCTGAGAATCCACATCTGTGAATGTATCCGAGTCTCATACGTTTTCGAGCGAATTGATTAATAATTGTTCGTTTTTTTCGTTTCGAAATAATTTTTATCGAACGCTGTTGCTTTTTTTTTATCTCGTCCTTAACGTTTGCCGTGCAATTTTTTTTCCCCAATCAAAGTATTGTTCCCCGAATGTGGGAAAAAAATTTTCACTTTGTTTGTGAAAAATAAAATAAGAACACAAAGGTCGAAGCATTTTGTTGAAAAAAAATTCTGTTTTGGGTTTTTTTTCCAAACTTTACGCGTAAAATAGCGTTGTACCCGTAACATGCGGAACGGGGGAAAAATAATGTTTTGCACAAGAGTGAAAGTTGTAAGCTTCAAAATATTGAAAATTCGGTTGGTTAAATAGGTGCAATTTTAAGTGTTTTTTTTTTCATTTCATTTCGTCTTCTTTTAATTTTTTTTTATTTACGAAAAAAATACCGTGCATAATATTTCTCTCTTGTTTTTCATTCATATTTTTTTTTTTATACACTCTTTTGTCCTTATGATCCGACATCAGTCTTTGTCAAGTATTAAGTGCCTACGATTCATAACCGGGACATTTTTATTTGAATCCCCCGAAACAGTCCCCTGCCCTGTTTCTCCTTTCATACTGTTTATTTATTTTACACACACACACACACACACACACACATATATATATATATATATATATATATATATATATGCGTCGTACATTTTTTTTTCTCTTTTATTCATAATCTTATTATTATTTACAGAGGTGAAGGTAATTAATAACCTTACCGTCGGATGATGTCTTCTCGCAAAAACATCCTATATATTCATTTCGTCCTTTGGCAGGTCCCTCATTTTTATTTACGATTCCCGGTGTGTCTCTCGGAAAAAAAAAAAGGTAAAGGAAAAAATCTAAAAAAATTATATTCACCGGCGTTGCTCTCGAACAGGCGCCTGTGTGTTGTAGACACGTCCCATCGTTTCGCACCGCGTGTCACGCGAGATAAGAGCGAACCGACGACGGTGCGTCTCTCAGAGCACCCTGTACACGCGTGACATTAGCGCACGGACGTGATGGACACAACAATCGTCGCGTCGGCGGACGTGTAATGATATTTCAAACGTATATTTTACAAAGCGAAAATTCCCCGGAACCGCGGCGCGACACAAAAAACGGAAACGCAACCGTCAAAACGCGAACGACGTGTCAATCACGCGGAGTTATTTACGAATAAAACTTTGTGTCACAACAAGAGGACATCGTCGGTACGGATTTGCGCTTGTGTGTGCGTGTGTGTGTGTGTGTGTGTGTGTGTGTGTGTGTGTGTGTGTGTGTGTGTGTGTTCGCGCGCATCGTTTAGTTATTCGCATTACTCGGTGTCAAGAACACCGCGTACATTATTAATAAAGCGAAACATTGATCGTCTTGACCCGTCATTAAAATATGTCATACCGTGCGCGCGATAATATGTTTTAACGTACGACGACGGCGTACACACCGTCCCGGCCCGTTATGTTTGTCGAGGGAATACGAGTGTGTACTGCACCGTCGTCGTCTCGTTTTTTCTATTTTTTTTTGTTCCGAACAGTAAATTATTTCGGGGAATCAAATTTCTCTCACACACGTGTGATTTTTGTGCGTGTGTGCGTACAATATAGCGTGTTATTCGAAACGATATTCGACGAAACGCGCTGTTTGGGGGGTGTAATTTTTTTCCCCGTAATATTCACACGTTTTACACCGTCATACATACGTCGGATGTTTTTGTTTTGTTTTTTTTGGTTTTTTTTTTCACAAAACGTGCATAATTGGGTCGTAAAAATTTCAATTTGTCATATAATATATGTGTGTGTTTTATGGACGATTTTATAACGTAATACGCGTGTAATAGCCAAACGATAGTGTGTCTACGGTGAATATAATAATTTATTAACGGACGGTTTTTCATGATATGTTTTTCATTTTTTTTGCAAATTCGATTCTTGTTTAGATTCCGTCGTGTCGTGTTTTGCGTTTTTATCGTTGTTATTTTCATTACTAGTGTTACTATCGTGATTACTACACTCGTTTGACTGTCATATTATCATATTATAATAATATAATATCATAGCGGCTGGCGGACGGGGTAAAACGTCTATGGCTACGCCGACGTGGTGACAAACTACAAACACACAACGATATTATATTGTCGTAACGTAATATTCGTTTATTGCAGCGTTTACTTTGAGCGTACGTCGTCTAAAGTAAATAATCACATGTTATGCCACGTTGAAAAAAAAAATAGAAAAAATAACGCTTGTGTACGACGAGTACAACACGTGGGTACCCGCCGAGCGCCCTTTACACGGTGGTTGACGAATTATTTCATTTTTTCTTTTTTTTTTGAAAGTGTTTTTCTTTACGGAAATCGACGACGTGGTTTCATAAAAAAAAAAAATAAAAAAATAAAAAAATTACGCGTATTTCGTCACAAGTCGATTTTTGTTGATCACGATACTCTGTGTCGGACGCATGTTACACAAGACACGGTTCCCGGAATAATCGAATTCGTTCCCGAACGGGTGCACGGGTTCGATTCCAAAAAAGGGTTCCACCATCCTATCGGCTATAAAGGCTATCGGGCACCACTCTTTTGGGCCGAATTCGATACTTTCTTCGCGTTCGTTTTCGCCAGTCATGTGGTAAAATAGATTCCCCCCCCCCAACGATCACACTCTTTTCGCCCACGATTTCACGTTTGACGTTTCGAAAACTACGTCTCGGATATTCATACGTTTCCGACGATCTTATAATATGTTAATTGCCAATCCCGCACGTCAATGTAGATAATTAAATAGCATAGTGTGTGGCGTGTCGTATGTTGTCATATCGAAATAACAAGAAACTTACAAAGTAATACGCGAGAGTATCGGGACAAGTTTTATTAACTTGCTCACGTCGTTCGGTTTCCTTCGTTATTTAAATTGTATATCGTTCTAGCAAATTATATTCGGATGTACGATTTCCATTTGTTTAGTTAGATATTTTTCACGTACTTTATTATTATTATTATAATTGTTATTTGCTATTAGACACAATTCGTTGTTATTATTATTATTATTATTAAATTAATTAATTAATTATTGTTTATAAAGAAAGTTTAATTTTCTAGTTTACTCCATATCGATTAACTAAACTTATTTTTTAACACGGTCCCCATCACTTTTGATGTGGAACCGTGGACAAAAACAGTTAAATAGTTATTGGACAAAAAGAGGAATCTACTTGACCATATTTTGTTGTGAAAAGGATCGTTAAATTTGGCCAAAAAGAGTACCGGCGTACGTATTGGCTCCAGTTTGGTTTAAAGGCGAAAACGTACAATACAAGTCGGTTGACACCGACCGATTTCCCGAAAAAATAAACACGTACGTTATTAGTGTGTGTTTTAATGCATATCGTACAAGTGCAATTAATGTAAACAGAAATAAAAACGTTCTACTAATATACGTTTTAATTTTAGCACATTCATTATCCCACTATCACGCGTTCTAATCGTACTAAATATTATAAAGGCATTTTAGATAGAACCGCGTCTGAATGAAATCGGATACATATTGCGGTCGGTATTTTTCAATATAATCAGATCGGTCAGTTTTTCGGTCGGAACCAATTCGTATCGTACCCGTAACCCGACCGATAACCGATTCGTCAAGTTTGGTCAAAGACATGTGATTTTTTTGGTCACTAATTCGTACAGATTTTTTTTTTCTTATATATTTTTTTTTAAATTTAGAAACCGATTCCGTAATTTTTCCGCAGGTGATGCACTCCAACGCAAACAAAGTCGACGTATTCGACGGGACAGAGAGCAAACGTTAAAAAATCGGCCATTTCGACTGTATAATTTAGGCGTACACGTCGTCGCCGTCGTCTCCTTGTCGGCAAATTGTCAGTTTAAAAAAGCGGGCCACAGCTCCCAGCAGCTAGTCTGCCGCGATCTCGTTACCGCCGTTTCGCGTCGTGCGAAACGATAAAAATCTATTCGATTTTCTCCGTCGATCGCGACTCGATAAAACTAAACTGCGAAACGCGCAAGTGTTCCTAACGCTCACGTTGCCGGAATAATAAGTAATAATAATAACAGTTATAATAACGACATAGCTGCTGTCGCCGACGGGGATAGCACGGACAGACGTGGCCAAGTGCTATTCAAAACTTTTCTCGTTTGCCCCAACAATAGGTAATAATAATAATAATAATAATACAAGTGTTGAAAAAACCAAAACGGTATCTGTGCGCGTGAAATTAATATTCATAAATACAAGACTGGCCACGGGTGACCGAAGTGATTTTTATTAATTTTTAAAATTATTTAATGCATTTTTTTTTTTAAGAAAAAGGCCTTGACTACATAGGTCATTGCCCGCTTTTAATGATTACAAACTAATTAAGTAATACATTATAGGTAAATAATAAAAAATATTATTGTGAGTAACAATATTAATTAATAAGGAAATAATAGAAATACAAAAAAAAAAGATTATTAAAATTATAAAAAAAAAAATTATAAATTATTTAGCTTTTTGATGAAATGGTTTTGTGTGAATTGGCGTCTCTTATAAAACTAATAGTATTGTTGATATTTGGTGGTTCATTGTCGAGACATTCGGAGATACTACTTGGAATGTTTTATTTAGTTCGTTCTTCATTAAATTGGCGACATTCTAATAGAAGATGTTTGATGGACATTTCGGATCCGCAAGTGATCCATGGTTCTTGGTCTGTTTTGTTCATGAGGTGTTTGTGGGTATGCCATGAATGTCCAATCCTTAAGCGGGTTAGAATTACTTCTTAATGCGCTTTTTACATACGAATGTATACCTACTCAAAAGTGTTTTTAAGGTGTAACACTAAAAAAAAAAGTTTTTTAATGTATTCAGAACAAAAATGTTTTTAAAAGCATTCAGGCCGGTGGTAGAGTGGTTGATGAAAGCGTATGGAGAGGAAAGACTTGTTGTTGATCCTGTTTTCTGATTTGGAGTACTTTGAAAACCGTACCGGTCACGGGTGACCGGCCTTGTCTGTTGAGGGTTAAAACAAGAGCAATCGTCGAAATCTGTCTATTTTTCTTTACACGTCATACTGTACGCGATTCAGAACGTTCCCCGACCCCCGCGTGTCAGATCGGCTGTTCAGTTCGGTGTACTAGTTTGTTCATTCGATTAAAATGAAAAAAAAAAGGAATTTAAAGTCACCCCAAACAATGCTCTTGTGTACTGTAGATATTTTACTTTGTACAAAACATTTGAGAAACGGAACCAGAACGTTGTTATAATATTATAAACCTGTTTTATTTTAATTTTATTATTCTTCACGTCACCTACACACACACACACACACACACACACACACACACACACACACACACACACACACACACACACACACAAATTTATCGATAGTGGAGTAAAGATGTTTGATGTGAATTTTCATGAAATAAAAAAAAAAAAAAGTCTACGGTAAAACACATAACGGCGTATTTTTTTCTCCCGTTTAAACTTTCCCGTTTTCGCCAACCTCATTGCAGTTTACATTTTTCTCGCCTAGACACGTGAATACGTAACACGGTACTACATATGTTTTTATTCATTATGTCAACGGCAACCGCCGTAAACGGATTTCAACGCGTCTCCGGGGGGCAGGTGTCTAGACGATCTAAAACACAATGTTATTTATCCACCACTGGTTGCGCGCTGGTTACCCGTAGTCCCGTGACCCGTGCAAACATACAACCCGCCTATAAAGTGATATCCGATAACACACACACACACACACACACACACAGTTATTACTCAAAAGTGTAGACGCGTAGTGTACTGTTACACTAGGGTGACCGTATTAAAAATATCAAAAAAAACGGGACAATCGTTACTCCCCCCCCCCCCAAACCAAATTTCAGATTTTTGTGATTTGATGTATCTTTCATAAGGGTTGCAAATTTAGTATTTTTTAACGCTTCTAAAACTTGCTCCGTTGCAAAATCGGCAATTACTTTTGACATAATCAATTCACATTTCGTTCGAGTGCAAGACAATATTTTTATTATGAATTATCTTCATAAGTGAGGACGTTCAATCCATAGATCGAAACGAATGAATATGCTTGATGGTATGAAAAGCAAACATACCTTCTTTGGCCGTAATAGGTTTTCTCTCTTCCGATAGCCCAGATTTTCCTTTATTGATCAATAATGATGTTAATTTATTAGGAACTGTTTTGTAGGTATCTTTTCGTACATCGATATTTTTACCATCAAATTAACATAATTATATGGAAATAACGGGATTAAAACGGGACCATCTTATAAAAACGGGACAAAAAGCGTCCCGTTCGAAGTTTGTCGGGACAACAGAACACGATGGTCAAAAAAGGGACAATCCCGTTTTTAACGGGACGTCTGGTCACCCTATGTTGCACGGCAATCGTGAGTATACGTAGACGTTTGAGCAAGGTCGACGACGAACGCGGGAATGGGCCTCGGACACACTTGATGGGTGGACTCGAGCTGTACATTTTTTATGACGCAATCTAACACGATACTCGCATATCGCATATTATTAACGTGTATCGCGTCCTAGAAGTGTGAATTATTAAACACGTTTACAGTGAAATTCCCCCCGCCCCCTTCTTCCCTCTCTCGTCCTCATTCTTATTCTCTATATAAGGGGTCTCGTACGGGAAAACTTTCAAAAACTTACGGAACAATTTTTTTTTTCACTTGTTCAGATATTATATTTATCGTCAATACAAACCAAACACGTTCGAAACACACTCGCTAAATCGATTAAAATTTTGTGTTTCGTATCGGTATTCTCGACGAGTGCAGCAAGAACGCTAGATTGAACCCTCTGAAGCGGTATTCGTTTATGTCTGTTTGAGTTGCTCTGCGTTCAACAAGTATTTTTTTTTTTTTTTTTACACGAACAAGCGACTTCCGATCCGTTATATAGATCACGAGACGCGCATCATTCGACCGAAACCTAGCGGCGGATTACGGTCAAACGTATGTCAAACGGGATGATAAAAGTGACCCGACGTAGGGAAAAAATAATTGAAAACGTCTCTGGGGACTATCGTCGTCGGTGTGTTGGTTAGGACTGGCTCTCTATTCCTCGCCAAAGCGTCGAGTGTTGTGGGCCACGAACGAATTTCTCGCGACCGCCGAAAGGAAACGACAGTGAACCGTACGTAGATGCAGCACGACGCGCGTGCGCGAATAGTCGTTCGAAAACGTCACCGGGCACGATTGGACGGGCTTTTCGGTCGTCGTTCCGAGAAAATAACGGTTATGTATATACGAGTGGAAAAAAGAAAAAAAAATTCACGAATGCGCACGGGTGTGCCGAGATTTACGTTGAAAAATGTCGTGAATATACTTAACCAATAATTAACCATGACCAATATACCAATTATTTGTATTGCAATAATTTAAGCAATATTTAAATTTAATTACTATTATTATGATTATTATTTTATTTTATTATATTTATTATATATATATATATATATATATTTTTTTTTTAATGCAATTTTAAATATTATAAGTGCAATTTGTAAGACATTTTAATGCAATAATGCAATCAATTTAGTGAATTTTTTAATGCGATAACATTACTGCCCTAATAATCACACTGAAGATCTGTTCAAAAATTTAAAAATATTAGAAATTTACCAATTAAATGATAAGCTAGCCGTACTAAAAATCAATAAAATTAATAAAAATCAATTCAAACCTAATAATACAGTTTTTGCTAGAAATTCGAATCCAGGAAATTTAACTTTAATCAAACCTAACACTACTTTAATAAAATTTTCCTACGTTTATAGAGGCATACAGTTATTCAATAAATTATCTAGTGATATTGAAACAATTAATAACGACATACAATTTAAGAATGGAATAAAAAAAAAAAAAGATTTTATAATCTATTTCAATAATGTCTTGATATTAATTTAAACATATTTCTTTCTTTTTTGTCGTTTTATATCGTGCTGTAACGCACGAATCTGGTCAGATATTTATACCAACATTCAAATTGAGTTATTTTTTCTACTTTTTCTAATTTTGATTATATTATGTATCTGTATAATATGTCATTTATAAAGTTTATTAAGTTATTCACAATGTTATTATATAAATGCAATATTACAGCTTCACAGTCTTATTATAAAAATAGTGCTTACACAAAATAATATTATTTCTCTTTATTATTTTATAATTTAGTAGATTGTGTATAATAAGACTCCCTACTCCCACCACAAGGGAGTAGGTATCGACATTATATATACCTATTATATTGTTATATATATATATATTATATTATGTTACGGGTAGAGTGCGAAAATTAGTAGTGAACACATTACCCGGATAATTCATACCTTATCCATGTGAACGGCATAATGTATACATTGTCCGTTTTAAATACGTACAGTGTATATACTATCCAACCGACGTAAAAATTATCCAGTGTGCTGTGGATAAAGTATGAAAAAGTAGAAAAAACCAAGTCATATTGTTGATTTTAAAATATTTGAAAATATGTATGGTTTATTTGTTTTTCCCGGTTGATTTCACGTTTTTATTTTCCGATGATGTGACGTTATATTATGTTAATTCTGTTAAATACACTGAATTCTCATTCTTTTCATTGATTGAATTTACTGAAACTCTAAAAAAACCTCTCTCTTTGTGAACACATTTTAATAAACTATATAATAAACCGAACAAGTGAACACGGAAATCGATCGCATCGTACCGAAGTGCCAAAATTATACAACGTCTGTACACATGTTTTATAGTGAATTTATCACAATATTATTATACGTATAAAGTACAATATTGCTATTTTATCTAATTTGTATTTATCAAAACACGTTTTTCACTCAACGCTAGACAATTTACAAATTACTCTGTTAATATGTTAACAAAATAAACATTTTACAAATAATATTTTTAAAATTATCCAATAGGCATGGGTAGTGTTCGGATTACCGGGCTCGTCTACTCTATCCGTAACATATTACGTTTTCAGTAAAACCTCTCCAAGTCGGACCCTTCGTAAGACGAAATCCTCCTAAAACGAAAAATATCAATATTCCCGGTTCAAATACCTAGTGGTTTTTTATTCCCTCTACGCCAGAAAACTCTATATTACGGAAAAATGTGTGGGTCCCGCCGAGTCATTCCGTTTTAGAATGTGTACGGAATAACCAATATCGACAATATCCGTGCTAGGTGCGACGAATAAAACTTTTTTTTTTTTTTTTTTGAACCGTTGGTGTTGCCTACATCACGTCTAAACAATTAAAAAAAAAAAATAAATACTTCGATGCCAAAAACCGACCAAATTTTCAATGTCACCGTGGCGTTTTCAGCGAAATCTCACCACTTTCGACTTACGGGTCTCACGGTATTCGTCGACGACACCCGTAACACGGTGAAAACACGTTGTAAGCCAACCGGTGAGTGAATTCTACGGCGGTATTGGTCTTTGACGACTACTGTTCTCCTTTATTCGGAAACGAGCAAAGAAAAATTGTAAAAAAAAAAACAAAAAAACAAAAAACAAACAAGTAAACAAAAAACTCGATATCCGATCCAAAGCTCCCAGTACGAGTGCGTCCCCGTATTATTACGGTCATCGTGTTTTTCACCACCCTGTACACAGTTCGTCCACACACGACACGACGGCGCGTGTGGATGTCTCGTATTCGTACTGCGCACTCACTACTGATATTCGTAATATTAACGAATCGCGTCCAGTGTTGGGAAATATCTAGATAAATTTATCTAGATAAGTTATCTAGATAACAATTATTTATCTTTTATCTTATCTAGATAAATTTATTTTCAGTTATCTTTATCTCTCTCTAAATAAAATTTTAGTTATCTATGAGTACTTATCTAGATAAGTAATTTATTTAAATGGCCTGAAAAAAGGAAATTTAAAATATATTATTTTATTAATTTTTTTTTTTTTTTTTTTTTTAAATTAATCGAAAAGATTACTGAGAAAAACTCGTGAGGAGTCCCAGGAAAGGAGATTATAATATGTACTATCATGAAAGTGAAGTAGCCATACGCAACAATTTGTTAAAAAATGCAGAAATGTATTATTATTTTAACTTTAAGTCAGAGAATGATTTGTCATCTTTTATGAAGTTTATTTAAAAAATAAAAATATTTTCAAAATTAAACATGAAATTATCTCAAATTTATCTAGATAAAAATGTACTAATTTGTATCTTTATCTAGATAAAATTTATTATAATTATCTATATCTGTATCTAGATAAAAATGTTTATAATCATCTTTATCTTTATTTAGATAAATTATTAGTTATCTATTCCCAACACTGATCGCGTCGTACACGTTTTAATATGTAAATAATATACGTATCCGTGAGTACATATAACTAGTGTATATGAGAAAAAAAAAATTCGCCGTCGTCCGTGAGACGTTACATCGAGACGCGAGAGAGGGCGAAAATAGTGATGATAATAATAATAATAAAGTATAATATAATCCAACGATATTACCTACGAGTGTTCGACGTATTATGTTTGTTCATTGATATAGCGAAAATGAAAAACTGCACTGGGTGTTCGACTGCCAGTTTGGAATGATTCCAGTCGAGGAGTGCGGTCCGGGGGATGGGGGGGGGGAAGACTCGTTCTCTCGGAACAATTTTCCACATAAATTCGAAACGTCACGTCGGTAAAATATTATAAGGAAACAACGGAAGAAAAAATAAATAAATATACCTTCGGGCTGGATCGTGCGCGAGACGGAGCGATTAAATTGCATCGATCGCACCGACGCGACGACGACCCGCTAGCGATAATTTTCGACGATTTTTATTACTCTACTTAATCAATTGATTTTTTTTTCACTTTTTTACTTTTGTCGTTTATACGAGATTATGTTTTTCATTCGGACCGTTGCTCGTCGATTCGCAAATTAATTTCTAATAATAGTAATAATGTGCGATGCGATCATATATCTCACGAAAAACGTGAACCACGAGCGGTGACGAAGTCGTATGAAGTCCCTCGGAACCGGCCACGCAATCGCGTTGCACTAACTAATCGACGCGAAAAAGACGCCGCGCAGAAGTATCGAATTTTCAAAACGTTTAAACAGGATCGATAATCGGACGTCAACAAGAGTGCTAGTGATCGAGACTAGTCGATCACTAGTGAAAAAAAATCATCATCACCACATGCGCAACGAGTCAGAACTGTTACGACAAAAGTGTAAAAAAAGCAAAAAAAAATTAAAACCGGTCGATTTCTATAAGGAGACCGCCTTTTTAACACAGCGGTTTTAGGGTCCTATGTCGCTCTGCGTTTTAGAAAAAAAACACCCTGTGTTTTCTCGCGAAGTCCATCAGTTTGCGGTTTGATTACGAGGACCCAAAATAACCGTAAACACGTCATATTTGAATTCATAATAATTTATTTTTATCATATTTCACCTTTTTTTCTACCGATTTTGTTTTTTATTTTCACAATTCTCTAAAGTAGTTTGAGATAGTAGACGTCGCGTCGGAAAGATGACCTCATTTCGTAAAAAGTTTTACAGTGCGAGTAAAAACAGAGCAATTTATCGTTGCTATTATAATACGTAATTATTATTATTATTATTTTGAAAACTGAACGCCACGTCGTCGGTTCTTCGCACGTGTCTGTTTATTTTATTATGTACATACTATAGTACAATACGTACTGCACACATATAAAATAGTAGAGCGTTATCGCAGACCGGATCGATAGTTAATTATTAAATATTCGTCGAGGGGCAAGACGGAACGAACGATTTTTCACCGTCGACGTTCCAATACTGTGTACGTAAGCAACTTTAAAACGCAAACCGGTGTCTTTTTTTTTTTTTTTAGTATTATTATTACACCCGACGTTGTTTTCGGGTCTCGGATGGATTCCTCGTCTCGGCTAAATCATTGAATAACCATCTACAAGACTTCTGTATAATAATAAAAAAAACAAAAAAAAAAAGACGACTATTATTGGCCTGCAGTCAGCATCGGTGGGTTGATCTCGAGACCTGTTTTTTTTTTTTTTTTTAAGCGTGTTAATTGATTCCCGAGTTTACCCGAAGTATTAATTGATTTCCGACATCATTAGAGGAGTGCATGAGTTTATTCGGCCTAATATAGAGTTATGTAGGTGACACCATGAGACATTTTGCTGACTAGTCTTCTCTACCCCTCCACCCACCAAAGGAAGATACTTTTTTAATTTTTTTAATTTTTTTCCCCCGTCATTAAAGAATATTGAATGTCATCAATCATGGACATTGATTGTTTTTTCTCACTACCCGATAAGGGACTATTGAGAAAAATATAAACACGGTGACTTTGAAAATTCGTACCGGCCAAACACTACGGAGAACTCGTGTTGAACTTTTAACGGATGCGATGCTACCGATGACCCGATCCGTACGGAAAACGATAGCGTGGCAAAAACGAAAAAACAATAATAATAATCGGTCGCACGCGATACGTTTCACGGGAACGAATACTATTTAAAACGACACAATATTTCGTGTTAACAATCTGGATACCAAGTCATACAAATATCTCAAGAAATGAAAGAGCTGATACACTTGCCAAAGAGGCTACTGTGTCACAAAACGCCACCCCATGCCGAGTTTATTCAATGACCGACATCAAACAAATAATTAAAAAAATAATTCTCAATATCTGGCAAAACGAATGGAAAACTTTTAACACCAAAAAAGAACAAGTAGTTATCAATAGGCTCAGAATAGGCCATACTAGATTAACCCACGCCTTCCTAACGAAGAAAGAAGACCCACCCATGTGCCCGACTTGTAACGATCCCATAACAGTTAAACACATCATCGCCGACTGCAGAAAATACGAATTACAACGGAAAAAATGACATCTAACTCACCATCTCGCTGAAAACCTCAACATCGATACAACCAACGTTCTCAAATTCCTAAGGGACACAGAACTTCATAAAGAAATTTAATTTAATACATTTTATAAGTATAATGTATCTATCATATATTTTAATGTAATCTATCTATTATAAATGTAAATACTATGTATTTTTTGTAGCCAATGGCCCATAGTTGCCGAGTCATTTGTCACAATAAAAAAATAAAAAATAAAATATTTCGTGTCGCGATAAAAACAATAACAACGTGTTCGTGTGCGGCGGGCAGCCGATTTTAGAAGAACGGTGCAGAGGCACAACTACGGCGTCGACAGCAATATTAACGTGTTGCACGGCCAATGTGATTTCACGGGAATTCGACAGGACAGCACACGCACGGCGGGACGCGTTCGCCGAGACGTTCTTTTACCGAAAACTTTTGCGCGAAAGTTTAATGGACCGGATCGGAAAAAAAAAAAATAAAATAAAAGTTGTCGGTTGATATATTTTTTTTTCTCTGACCGAGCAATATTATTATTATTGTACGTACGCTTCGAAAAATGTAAACTTTTCCAGTGGCGTATTTTATTTTATTTTTTTATTATTTTTTTATTTTTTTATTTTTTTTTTTGATTTTCACGGAAAATGGATAAAACGGGATGCACGGAAAAAGTATGACGAGAAGAGAGGAAACCGAGAAAGGCGGAAAATACAATATAGCGAGTGTGAAAGAGAGACATGGATATGACGGCGTTTATGCAACGCCGAGTTCAGGTGTATAATATTTCAGTCGAATAACAACGTATACTATTCGACCAACAGACGCGCGGCATTGTATTCGGTTTTGCGAAACGCGAACCGTATTTATGGCTGCTCCGAGTTTATTCGGCGCGAGTGCGAGTTTATCCGAGTGTGCGCGCGTGCGAGTGCGAATGGTGTGTCACGACAACTGTTGAAAAATTAAAAAGTGATTTTTCATCGGGCCCATCATATATATTATGACAATGCGCGCGGTGACGGGTGCAGCCGGCGTATAGTTGATTCGTATGATTTCGCGCGCAGCAAAGTCCCTCTCGAAAGCGATACGTCTGTTGGGTTTTCATTAATATTCACCGCCTGCTCGACGTTCGCGAACTCGACGACGTCGGAGTCGTGACGTCAGACAACAGTCATAAAGAACATATAAACAAAACAGGGCACGTATGACGTTACACCATGGGTCGGCAAGTGATTTCTGTCGGAGTCCGGAAAGTTAAAATAATACGTAAACGGGGTCCGTAGAAAATATTATTGATTTCAATACGTTATTCGATGATTTTTACTAAAACGTTAAAATTATTTGAAGAGTAACCTAACGCCTTGTGGTGTTATGGGAGAACTCGAATTTCTCGTCTATGGCCTAGTAACTCGGAAATCGGGAGCTCTTGTAGAACGTCTAATACGAAATATGTCCTCAAGGCAGGGCTTGAGAAATTGAAATAAAACTATACTTATAATTATAAATGTATAACAAGTTATTATAATATTGAGTGTGGGCTATTTTAGAAATAAAAATTTCATTTTAAATTAAAATCGGTATCTATAAAAAACCGATTTTCATTTTCATTTCAACTATCAAAATTAGTTTTTTTCAATTTCAATTTCGAATATCGATTTTCGAACATATCGATTTTGATATTGATTTAAATTTTTTTAAATAATTTTTAAGGTTTTTATCGATGTTCATAATCGATTTCAAGCCCTGCCTCAAGGATCAAGGTGAAAATCCGTTAACTTTGCTTTCTACTTGTTTAAAAAAAAAAAAGTCGTTTTACGAAACGACGCCTTTTTTTAATAATCACGATGGAAATTGGAATAACGTATTTGTTAAACCATCAAAGAAAGAATTGTCGACGGTCCAGATTACTGCCATCCGTTACGTTATACGTTCATACGTGTGTGACGATATCGTGACATCGGACTACGTACGGTTGAAAAGTCGCTCCTGAAATTCATCGAGTATTGATTGCAATTATTATTATTATTATTATTTTTATCCATCATGTACCCGCTTACACATAATATATATATGTATACATCGTATGTACACATATTTATACATACTAATATTATACGATCGAAATACTCGCGAGGGGAAATCGTTACGTGACTTTATTCAATTCGACGTTTCGGCGCAGGGGCGTACGGGCGCCGTATTTTATATCGGTTATAATGTACCTACGAGTACACACACACACACACACACACACACACACACACACACACACACACACACACACACACACACACACACACACACACACACACACACACACAGACACACACACCGTGTTCCGATGTTCCGAAAACGTCCAGGGCGGCGGCGGTGGTCTATATCGTAATGTATTATTATTATTACTATACGAATTCGCAGTGTTTCGGTATCGTTTATACATACTCTGCAGATGTTGTGTGCATGTCGTCGTATTACGAAATAATAATAATAATAATAATAATAATATCAATAACTCTAAACGGGCGCCGTATTGCTCTGAATAATATATATATATATATATATATATATATATATATATATATATATATATATATATATATATATATATATATATATATATATATATTTTATATTATGATAACGCATCGTCGTTTACACGCGCCGTGCGGGGTTCGCGGTGTACACTTGAAGTCGTGTCGTAAAAATAAAAATGAAAAACAAAAAGGCGCACCGAACGACCGTTACCGCACCCACATAAAAATATACTTTTAATTGATAAAAAACAATTATGATAATAATAAATATAATATATTTTCGTCTCGAACGAAACACGTTCACAGAATATTATTCGAAATGACGAAATAGATTTTAGCAAAAAAAAAAATCTTAACTCTTAGTCGATAATTATTAAAGTAAATGATACGTGAATAAACTAATACTATCGTTCCTTTTACCGCCTCTGATCTGAATCGATTATTCTCGGAGAAATTCAAGGTCAACGCGAAGGTTCTTTAAAACCGTACTGCGAACTCGCGTAAATATTAATTATTAGTCGAAAAGTTCGCGAGTCTTTCTGAAATGGCTATAGACTCTTAGGGTGACCATACGTCCTGTTTTTTACAGGATTGTCCTTTATTTTAGAGTTTTGTTCTGTTGTCCTGACGAACGTCTCTCAGGACGCTGTTTGTCCTGTTTTTTATCCAATATTATAAAGCTACAAAAATTATTATCTTTCATAGGTACAATTTACACAAAACACCCCAAATTATTAGAATTGAGAAGTTTTTTGGAAAAAGATGACAAATTAAAATGTGTATATATGCGATCTGAAAAATTATCTCCAATATGAAAAAAAAAAATCAGAAAAGTGAGTGTCAGTATATAGGAATAAAGTATTTGAGATTATTATAATAAGTTTTAATTCATTAAGTAACTACTATTTTTTCTTATTTATTTATTTTTTTTTTATGAATTTATCTATTAGTTTTGTAACTGCTTTAAAAGAATATTAATAATATTTAATACACATTAGATACTATTTTAGGTATATTAAATTATGTTTTGACTATGATTAAAAATTGTGATAAAAAATTTGATTAAATTATTTCAAAAAAACAAAGAAATTATTTTAGTCCGGTTTTTTATTTGTTTTTTAATATGGTTACCATACTATATTATAGAGTATCGAATGTAGAGTTATCACGCTGTCGGTTTGTAATACAAATTGCACGGCAGTAGTCGGCACGGCCGTAAAACGGGCTTCGTTAGCGAAACGTCTGCTAACACGGTCATTACGAGAAACAACGTTACGTAGTCGTTGCGTAACCGTAAAGTTCACACGGTGTCAACACCGTACTACGACGTGTGTATTAAAAACAGACCATTATCATCTTTGTCGCGCGCTCTCCGCTCGGTCGTTTTGACGTTGAGTGATAAACCGTGGTCGTCGCAGTGTGTGACTAGGTAAGGTTAGTATAAACCTGGGGTGGCCAAACTTTTTTTGGTCACGATCTACTAAAAATATACTTCACCTTTGAGGATCGACTCTCATAGAACATTTTTTAGTTAAAATTATACAGATAAAACTTATCGACTGTTTGTTCACTACAACCTCGATTAATTTTCATGCTCGTGTCCCTAACAATAATTTCTAAAATGATCGACTTTGAAATTGTCCGCGATCGACCGTTTGGCCACCCCTGGTATAAACCATACGACCTCACAAAGTCCGGGTTTAGGACGGTTAAAGACGGCGAGAAAACAAAGCCCGAAAAATTGCCGACACGAATAAAATCACTTGTTCGTTACCGATTAATAATAATTATTAGACGGATATGTATGACCTAAGCCATATATAAGACGTCGAATACGGAGCGAATATTGCGATTTCGGATTTTGCAAATACCACGGGACACTTGTCGAAAATCTATCGGGCAATCAGATGACAGGACGGGGAAACGGGTGTTACGTTAATTTCATAAACCGTATTCAATCGCCGACATAACGTATACTCGCGTGCGACGAGTTAAACCTCGGTTGAATTAGATTAATACCGAGAAACACGATTTAGCGCTGTATTGATTCTCGTTTAGTCGACGATTCACAGGGTTGTTAATATTTTACTGTTTTCAAAACTAAGGGCTTTGTGCCGATCGAACGAGTATGGTTTAATAAATGTAATAATAATCGTATAACGATGAAATTAAAGCGAAAAAAAATACACACACACACACACACACACACACACACACACACACACACACACACACACACACACACACACACACACATACACGCATATAAATTTATATTTCTACGATAAAGGTTAAATGCATTATTTATACGTTTTGCCGTCGGAAAAATAAAAATTCCGCTAACCCAAATGCTAAGAAATAATTTGAATAAATAAAAGAGAAAAAAAAAACGTTTTTATTTTACCGTACCTACTCGTCCAAAGCGCATAGTTTTATACGTTTGTTGCACTTCAATAAATCGCATTATATACTTATAGAGGTACGAAGAACAATAAAACGATATATTATTATTATAATACAGTCGCAAAGTTTTTAAAACGGTCGCGGAAACGTGATTAATATGAAAAAAATAAAAAATCCAACGAGAACGAAAATACCCGATTTCGTCGGTATGGTCGTCACAGGGACCACGTTTGAAATAATAATAATTATAGTAATAATTATGATTAGGGCTCGGATTTCAGTGCCCTAAAAAAATCAAAACTTTCCTTGCAAAAAATGCAAATTTTGAAAAATATTCTAAAAAATGCTCTGAAAATATGATTTAAAAACAGTTATTTAAGAAAAAATGTTCGTAATATAAATTTGCATAAAGTATTTTTATTTATTTTTTTCAAAAAACAAAAATTATTGGAATGAATAAATATTTAAATAGAAAAAAAAAACAATTCTGTTTGTTAGGCGCGTAAAGTTAGGTATGTAATTTTTTTTTTTTTAATAATGTAGGTACAATGCAAAACTATTCATTTTAGTATGTTCCAAAGTTTATATTTCAATGAACTCAATTTTATTTTGTCATGATCCGAAAAATTTGTAAAAATTTTTTTAAAAATTACTAAATGCATCGAAAACGTTAAATATGCCCCGAAAAATTCAAAGTCCAATAGAAAAATGCAAAAAAGCCCTTCAAAAATTTCACAGTTGCAATATAGAGAACTTAAAACGCTTTTTTAGCGTAGAATTCATCGTGTAACACATTGCCCCCCCCCCAAAAAAAAAAAAAAAAAATGCAAACTCGTTGAGATCCGAGCTCTAGTTATGAGTTATGACAGTAAAAAGTCCATACGGCCACGATACGACCGGTACGCACTGACCGTGGTACCGAACCTATACCTACACGAAAAATAAACTATTATTTCCCTCTAGGTTCTCCGGCGTCCGCGCGGCGGTTCTCGTCCCTTTTTACCCTCTCTCTCTCCTATTCTCTCTCGGAACTCGAGTTTTGACCGCGTCATTGTTACCGCGTTCTCACAACACAATACCGTGCCGCGGGACCACGGTGGAAAATAATGACCGGGGAATACGTTTTGTGCGTTTCGTACCGATTTCGTTATTAATTCAACGGTCCCGGACCGTGGCCGCCCGACGGGGGAGGGTCGGACAATAAAAAACACGGGTACACGCCGTCGACGACGACGACGACGACGACGCCGGGTCCGTTTGTCGTAACCATAATACGACGTAAAATATCGTATCGTAGTAGTAGGTACATGTGCTCGTTGTCGTCGTTATGATTATTATTATTATTATTATTATTATTATTATTATACTGCGCACGAGTCTTTCTCGGACGACGCTCGCGACTCTTGTGCGCACGTCGCGACGTCTCTCTCGTCGACGACGGCGTGTGCGTCGTTTTTATCGTACGAACCCAATAAATACGACGACGACGGTGCGCCGCCGTGGCGTCGCGTCCCCCTCGAAATAGCGGTAAACAAATATTTATCAAAATACAATACGGACGTATGAATTCCGCGCGATACAATTTTTATGACGTCGGCCCGCGTACTCCATTACTATTACTATTACTATTATTGTGTACCTACAGAAAACGACATTTTCTAGTAGATCGCGTATTAGATTATATTATTATAGGCGACTCAGTGTTTTTTTTTTTTTTTTTTTTATGTATTTATAAATATACGTATATATAAATCGGTTATTGTTACCGTTGTTTGCCTTCGACGGACCCCGGAGGGGCGGCTAAAAGGATTTCGGGGCGGGACCCGTGCACGATCGAGGAGTAAAGCAAGACCGTGCGAGTCAATATTTCCGAGTCGGCACCGAGTGGGCTACGGAGGCGCTCCCTGTCCTCGTTCTAGCGAGCGCGTGGATGACAGGAACTTCACGTGAACACAGAGCACGATGTGTGTGTGTGTGTTTGAGACTTTATTTTGGAGACGGACGAAAAGTCGCGGGGAAGAGTCAGTGCCTCCGACGTACGGAGGTTCATTATGATATAGGCGCGTGTCCGATACCCGTGACAACCAGTTCGTCCGTTTTTCAAAATCGTGAGTCGTCAGGGACTCCGATTTAACAAAAAAACAAAAAATAAAAAATAAAAAACAAAAAAGCTGGAAAGTGAGATGATGGTGGTACAAGTTCGTCCTTCGTCCCTTCGGTCCTCGGGACAAGATATTGGTGATGAATGTATTAAGTTTTAAAGAAATGATGACTCATTTCTTTAGTATAAAACGATTCTGAGCAAAGCTTCAGTGTAATATAATATATTATTATTTAAATACTGTTTACGTATTTTACGGTTATTTGTATAATTTTTGGTGAGTTATAATAATTTATTAAAGTGTGTATAAAAAAAAATCCTGAGTCACGATTTGTCAATTTTTGTTAGGATAATTAGGTAGGTATATGAGTAAGGTCATATTAAATTTTCAGAACTTTTTGTCAAATATTTAAAATTATATTACATAAAAACTTTTAAACAATTTGGTAAATTAAAAGTTCTATATTTAAGTCAAAAGTGCTATAATTGTTCTGAAAATGTTGTCCAATATAAAAAAGTATGTATTTGATATTGGATAAAATTTTCAAGTTTCTAGCTTCAATACTTTTCGATTTATGACTAAATACCTAAAATCTGAACAGTGAAAATCTCGTTGACGGCGGATTTTTACCGATTTTACCGTTTTTACTCAGTTTTTCGATCGTTATTCTTGATTACTGGAAAAACTATGGAGATTTTGGAAAAATGACCTCTTTAAAGTACCATCTCAGTTCAATTTCGAATCTAAAAAGTTGCTGGACGAAACTTTTGGACAAGGATTTCTATACGAAAAAGTGTTTACAGCAAAAAAAAAAAAAATTAAAAAAAAAAAAAAATTAAAAATAAAAAAAAATAAATAAACATCATTGTAAAACCATAAGATCCTTCGCTTCACTCAGAATCTAAAACACGAAGAAATCGAGTTGATGCATTTTTCCATTGTTTTTTTTTTTACTTTTCAATAAAATTCAATCGTCTGCGTTCGTGCGCGTACGAACCCGTCGATCGGTGATCGTGTTTTCGACGATAATTATTCGTACGACGCGCGTTAGTTTCTCGACCGAAAGTCGTAACACGAAATTAAACGAAAGCGGAGCTCGGGGACGGGACGCAATACGAGCCGCGTCTCGTGTCGGCGTGGGCGAGGATCATTTATCAACCGTTAAGTCGACGTGCGCTGAAGCACGACGGCCCGCTGAAATCTCGGCGATTACCGCGCGTTCAAGAACGAAAAGCCGTCTCGAGCGATAGGTGTCGTCGAGCCACTCGGTCTTCCGCGTCCACGTGTCCACCGTGTGCGTTTTACGCTTTTCAACCGAATCCGGGATTAATTGCACTCGTCTCGGAAAAATTTCAAAAGTCACAAAGGCCACGATAATTCTTCGTATTTAAACTGATTACATAAAGCGATTCGTTGAATTGAATCGAAAGTTTAAAATTAAAATTCTATTCAATGAATTCGCGGAATCGTCACTTATTTTTCATACGATATACGACCTTTGTATAAAACGAGTGAACTTTCGTGGCTATTATTGAATTCGTCGCAGCCGTCGTGTCGTAAAACTTAAGAGATCCGACAAACGCCAGGCGAGTAACGGGGTGGCGTGTTGTAAAGGGTTTTTCAATAAGAACGCTCGATTTTTCATTGTTAAAAAGACATGTTGTATGTGAGATATCCACTGAATTTTTATTTTATTTCAAAGAACATTATATGGCAATTATGTACGGAATAAATCATCGTTTAAATGTCCGCCACGGCTTTGCTTGGTGGCACGTATTCGGGAGATCCGATTTGCTCTGGGGCAGTTGGAAATTGATCCGAATTTCACTACATAAAAACACACAAATAAAAAAAAAAAAAAAAAATCGAGTGGATATCTCACACACAATTTGTCTTTTTCACAACGGAAAAATCAAGCGTACTTATTGAAACACCCTCTAGCTATCGTTTTTTTTTTTTTTAATTACAAAGAAATAACGATTTCCGATAGACAAACTCGACGTAAATAATTACACGTCATAATGCTGTCTTTATCGATCGTTCGACTTATCTCGCTTTCGATCGATTTCGACCGAAAACAATTATTCGGGTGGAGCATAGAGTCCATTCGTGTTTTACAGGGAGGAAAACGTCAGTTGGCTACCACCAAAACGAGGTGAGAATCGCGCGAACAGGTCTTCGAGTTCGTCCCCCGAGTCACTCCGTCGGGAAACTCAAAAGAGGGATAGCGGGATAAACACCCCCCTTCGGTCGTTAGGTTAGGAGGTACCGGCGTAGTATACTCTGCAAACATTTCACTGAACTCAGATCGGCCACCGAGTCACCGTGCACCGTCGACGATCCTGCCAACTCTGCTCCCCCCCGCCTGTGCCGTCGGTGGGATCCAATCCTCTAGGTGCTCGGTACACGTCGTGTGGCGTGATACGGGCTTCGATCGATGAACGCACGCTACGGACGGCGGGCCCGGTGAATCGGACGCAACAACACGCAGTCGCACCGGTCAATCAAGCGTATTATATTTTGCCCGTGAAATATCGTCCGAATCCGAGAGCCGGGGGGGAGCGGAGAAAGAGCGGGTGGATCTAATTTATCACACCCGTCACGGAATTCTTCGGCTTCTCCGCCGCATCCTCTCAAACACGCGAAACGTCGAACGGGAAAATTCATCTATCCTCCTCCTCCCCGCCTATTCGTAGACATCGCCTTGCCAACGTTTCTCAGGTCGAATCGCGTACAATATATTATACACATACACACACACACACACACACACACACACACACACACACACACACACACACACACACACACACACACACACACACGTGCGTGTGCGGCTGTTCGCTTTGGTGCGCGGTCGATGCGTGTTGGACGAGAGGTTGCCTCGGCACCGCGTGATCGCGACAATTAATCATAAGAGGAAAAAGGAGAAAAAAGTAAAATTTTTCACTCCGAGGTCGAAAAGTGAGTTTTTTTTCATTTATTTATTATATATGTATATATATATATATATATATATATATATATATATATATATATATAGTTTTTTTTTTTTTTTAATGTGAAAAGCGACCGTCGGCGCCACTCGTCATGACAAAAACGGACGCGATATTACTGACCTCGAAAAAGGTTTTTACAGACCTTGGTTGACGACGAGAACCAACGTTTACGTTTATAGATGACTAATAACTACTCGATAAGAATACCGTTTCGACTAGGTAACATAACGATAATTATTTTTTATTCTTTCGTCATGTGCTTTAATTTTTTTTCGATTCGTAGAAAAAATCTTTAAACTCCGACGGTGCACTCCTCGTAATGAGACGATTCCGAGAATTCGGCCAGAGATCTTTTTTGACTAATGGAAAAAAAACACCACTGTCACAGTACAGCCCCAGTAAAAGATTAACTTCAAGTATATATATATTTTTTTTTTTTTTTTTTTTTTGTTATATACTATTGAACAAATAACAACATTTTTTAAGTTAATGCATAAATGGTTGGGAGACATGAGTAATTTATTAAAAAGTTTGACGAAACACTAAGAACAAATATTTTAAAATTGTACTGAACAAAAATTGATCGCAACATGTATTGACCTGCCAACGATTTTAAGTGACTCTCGATTAAAAAAAAAAACACAAAAAGTTCACTTGCATGAACAACAATATTACAACCATGGCACCGCAGTCCATTGCGATCACTGCTCGGTTAGCCGAGAAAAGTAAACGATTACCATCGAAATAATTAGTACCATCGAAATAATATATCAAATCGTATCGTACACGAGAACGTCGTATTCACCATTTCTTCGGGACAAGAAAAAAATTGAAAAACTTGCTTTTGGCCGGTGACGCGTTTGATAGGTATCGAGGGAACTAGATCCTTCTGAGTGTTTTTTCGGGCTCTGGACGAAGAAGAAAACAGTTTCAGGTCAAAGCGAGAACGATGTTTTTGAGTGCCTAGTGAAATAGACCCGAAATATTCTTTTGAGATATTTTTTCGAATCAGTAATTTGCTTGTCATTTGAATCGCTTGTACTCGAAACGGGTTATTTTTTGAAACTCACGATATATTTAAAAAGAAAAAAAACAAGAAATTAAAAATTAAATATAAATTATTGAAAGTTCGAGTGAGATCGGTTGGTAAAATAAACTGTAATTGAACCGGATGTTCGTATCGACTATTCTCCGAAGAAAACTTGAAAATTAGAAAGCTTCTTGCGTTATTTTAATTTTTAAATTCAAGTTCTGAAATTAAAAAAAAAAAAATCTTTAGTCCCCGCGTATTTATTTAATAAATTCAAACAAAGTCAAACATGACGAATAGAATAAAAGTACCATTGTGTTATTCGAATAGTTATGAGTTTATGACTCATCCTGTACATAAATATTGTATATAATATTATATTATATTATGTATCGTATACGTTTATTGTGCACCGGTGCCGTTCGATCGCAATATTACGATATCGTTGCCGCCGTTCCTCTTCTTCTCCTGCAACGGACCCGGCAGAAACGGTTTGATGCTTTACGACGTCGTCCACCGCGGCGGGAGAAACGGTTTACGATCCGGGCCCGCTGGGTCCCCGGACGGACGTGATTTACACGCCGGAAAAACGGATCGACGCGTGCGAGCGGAATCGAAATCGCCGTGAATTTATTATTATAACTATTGTTGTACTCCCGCAATCGCCCCGGACGTCGTCGGACCGTTCGCTCGTCAGAGGATACCGGATTCGTGTTCGTGCCCAGAGGACACCGAAGATATCGTCGTATGACGTACAATTATTTTTCAAAAAAACGAATATCTCAAATCTAGACATGAACGGTTTTCGTATTAACTAGAATTTCTGAAAATACGGATTTAGGTACTTTGTGCATCGTCTTCGGCATCTTCGATGTTAGGATTTACGAGTGGAGCCGATTGTTCTGATTGCAATATTCGAAAAGCGTTAAAATAACTTAATCGTTCTCTTTTTCGGCCAGAGTAGGAGTGCGACTTTATTCTATGGTCGACATACACACCAGGTGTCGGACCACGTCTGTTGTGGGGATGAGAAATCGCTTTTTAAAGATTTTCACCCATGAACGTGGAGCTCGGCGATAAAGACACGCGTCACTATACACCTTTACTGTCGATGACGAGTTTAGGAACTTTGGAGGTTGGCACAAGACTAAGATCTGATCTCGGTTTTAGTTACGTACTTTTGAATGGTGATATTCATTGCTGAGTACCGTTGATTAAATTTCCTAGTTTCAGGTAGCCGAACAAGGCAATCTAATACGTTTTATTTCATTGATAAATCTTTTCTCGAAACGCCACGTCGGTAAGACGAATGGGACACGTGAATGAATTAAATGTTGATTTGCTTAAACAAAATAATATTACACTCTTTAATATATATATTATATCTAAATCGTTTTATGGATAACTCAAAAATTATACAAAACAAATCTGTCTCAATCACTGTTAATGCATTGTATATTATGTATTTTAGATTTGAGGAACGATATTTGCGTAAAAACTTTTTCTTGAGCATCGCCCGTCCAAACGAAGAAATAATAATAATGATAATCACTTGTTGGACACCGTTGCACTGGGGCGGCGATCGTAACTCGTTTATAAGCGAGACTAATAGGAGACACAAAGCGTTGGTGCGTATTGGTCGATTACGAACAATGATCGAGAGATCGACGAAGCTCGTAGAAAAAATCTAATGTAAATGCATGTTTCGACTTCTAAAGACGTCCTCTTCGTCTTTTTCGTACACCGTTTGTGATCACAGGGAGACAGTCGAGCGCATAAACAAACTGTTCCGTGATTTGAAATAACATAGAAAAGACATTTTGAAAGTGTCGACAGTTATGATTTAAAGGCGTTAAAGTTAGAAATCGACCGTCGATTTGTTCAAAGTGCCCGTGCGAACAAGCCGTGAGAAATACCTCCACAAAGCAGACCGTAGTACTTATATCGTTTCGCCGTCGAATCGCCGCGACACGCCCGAACGCCAACGCTATAGTCGACATCCATTGATACGAGTCAACGATAATGACGACGTCATGCCGAAACCCGGTTGTTTACGCCGTATAATCCGGCGTCCCATTTCGGGAATAGACCAACACAGGACAAACATCACCCGGTGCCTGCGTCCTTTTCGGCTTAGTTTGGACCATTCGTCGAAAGTCGGACGTCCGATTGATTCGACCCGTTTTTACGTAAAACAATTGACGACCACGGCCGAGAGGGCTTTTAGAAACATTATCCGGGAAATCGGATTAAAAAGTTATCCTTTTTTCACACTCGAGAAAACATCGGGGCGTTATCGATTCGTATTAACGACGACAACGATTCAATAACGGCTGATCGACTTATCACTAAAAGCGAGAACCTTTATATACATAATATACATAATAATAAGTAATCAAGTTTTGATATTGCGGTCTCATTAGTATCAAGTTCATAAACATCGATTAAATTCTCGATTTTTTAGGAAGTAATTAACTTTAAAATTGACATTACTCAAAACTTAAAAAAAAAAACACATGGTCACTTTTTGCATGAGGTCGACGATATATGACGATACAGATCGCTAAATTAGCGGCCATCGATTTTTTCCATTAAAACGTATATCTTATCCCCCGTGCAAGTTTTCGGACAGTTATTTATGTATGTCCCGCTATAAATCCGACCGATTTCTCGGGGGCCTCATAAAGTCACATTAAATCGGACCAGACGTTGTGTTCCGGTGAAAACCGCACGGGCCACGAGCCCGGACAAACCGAATCGTAATATTTGGGCCGTCGACGCGATAAACATTGAGAGTCGGTCTCTTCCGCTCGCCTCGGGACGCAGAGGGCTTTGTCTCCGGATTAAAACACCGAGTTCAATCGTCCCGGTAAATGTTTTTCTCGGAAAACACAGGCTCGCGGTTCAGTACGGTTTGTGTAAAACTTTTTTTTAATTCGATTTTTCGAGTTCTCGTGACGATTATGATATTCACGGTCGTGGATTTTCAACGATTGTCGAACTCGAAACGCGTTCACGTGCGGCGAGAAAAACCAAGAAAAAAACCAAAAAAGTGTCAAGTTTGAGTAAACGTAAGGCTCTGTACCGTGCGTGTTGTAAAAAGCACACGACGCGGAAATCGGACGTTGTATCGACAAAACTTGGGAAATGTTGAAATTCTTTGAAAGAGAGAGAGAGATAGAGAGAGAGAGAGAGAACGCAGAGAGAATACGTGTCGAAAATCTCGTCCCGTCTGCGAAACACTAAATAAATAAACAGACAACGAACGCTCTCTCGGGATTCAGTCGAGTTCCGGCGACGAGTGGAAAAACGACGAAAAAAAAAAAGAAAACATCAAACGGCGTAAAAAGTTTTCCTCTCGCGTGCGTTAGGCGACCAACGGTTTCTCGGTAGTTTTCGCGATCGTCGATAAACTACGGGAAAAATTCTGAGTAAATGACCTGTTTTACAAGCGTGTCGTGTGCGTGGCGCGTAAATAAGACATCTCTCGCGCACGACGTGTGTTCTCCGGAAAGCATTTGTAGCGAGTGCAAAACTCGAGACCGACGACGACACGTAACACCGCCGCCGCACACCGACCCCGTGTACGATTAACCACTAGTGAAACGGTGTGAATCTTGTTTGGAATCGTTTTCGCGTTCGCGGCGACGGAAACGAGCGATCACGGGTTAAAAAATGTGTACATACACTCGTTCTGTTACGAATAGAAGTCGTTGAAACAAAATACAAGAAAAAAAACGTGATAAAATGACGTAATTAAAAAATTACATTTTTTTTTTCATAAAAATGCAGTTTCCATTGGAGGTTTGCGAATGAGTATTTTTCAATTAATGTGCGGTAGATAAGTTACGTTGCAGTACGAAGGTAAAATACTAAACTTACTACGAGTTTTGGAATTATGATCTAATAGACATTTTTTATCGGTAGACATAGATTTTTCACAAACACGACAAAATATAACCTTTTCATCCGATGAAAACACTTCCTTGTTTTCATTGTAAGGAGCAATCCAATTTGAAATTTTATTTTTTAAAGCTGATTTTATTTTAGGCATGATTGTGAAATACGTGAGTAGGTACTTAAAAACTATCGGTGAACACGACACTGTGCAGTACCTAACACAGCGACAGACGCCAACCGACTTTTATAGCAAACATTCTAGTAAACTAAAATTATCCATATCGTACAATACCGACATAATAAAAGAATGTATATTTATATTGATCATGGATTTTAATAATGGCTGTATGGTACAACCACAGATTTTATACTCACAATGAAAACTCGCTATGTCATAAACTCACAATAGCGTTTTTATACAATAAATTTAACTGAGTTAAATATTTTGTTAATTTAAATACACGAAATCGTAAAAAATTGCAAAAACGTGAAAAATTGCAAAAAATTGCATTAAAAAATCAAATAGACATAACACATAAAGTATATATCGATTATACGTATTTGATCATATATTTTGGTTTGTCTTTACTGCAAAAAAAGTTACAATATCAATTAAATCCGATCTTCAGCCATGACGTACGGACGAATCGTCCGCTGTAAACACTCGTGGCGTTTTTGGACACGAAAACCTCGTGGTCGCGACGCCGTCGAATTGTTTTCTGCGATCGAACTGCGCCTTATTTATATGCGCGTGATGTGCCGGCGCGGCGGGACGTTTTATAAGAAGATGGAAAAAAAAACGAAGAATAAACCTCTCCGACGTACGGTGTTATTTCTTACGTCGCCGAACGTGAGCGCCGGCCGTAAGAGAGAGAGAGAGAGAGAACGTTATATTACGTATATTAAATTATCATATACGCATTCGGATCGGCGATTGTGAAAAGTGATCGGCGAAAACGACAGCAGCGTTCGTACGTCGGTACGTCGAGACTTTCAGTCATCGACCCGGAGAACAAAGTCGAGAAAAGTTTAACCGATTGCGTCCGTCGGGCAGGTCGGAACGGTTAGGCGTTTCGATAGGACGCACGTATAAGTGCAAATATAAATAAAAAAAAAAAAAAAAAAAAAAAATTGTAAACATATCAAACGAAACTTCGAGAGGGGAGGTGTGGACTCCCTTGCTGGGATATGGGACCTTGCGCACATACAATACGTACCCGCCACGCGTTAATAACGGTATTTTAAGTACGAGCTCGGAACGCCTAAACATCGTGTGTTCTAATTTAAAAAAATATAATTTAAATCGACGACCACCGCGGATTCGATTCCACGTACGATATTCCGATTAAACTTTGGCGCAGGTACATCGGTACATTTGGCGCATTGGGTGCAGGTAATAATAATATTAATAATAATACGATCCACTCGTTCGACGCGAGAAAATACGTACACGCGTTATACGACGACGAACAAAAGGGTTGACCCAAATCCGTAGACCGACGGTGATATTGAAACCTCAGTGTCACGAACGTCAAGGATATTTCCGTTGAGAGGTACTTTTGCATTTTGAATGAAAAGAGCAAAAAAATAAAAAAATAAAATAAAAATAAAAATAAAAAATAAACACTGGTGGCATACACCATGTGTGTTTTCGTCAATAGTTCACAAGTGAGTACACGTACGTCATACACACACAAACACACACACACACACACACAAACTCACATATATGCACACGGACACGTTTTGCTAGAAATAATAGGATATGACATTTTGCTTACATAATATATACGCAATTTTATGACAGGTAGTTGTTGTTCGACGATGGTTTTCCTTACCAGCTGTCTACGTGCGACCCCGAAAACCCTCGATTTTTTTTTTGTTTTTCTTGTTTTTTTTTTTTTTTTTTTTTTTAGATTCCGAGTTAAGCTAAGGATCTATTGGCTTTACAATGACATCAATTTTATTTTCCATCCTTTTTTTTTCTTTCGTTCAAGAGCTCTTTTCGTGTAGAACACTTCGACCAAAAATTATGACCAGTCAGTATGTAGAACATGAATTGCCTCTTTGGAGTACTTTAAACAATTGTTTTTTTTTTTTTTTTTTTTTTTTTTACCCAAAAATGTGTTCAATATTTTGTAAAAACTACAAAAAAGTTGAGTAAAACCTTTTAATTATGTACATAATATTAACATTGTATAATATAACAATTAGAACAATTTGATTTATGATTAAGAAAGTGATACGTATTGTCATAAACTTGAAAGTTTCACTTAAAATCGACAAATAATTTTATGAAATTTCGATATAAAGTTTTATTTTTAATTCTAACACTTTTGTGTTGAGTACAGAATTTTCAAACTACCTTGTTTCATTTATTTTTATCCAATGACATTATAGATTTTGAGTGAAATGAAGGATCTATGGGTTTTACAATGATGATTATTAGTTTTTTTTTTTTTTTTATCACTGTTTGGTACGTAAATTTATTTCTGAGCAAATCAGAATGTTTTTTCTTCTATATATATTTTTCTTTCTATATATATATATATACAAATAAAGAGACTGTTGGTTAAACAGACAGAATCTGAAAAGTTTCGTTTCAAAACTTGCCCGGATCCCGCGAATCTCACGTCGCCGCACGTCCGAAAAACAGCCGGGACAGCCGGGCGCCAGCGCTTCCACGATAACTACGCGTCACGTGTCCGTACGACGGTGATATTCGTAAGGACTGTGGAGAGGACACCTCTTGAGTCGGCGGCACCACGGTCGGGCCACTCGGCGACAATAAAACGATTCTCATTATCATAAAATAATATTATCGTCCAGCGTGCGAACATAGCCGTTTGTTCGTTTGTTCGACCTACAGCAGATTATTTCCGCGTCGTACACTCACACGTACACACACACACACACACACACACACACACACACACACACACACACACACACACACACACACACACACACTTAAATAGGTGTAACCCGTGGCCAATTTACGGTGAATTTAATGGACTCGAGGAGATTAACCGGGGGAAGAACGTTTGCGCGTTCGTAATCGCGTGAACACGATGTTTCGTACGCCCCGCGTCCGGTGACGCGCAAACTACCCCCGCGACACGCACGCGGTCCTATCGCGACCCGCGCACCTGAACTGGTGTGTCTCGGGACGATCGTCGGCAGTTTTCCTTTCGCGAGACGCAATCGATTCTCGACCGGGCGTCTGAACGTCTGATCGTGTCGGCAGTCGACAAAACGCCGACCGCTGAGACGAGCTCGAACGGATAAACTTTTGGGGGGGGGGGATCTTTCCTCTGATTTCGAATCGCGCGAATCGTACGGCCGTTGCAAAAACTCATTGGAAATCGTTCGGAAAAAAATACGTTTTTTTTTTTCAACGGCTTGATACTTAAATTTTGCGTTCAAGAAAAAAAAAATTAAAAATAACAAATTGTGATACTTCGATTTTTCGGTATTTTAATAGAACGCTGAAGTTCCTAGGTTTTAAATCGCCAGGGAAGTAGCTCATCCCGCAGTATGTCCTGACCTTTTCCGAATGTGCCTGTCCTGAATTCGTTAAAGTCGACACGACACCGGTAAAAACGTTCACAAAAGCGTGTTTTTGCGAACCATGCGAAAAAAACACGCGAAAATTCTCGACGGGCCCGTCCATCCTTCCCTCCCGTAAACGAAATGAAGTTGCCAACACACACACACACACATACACACACACACACACACACACACACACACACAAACAACAAACGTATATTATACTTAACTTTTACAAGACTGGGCATATTGATTAATTAATGAACAGGGCTAGGAACTTTATGCAATTGCATATTTTTCGGGAAGCTGCATATTCAAAATCTGATTTGATACGAATTCGTTTCACGATCCATACAATTGAAATACAAAAGTTTATGTTGCATATTTTTGCATAATTTTACTAAATTTATATGATTTCACATATTAAAAGATTTGAAGCCTATTAATGCATATTTAATGTTTATAATTTTTTTATTAATAAATCAAATTATTTCGTAACTAGCATTAATATCGGTTTTGTTTTAATTTGCCAATTTTTTAATTTAAAATCTTCAAGAATAAAAATATATTTATTTATACCAAGAGCTGTCACAGCACGTGTCATGCAACGTATAGTTAAATAAATCGGATCTCGTAATCGTAATGACCGGCCGTTTATTGGATGGTCAATAACTGCTGGTATGTTAATATTTTAGTTAGAAAAATACATAAAAGATTTCTACATTTTTTTTTAATTAAATGAATAAATATTAAAATATTTTTTTTTTCATAATCATACTTTTAGATACATATTATTATAAAAATAGTTGCATATCATACTGCATATTTGAGTTTTTTTAGTGCATACGTATGCACATATTTTATAGTTTTTTAGTGCATAAAGTTCCGAGCCCTGTTAATGAATAATAAAAAATGATTAAAAATGCACGTATGTTTTATTTATGCGCTCAACTTATTAAATTTAATTTTATATGAGCTTAGTGATTATTGATTTTGTTTTATTTTATTTTCATAGTCTGTTTCCATAAAAATATATTTTATATTTTTATTATATTAATTTGATATTCCTACCAAAAAACAAGATTGATATTATTAATTAGATTAAATAGATTTAATTAGATCCATGCAACATGTGAATAATTACAATATTGATATGTTTATATATAATTCTATTGTTTCTTTTAAATTATATCTTAGTAATTTAATCAATTAACTTTTGTATACAAATACCTTATCTATGTAAATATTTCTGTACCACATTTAAATTGTAACTGGGCTCGCCCGTTTAATTTCAATAAATAAATAAATTAATTAATTAATTAATTAATTAACAAAACTATCCCAAAATACAGTTATCGTGTTATTGTGTAGACCGAAAAAAATTCTTTGTACGGTACCGTACGGTAGTTTCGGCTTTTCGTCGATCGATCGATCGTTCAGGACGCGTTCGATCCATACAGATCCGGACGAACCGTTCGTATCGTACGGGTCTCGTCACCCAACCTCGCGGTGGACGTCGTACGAGAGAGACACTCGTTGCCTGTCCACGTGGTCACCGACGAACTGACCATGGTGACCGCGTTTCGCGGACGTTTTGATGGTCCTTTTCACTCCGAAATCTACTCTCGTCGTCCGCGAGTCGGCATGTCAAACGCGTTCGAATCCTGTCGATCTTTTTTAGGAGTAATCGGACACGGGCACAAAAAGCACAAAAGTCATACGTATCGTCATATCGTACGTGGCGAACGTGCTCCGAGGCCGCACGAGCCGGCCTACGTCTTTTCGTCACCTCGAAATAAATCCTTAATCCTCTTCCGGTCTGAGTTTTTATTATCTAATTATTCATTTTGGTAGTATTTAAACGTGAGTATACATAGGTATTATTTTTTCTTCTTTTTTTTTCATGACGGTTTTATCTCAACGAATTTTCTCTCCTCTCTCTCTCTCTCTCTCTCTCTGTCTCTCTGTCTCTCTTTCTCTGTTTCGCTTTAATTTCTTCTAATATCATTTCTGTCCCCTCGAGGTACACATTAAATGCTACTAGGAGATATGGAAATATATATTGTTTCTTTAATATTTTCCAAAAGTATATATTATATTTTATTGTTGTTATTCTTTTTGTCTTTTGCGTTCCGCGGTATAATTGGTAATTTAATTTGTATACCATTCGTTATTGTTATTTATATATATATTTTTTTTTTTTTGTATTTTTTTTTCGAATTTATGTACATTATGCGTATTGAAATAAATTGCTAAAAACAACACAAAAACTGTTCTGTAAGGAATATGTTAATTTATTCAACATTTCAGATAATGGCACAGAATAAAAAATGACTTCTTGAAATTATTATTCTTTCTTGTTTTTTTTTTCTATATAAATATAAATATAACAATAAATACACTTTAAACAACTGTTTGAACGTTCAAATGCTCCGAGCGATATCTGTACCGTTCTACAGTACAAAAAAAAAAAAAAAAATTGTAAATATTCATTTTTTTTTTTTTTTTATCTAGTTAAATCGTGTTTTTTTGTTCATATAAATTATACACAAAGGTTTCTTTGAACACGGACGAGATATTATTTGTTTTCCGAACTATTCCGGTACGTTCGTCTAAACATTTTCCGAATTTCTCTCGCTTTGAATGCCCGAGTAAAATGTTTTGTCATAACGAATAATCGTAACGAACAATGATGTTCTTCTCTTGATAATTTTATCGTTATTTTATCTCTGCGTCTGCAAGCCCTACTTAATAACACAGCATTGTACAGGGTTTTTATGTTTTCTCGAAATCTCCAAAGGTGTGTAATCCGTCCTAGGTGTTTTCTTCGGGCTGTTCACTTCGGCGTTCGCGCCTTCTTTTATACCCGAGCAGAAACGTCTCTTTAATAATTGTGATCACATTACAGCCTGACTAACGTTGAGTGTTCGTTTTTAATTATAGAAAACATACCGACGCTGTTATCTCTGGTTTTTTTTTCTTAATTTAATTTTTTTTTTTTTTTTAATTTCAATCCCGTATTCATATGATTTTATTATTCACATTGATCGTACAGTTTTTTTTCACGATTCAATAACTATAAACTATTGTCGTGCAATAATCTGATTCTTCTGCTATAAACATAATACTAAGTATACAAATTAATATTTCAACTCTTAGTGACACCAGCACGATTTATATAACTCATTATTTTCTAACGGTTTTCGAATTCGACTCTTCCCCGAAAGAAGTGATTTTACAAAGAAGAAATCCGAAAAACTATTCACCCTAATTAGCTGTTTTTAGTTCGCGTTGAGAACCACGTACACCAGTGCTTCTCAAACTCGGGGCCGCATCCTTGGAATCAGTAAGTATGTTACTCAAATATCTCTTAAGCCACTTATATTCGTTCCTTTTATATCGACGTGTTGTAATTTTGAAACTGCTTTTTTACTACTTAAAATTATTTATATAGAAAAAAAAAACAATGATCAAGCATTTCAAAACAGACTTTTGAAGCGAATTTGTACATCGTCGTTTCAAACATTCAACGAACACATATTTACTTTGCAAAACTAAATGAGCCCGCCAATCACAACATTTTTAAAAACCTATATCGTAAAAGTAATTATTCGTTATCAGTCTATTTTTTTTTATTCGTGCCTATTCATTATTTATTTACTTATTTATTATAGTTTACGGGTTTCTCCTTTTTACATTAAGTAACAGTACAATTTAAGAACAGTAAGACAATCAAAATATTTATATTACAATAAGAAAAATACTAAAAATAAAGTAATAATGCGTTAAAACAAATAATCATCAAATGAAGGGTCTTCATTGGTGAGTGACATAATACGTTTAAGAGGTTCATTTTGTAAATATTTTGTGTTTGCACTTTGAATATGGAAGATTTTATGAAAACGGGATGTATGTGACTTAATATATATATATATATATATATATATATATATATATATATATATATATATATATATATATATATATATATATATATGTTACGGGCAAAGTACAAAATTCGGGCATTGTACACATTGTCCGATGCATATTGGGCAATGTGAATTGTAAAGTATTTATACATTAATAGTATTAATTTTTATATACAATTTATTCATAAAAATTGTGAAATAAGTTAATAATCATTGAATGCACTATATATCCCGATAACGAAACCGATAAGTATCTTATCTCATATAATTTTGGTACGCACAGTTTTACTTTAGTTGTATACTGTCACTCAGTGTATATTGTGCTACTGACGTCGGTCGATCGTCGGTTTTGTTAAAATTTAATATCGTTTAACTCACAGATCACTTCCATCCGTCCGCCGTCTTGTGCCGAAGCGAACGACGGCGCTTCTGCGGAAACTTCGCACCGGTAATTGGCCGTGGTCTTCAGCGTGATGTCTCTCAGCGTCAACTGCCTGCTGTTGGAATGCATGTGCTGTGTGCGAAAAAAAAAAAAATAAATACGTAATCGACGTCGTTAGAGGGCGAAAAATACGAAAAAAAAAATAACAAAAGGTTGTTTCCTTTTACACGGACAAACAGTTGGAGGTAATGCGCAAAGGCTAAAATCGTGTGTAACGCGACACACGGTGTACAGCGCGGAATAGAAATGTGTGCAGAGATCGTGTTATTTTTAATTAATTTCGCAATTGTAATAGTATAGGTTTTATAAAGTCGTTACATTGTGTTTTATAACGTCGGTAACATAACACTTGTTGTTTAATCTAGTGTGAGTAGTATAAAACAACAATGACCTGAAAAAAATACTGTAACGTTTCGGCGGTAATTAATACAAGTTATAATTAATTAATATAACTATTAATAAGTCACAGAAACTTGGAAAATCCTTCAAATTTTTGTGACTTGACGAATTTTATCGATCGAAAATTCTAATAAATCGTACAAATTCACACACAATCTGGTGCGTGTTTGTCAGAAATTCCCAACCAAGGTGCCACGAACTTTATTTAGGGTTCCGTGACATTGTTTGAAATATTATATTTTTTTGAAAAAAAAAAACGATTTCGTGAAAAATATAGAGCTGTGAGTAATTAAACATACTATAATATAAAATCTATTGTGTTTCATATGATTTGTAGAAATATTGCGATGTTCAGACTATTATAATGTTCAAACAGGTTTGATTGCTATTCAATCGATGTGAATTGTTCTTAAGTTATCACTCTACCACTTGTTTTTTTAGTTTATCGGAGAAGAAATGAGTGTTTGTATTTCAACAATTCGACCGTGAATAAAAGATTTGTGAAAAAAAATAAGCAGAAGTGTCACATTAGTTCAATGAGTTCTCTAATCTTTAATTAATCTTGATAATCAAATAATATGATGTAATAATAATTAAAAATAAAAATATACAGTTAATGTTCAACGTAATATTTCGTTTCGTACAATATGAAATGTGTATAACAGGGGTCGGCAAGTGATTTCTACTGGAGTCCGGAAAACCAAAATAAATCGTAAACGGGGTCCGTAGAGAAAAAAATTAATTTTATTACAATTTTCAATAGTTATTACTAAAATGCTAAAATTATATGAAGAGTTAACATGCCTCGTGACGTTATACGTATACCAGGGGCGGCCAAACGGTTGATTCCGATCGAGTTTTCAAGGCTCAAGGTGAGAATCCGTTAACTTTGTTCTCTACTTGTTTATAAAAAAAATTGTTTTACAAAACGAAGTTTTTTTTTAATAATCACGACGGAAATTGAAATAACGCACTTATTAAACTATCAAAGAAAGATATGTCGACGGTCCAGATCACTGCCTTCCGCGGTCCGGATTTGGACCGCGGTCCGCAAGTTGCCGACCGTTGGTGTATAACAGGGGTCGGCAACCCGCGGCCCGCGTAGCGAGTTTATGCGGCCCGTGACAATAATTTATAATTAGTTTAAAAATATTACACAACACGTAATCTTTACTGATAAAAATTTGGAAATAAAATAATTTGCTAAAAAAATGTTGACCATATTTGGGAGCACTTATATTTGTGAACAATCTTTTTCACTAATGAAATATCGGAAAAGCAAATATGCTTCACGATTAACCGATGGTCACTTAAACGCTGTATTGAGAATTTCTGCATCGAAAATAAAACCTCCTATCAATAAACTTGTTGATGCTATTCAAACTTAAAAATCACACACATTTTTATGTATTTATTTTTTCCAATATTATACAATATTTAACTATGTATTTTTTGTATTATTATTTTGACGTGTAATTATTATTATGACTTTATTTGTAGATACCTCGATAGTTATAATGTTCCAAACAGTGATGTACTTAAAGAAATTTAATTTTGAATTATTATTATATTTTGTTTAAATAAAAGAGGTGTATTTAAAATTATGGCCCGCGAAAAAATTTGTTTTTATTTTTTGGCCCTTGACACCAAAAAGGTTGCCGACCCCTGGTGTATAATATACTATATGCCTACGTCTTACTACTTTTGTTTATGTTTCTACTTATGCAGTGCTAAATAAAACCGAAGTAGTCTAAAGGGTGTCTCTGGATCTCAAAAAAAGTCGGGAACCTCTGGTGTGTGTGTGTGTGCGTGCGTGTGTGTGTGTGTGTGTGTGTGTGTGTGTGTGTGTGTGTGTGTGTGTGTGTGTGTGTGTGTGTGTGTGTGTGTGTGTGGTAAAAAAATAATGAAAACGAATAAAATACTTACGTCGACTTTGATGCCGTCCACGACGTACGACGTCTTCTGAGGATCCGACTTGGGCACGAACCGGTAAAACTCCTCGTTTTCCCGGTACCATTTCACCGCGTACAGCAACGCGCCCTCCAATTCGAAATCGCACCGGAGCACTGCCGTCTCGCCACGGACTTTGTACCGCGGCACCACCGCTTTTACCGTCAGCCCATCACCTGCGAGCAGAGAGAAAACGGCTTTCGTTATTATTATTATTATTATTATTATTTTTTTTTTTTTTTTAATCACGTCGCGATATTCGGCGTGATTGGCGGACCGCAAATGATCGATTTCGATCAAACGACTGGGCGTGGCCGAAGCGTGTCTCTTATTATTTTTTTCTCGCGTTCGATCTTAATTCGATTGTTACAGAAGATAAACACGCGTGAGCGCCGATCGTCGGATTTTTCGAGTGAGCCGAAAAAAAAAACGAACGCGATGTTCTACTTGGATTTCATTTCGTTATCGACCGTCGAACGCTCACCACGGCGGCGCGAACATAACAATTAAACGTGACGATAAGTAACCACGACGTTTAGGTTCCCCTCGGTGGCGTTTCCATATTATTCGAATTTCCGTTTACACCCGAATATTTCCGATCCCGTCGATTCTTCGACGTAAACGCCCTCGCGTTTAAACATCGACGGACGGACGTTCGTTAATATAAATTATCGTGATATCGATGTTTAAGTCGAACAATTAATCGATGAATAATGCAGAAGAGGTGATTTTGAAAAAATACGCTTCTATGAAAATTCTACTTTCTAACCGTGGTTTCGTCAAAATCGTTGTACTTTATCAGCGGACCCAAATTGTTTTACCGGTGGCGCTCTTTTTCCGACCAAATTTAGCCACGGTGCCCTGGTGAGAAAGAACTGTTACACACGTTTTGTGATAAATGCGTATTGTATAAACTGCTCTTCGAGATTTTGAATGCCAAGTTACAGTATTTTATTTGTCGTTTTAAAAAAATCTTCGAATAAAGCGACGGATTTTCAAAATTTAAACGGAAATCCGATCCGTACGACGAACGAACACTCGGGTTTCTCCTATCGCCCGACTAGGTATAAATTGTGTTTATCGATTTTTTAACTTCAATTTTAAGTCGAAACCGTTTTACCGTGTTCGTCACTGCGAATATTGTTTATTCGAATCAAATGAAAATGCACTCGAATATTTAATATCGAGCTACCAACGTAATCGGATCGACGTTTATAATAATTGTATATTATATTATGAACACGTCCTTTGAATATTTTCATCAGATTTGTGACCGTTGTTTAAGTCTTAGTTAGTATGACTGTACGTTGCTATAAAAATAATCAAATTTGTATTTGTCGAATTTTAACCGTTTGTCCAAAGTGTAATGCGGTCGTCGAGAGAAGAAAAGAAAAAACCGAAAACACTTCGAACCGCCGGCGTTCTTCGCTTCTCAGACCAAACATTGGTGACGACGTGTGCATTAGAAATTAATGAAATGACCAATCATTTCTCTAGTAAAGCGATTCCGAGTTAAACTCCGACGGAAAACGTTACGGAAACCATTTAATTTTGAGACTTTTTCGGTATCTTTAGCTACTGTAGTCTGTGTACTAATAAAACGGTGTTACATTTTCTAGTCTCGGTAATTTATTTCGAATTTAAAAAAAAAAATGAGATATTATATACGTTTTAAAAGAAAATTGTTGCTTTCAAAGTTTTATGCTCAGTCCAAAAGTGGTCAAATTTGTTTTAGCTGATTGTCGAGTTGGAATAAAATTATTGCAAATATAATATCATAGTGAAAACAATTGAAAAATCGTGTTTTAGCAATATAGCAACACTTCTCTCGAAGTCGAACTAAGCGATTAAAATCGATTAAACTCGAAAAACTAATTTTAAGCATATTTTACCGTTTTTTTCTTCTTCTTCTTCTACTTTTTATTATTATTATTTTTTTTGGAACGATTCTAGTTTAGCAACCTATCGATTTTTAAATTTTTTTTTTTCCAAAACGTGTGTTTTAGGGTGCTTTATATGAATGTAAAAAAAAAAAGCCCGCTCATACTTAGTTTTGAAGTTATCGACGAAAAACTTAAAAAAACCTAATTTTTTCGGTACGCGCGTTTTTTTTTTTTAAAATACTTAGAATTGAATATTTAAAAATTTTTTTTTTTCAAAATGTGTAGTTTTTAACGCTTAATACATTGGTTAAATTAAAATTTACCTAACATACTTACTTTTGAAGTTTTTGTGCGTAAACATTGAAAAACTCTATTTTCAAAATTCATAATAAATCCTTTCTTAGATTTGCTGAAAATCACTTTTTTTGGTAATTTTTGTTTCAGTGTACTGTTTTAGATGAAAAAGTTTTTAGTGAAGTCAGAAATGTGCTATCTAGCTCAGTTTTTGATTTACGGGTATTAAAAGTTGTATAATTTAGTTTTAGTGAAACTAGAAATAACTAATATTTATTGGTTTGGAAGAAATAAAATAAATTGTTCATTTAAGTGTGTAACCACAACTTGTACAATAGTAAATATTAATAAAACATTGAGCGTCGCTGCGCTCCGCAGCTCCGTTCGCTTTGCTCACTTCGCAAACCTCCCCTCGCTTTGCTTCGCTTCGCTTCGCAAGCTCGTGTCGCACCCGCTCGGCTCCGCCGAGCGCATTTAAATCGAAAACAACCCTCGATTTGCTGTGCAACGTGGGGATGTTTCGGTTTGATAATGGTCAATTGTATAATTTTTAGAAACGCAATTAATAATAATTAAACATCGAACGCACGGATTGCTTATCATACCAGTATAGCTATTTTAGGAAAACTAATTACGAAGTAATAATGAACAATATCTATTATTTAATATAAAACTTAATAATATTAAAAATTTAAGTTATATGAATAAAAATGTTTATTTTAAATACCCTGAAAAAAAAAAATACCAAAAAAAAAGTGATTTTCAGCTAATTTAAGAAAGGATTTATTATGAATTTTGAAAATAGTGTTTTTCAATGTTTACGCACAAAAACTTCAAAAGTAAGTATGTTAGGTAAATTTTAATTTAACCAATGTATTAAGCGTTAAAAACTACACATTTTGAAAAAAAAAAATTTTTAAATATTCAATTCTAAGTATTTAAAAAAAAAAAAAAACGCGCATACCGAAAAAATTAGGTTTTTTAAGTTTTTCGTCGATAACTTCAAAACGAAGTATGGGCGGGCTTTTTTTTTTTTACATTCATATAAAGCACCCTTAAACACACGTTTTGGAAAAAAAAAAATTTTCAAAATCGATAGGTTGCTAAACTAGAATTATGCCTTTTTTTTTATGGCTATTTAATCGTACTAGTCGTTGGAAAAACTTTTGAAAATATACATAAAAAAAAATCCTCAATTTCACTCGGAATAAATGAAAAAAAAAAATGAAAAAAAAAAACGAAAAACGCTATAAATATGATTTCTCGTAACTCGGCCGCACGAATGAACGAACGAACTACCGTTGCGTAGTTACATCATACGCGCGTGAAGGACAGCTAGACAGTAAATATCGGTATGGCGTGCCGGTAATTGGACTTGGCCAATCCTTAAGTAACGACAGTGAGGTCCGAGGCGGTCAGAGTACTGGCCGCGTATTTTCGTGCGCCGTTACGAAACACCGAGGGCACACGTCGTCGTCTTTCCGGGCGCACTCAATAATAATAATAATAATAATAATTTAAAAATAATTTACGAAAGAGGTCCGCTTGAGTGAAACATTCGAATTTCCCACGACCACGTGCCGTTACGATCGACGTTTTGTGTCACTACGATTTGAAAAAGGTTTTGCCACGCGTATCGTCCCTTTTTGAAGCAGACGAATATTCTTTTTGGTTTTTTGGTTTTTCGGTTTTATTTTTTCGTAAAAAAAAAAAATCCCCGTCTACAGTGAAATCACGAACCCTCGAAAGTCAAAAAGGGACATAAAAACGTCACGTTGTTGGTCAGTATTCGCAAACGTTTCAGTGTTTTCCAGTATTCGAATTAAAAAAAAAAAAAAAGAAAAAAAAAGCGAGCTGAAAAAGAGTGACTCGGTAAACGAAATTTGAATTTATTCCGAAAACGTTTTCTGGACGGTAAAACGCGATGTTTTTGAATTTCAAACCGAACTCGTCACACACCGTGAACCGAAGTCACCGCGTAAAAACAAAATAAACATAATAATAATAATAATAATAATAATAATAATAATAATAGTCACGACACGATGTTATCACACGGAGATGACGGTTTAATATCATATTCGCATTGCCGGCAAACGTGTCGAAAAAAAAAACCGTTTAAGCGTTGCAAAGTCGACCAAAGCGCGAACACTCGGTTAGTCGCACGCCCGCGCCGTAGTCGAATACTGTCGATTCTATTAGTCGCGGAATGCGATTTTCAAAATAGAATTCAAAGCGTTTCCGTGGGATTCCGGACGGATTCCGATTTATTCCGAGACCGAATTTCGTAACGATATCGGATTTCAGACATCGTTAAATCCAGTTCCAAACGCGATCGCGAACTACTTGTTCTTCCTAGGATCCGGCGACACATTTCGATTTATCACATTTCGGTTTTATCGCGATAGATCACTTTGCGTCTAGTTCGGTAGACGGAGGGCTGATTATAATATCATGTCGACGCGACCGAAATGATTGTACCGTCGTGACTAAAATCGTTACACGACGTTACGTCACGACAGACGGCCGAGCGCCTAGGTGATATAGCAGTGCTATACCACTACCAGAGTTGGGGGCATTAGTCGAATAAAAAAACATTCGATCGATTATTTGAATAAATAATTATTCTCTGTTCGTTTATTTTTCATTCGATTATTCTAGATTATTTTTATTCGTCATTTTAAATTTTACAACCATTTGTTATCCATTATTCAACGAGCTATTCTAGATTTTTTATTTTTTTTTTTTTTCGTTCATTGTTCGGTTATTCATTATTCAGTTATTCGTTATTCATTATTTTTCACAGCCGTGTTTATCTCAAACGATTCGCAAATAATTTAATATTGCAACTTAATTGAAAATTGAAACCGGTTTGTTTCTCTTTTTGTTGTTATATTATCTGCTATCGAAAATGTCAAAACCAAAAATCATAAATAATATTGTTGTCTATGAGGGGATCATATTCTAACTTGATTAGCACTCGATATCGACGTGTTATTTACCCACACATTGGGTTTTACTGCTTCTGTAACATTTTTGTAATTGATTTGAAACGGAGTCTGACATAACTCGATGTAGCCATATTATAGGTGCTCTTTTGCGACCATGACAGATTTACCTAAGTCAAATAGGTTGTCAGATGATTTATTTTAGTATACAGTTGTATTAAAATCAAATTTAAAATATCAATTGCAGCAAAGAAACTAAAAATTAAGATAAATATTATTATTATTTTTGTCATGATTATTTCTATAGTTGATCGAATTATTTGCTTCGTTATGAATATTATATTTTTATCATAATTTTGTAACGTGGAAATCGGATGTTATTCACAATTTAATTTTAATTAATTTATCAAGAACAATCTATTTATTCACAAGTTAAATTATTCAGAGTAATTATATTATTTTTTATTCACACCTCAATCTATTTGAAATTATATATTTTTCTCTATTCAAAAAACAACTCGTTATTCGTGCTTTTATTTTTTATTCATCATTTCGATTTGTTTTTGCCCACTACCGCAGACCACTACTGCTCGGGTAAACTCGATATAGTATTTCGATGTTTTGCGTACTAGTGACGGCACGTACGATAATTCGACATTACCGTCACGTCGAGTTTTTGCGATGATCGTGCGCGTCCGACGAAACATAACAGTGATAGTTTTTAGACTACTACACGATACGTCTCGAAGACGCTGGGGATCGTAGAAATCGTCGGGCGTTCGTTGGAAAACAAATTATTTCGACGAAAAACACGATCGACGACGTTCGTGTTCGGACGTTTATAAGCTGACGACGAAATCGTTTTCGAGTCGACGACTCGTAAAAATAGAAAAATAAAACATTTTCGCGTCCAATTCTCGTTTTTAACCGACCGTTTCGCACGGCGTGTGTTAGAGTTCGAAGTGATTTTAGCATGATTTCATACACTTTGCGTGTTGTTTCACAAACGTTTCATCGTTCTAATAATATGTTTCGACCCGTGTTTACACGGTCGCGGATAGCCAGCGAGTTCTCGAAAAGGCATTTATCGCACGTCGTTCGTTTACCAGACATTTAAGTACGATTCGTACTTTTCACTACCTATGCAAAACGATAAGTTATAACGTGCGTTCGTTTGGTTAATTTGTCTGTCTATTACTCTTCACGGTAGTGAAATAGTGAAAAAAAAAAATAAAAAATGCATTTCGTTTCATACCGATGCAGTCGTATAAACTACTATTACAATTATTTATTTACCCTACGAATCGGACGGAAATTTTAATCGAATGTCCTTAACCCTTTGTATTCTATATTGGACTATTATTATCAGCAGTTATTTAGTTATATTAATTTGTATTACGATAACTCTTTGGTTTTTTTTTCTGCTTAATTGTCATGTTTAATATAATATTTACTTGTGTTCACGTCTGTTTTCAATACATCTGCGATTTCTTTCCACACGACTAATTTATTTTTTCCCAATTTATATTCATTGTTGGTGGAATCCCACGACATGGGTCTTTCACGGTACAATTCGATTGATTTTAGAGACATTTCTACTGTCCCCTCCGTGTTATATGTGTTAGAAATAATTTAACAAATATTCTAACTGTACAGGACACTTGATTAATAAAATCGGAAACAAAAACCAAGTACGATGAATAATAATATGCTATTCTCGCCGAATGCATACGGACGCCGATTTACGTCTATATTGACAGCGAATTCATAATTACTCGATCGCTGTCCTATCGATCATATGCGAAACCGAACGAACGCATTCGTTTCCACTTGTTCGCGTTCGTTATCACGTCCAAATTAAAAAATTTGTTTCTATTTTTATCCCCCAATTCGCGCCTAACGTTCGTGTTCGGCCCGTAATGCGGACGCGCCTAACGTTCGTGTTCGGCCCGTAATGCGGACGCGCCTTTAGTGAATCATACATCAGTCGTGTTTGTTTCTTAAGAAAAATAATTGCAATGAAACCTTGAAAATAATCTCTGCTCGTAATGATGGAACAAATGACGCTTTGGAAAATATAGAAAAAAATATATAACTTATAATCTCGTGTGATCAACCCTAAGGTTGGTTTTTCAGTTTTTCGAAATTTCTCCATTCATCTCTATCGTCAGCTAACCTCTTCGGCCATTCATCTTCCCTTATATTATAACATACAGAATCTCTTCTTCGTGTCTTAAGACGTGACCAATCATATTCCGTCTTCTTTATTTTACGGTGTTAAGTATCTTCCTGGTTTCATTTATTTCGTTAGTTCTTCTTTCTGCCCAGTTTGCTCGCAATATTCTTCTCCAGCACCACATGTCGAAACTTTCGAGAAACTTTTGTTCTGCTTTGTTTACTACCCGAGTTTCGCATCCGTAAAGTGCGACGCTCCACACATATATCTTTATCAGTCGTTTCCTCATACGTATACTCGTGTTTTTAGAGCACAGTAGTTTTCTTTTGTTCGTGAATGCTGTTTTGGCTCGAGCGATCGTTGCTTTCATTTCCATTTGTATATTTTCGACCTTGGCTAATTATACCAACTAGATAATATCTAAAGCTTGGTCATCAATTTTAATTTTTTTTTTCTTTAAAAAATAAGGCTTCAACAGCAAAGGTTATTAGCCTGAAAAGTTACATATACGTTTCTTAAGATTAGGTGTACATTTATGAAATAATAGTTTCTTTACAATTGATATTTACAGAGTTTACAATTGTTTAATAATATTGGTAATGTTTAGGAATTTAATGATTTTTTGCGCGTTGTGTTCATCGAGTGCTTCTGTAACATTGGGTGGCATCTTCAGATCAGAGCGTATTGAGGTGTACAGTGCGCATTCCTACACTATGTGTTTAACGGTTAGTATTTGATTGCATGTGTTGCATATTGGTTGGGGCTCTTTGCTGGTGAGGTATGAATGCGTGAGTGCGGAATGTCCGATTCTGATACGGGTGATTGCGGTATCTTGGCGTCTGTTGAATTGAGGGGAGGTGTGCCACCTTTTGATGTTTTTTTTTTTTTTTTTTTTTTTTAGTTTGTTAGTTGTTGGAATTGAATTCCATTGATTTTGCCATATTGAAAGTATTCAATTTTAATTCTTAATCTGTGAATAAGGTTCTTTTTTTGACATATCATTATCTTGGTTTTATTCCGGTTGATTTTAAGATGATAATTTCGGAAGCACCTTGCAATTTCTTCTGACGCTCTTTTGAGATCGTTTTCGCTGTTTGCAACAAGAGCTATGTCATCGGCGAATCTTAGAAATGGTATCGATAATAACAATAATAATAATAAAGATCATTTATGACCGATATGGTAACGAAACGTGGTGTAGCAGCTCCGTTGTCGCCGCCGATTATCGTCGGACACGACTACCCGATACCGCGCCGTGAACTAAGAGACGCGTTTCGTACGATTCCGTCCCGCCACGCCGGAAAGGATAAATATACGTTTTTCGAGCGACAGCCGAGCACTGCGAGAGACGTTTTTAAACCGGCCAAGTGTTTGCGGGTGGTGAATATTAGTACCCGATAAACGGATTTTAATGCCGTTTTCGGCATATTTGCCGTTTTCACAGCGACACGAGCGACGTCGTCGACTCGAAATCGACTGAACTAGAAGAAACGTATTAATTTTCAAACGTGCAAAGCTGTGCTGTCGGGTGGATACATTTCGGAGAAAACGTCGACAGTGCAACGCCATTCGGCACTGAATCACGACCCGTCGTCGATGCGTCAGACAATTTACAGACGTGTTGTAAACGAAGTCTAGTTCGGTGCCGTGTTTGCATTTAACTGTATACCGTCAAATCACCGGAGCAAATATTGAATATGTTCCCGTCGAGTTTTCCATGACGTCTTTATGATCTGAGAACGAAATCGTTTGAAGACAACGAAAAAACGAAAAAAAAATTCTTACGGGCCACGGCGTACGGCCGCCTCGGTTCGTGTTTACACAGGTCGTCCCCGTCGTTCGGTGCCATTATTTTTGAACCGTCTCGAGGCGAATGTAATAAACTACTCGTTTCAGCGTTTCGCAAATGAGTAATCTCACGAAAGAAGTCGCGGGCTGTTGACTAATTCCACGTTCGTTGGAAGATTTCTGTTTTGACGTGTCATTTTTTTTTCCATAAGATTATATTTTGACGTCATTTTTTCACGCAAAGTCACGCCGGCCGCGGCACTCAAAAATCTCGAAACCCGTGTAACGTGTCGGAGTATAAATTTTTTTAAAACGAAATTTCACGTGAAAAAATTAATTTCCGGTTTTGCGCGAAAACAAATATTTTGTTATCAAATGAGAAAGGTAACTCCCGTAAATCCTTACGTTACAAAGACCCGAAAAACGTTCCCGACTCCACTCGACGATCTACCAGAGGTGATCCCCGAAAAGTGTAAATGGTGAAAAACTCGAAGCACCCTGTATAACATAACGATACGTATTCGCTTATCGTCGTTTAACTATCGGTCTCGCGGTATCGGTCTAATCCAAGGGGGGGATAGTCCTCGTATTTATTTATTTTTTTAAACTATTTGTTTTTCCGTCTTTTCGGGGTGAAACGGGCGACTCAAACTTTAAAGTTTAAATAAGAGCTTTGGCGTGTCGTGATAAAACGCACCAATACAACTATTTCCATACACGGCAGTCAGCCGTTTGTCAAATAAAAAAAATAAATAAAAAATTATTGATTGAGCTCCAGCGGTGACAGATCGTGGAGCGGTACTATTACAAAAACCGCTATCGGCCCCGACCTCACATCATGGACGTGTGCGATCGGAGAATCCATACGACTTCCTAAACGAAAATTACGCATAATACGTAAATTATTTCGGTTGTTGCACAGCTTCGATTTCAAAGCGAAAATTCAAAAGAATCGCCCGTGACCGAGACAACCTATAAAATAAGTTGTTTTTGTTTTTTAATTAGGGTAAAAAAAATGATTTAGAGACAGGGATGACGTCGAATAAAACTCGTCCCGTAAACCCTTGTAGTCGGGTACGGGTTGATGGGACGAAAACCGTAAGGACGGCCGATGGGCCTCCGTATAATTTAAAAAATTAAAAAAGAACATCGTAATATTATAGTGTGTGTGTAAAGTGAGTTGTACGGAAAAAAAAATTAAAATGAAACTTGTTCCGGTGAGGAAAAAATATTTTTAATAGATTTAGTGGACTGAATGATTTTGTATCTGTGCAAGTCTGCCTGGGTAGATCTTGCTGCAGAAGGCTCTGTTGAACACACTGAATAGATTTGGTTCTCCACACTGGTCTCGCCTGCCACGTCGTCGCAGGAGTCGCCCGTGAAATGACTGTGATTGGTGATCAGGCGTGGTTGAACCGCGCTGGTTGCCCGCGGCATTAGCTGCTGCTGCTCTCGAAGCCACGTCCAACGCGTTCTGTGGTCGCAAGTCCGTATGCGATGTGTGTGTGTGTGTGTGTGTGTGTGTGTGTGTGTGTGTGTGTGTGTGTGTGTGTGTGTGTGCGTGTGTGTGTGTTATTAGAATATAACAATCGACTAATTTGAATAAATAAATAAAACACTCATTAAATGTGATAGAAATAAATTTTAACAATATCAGTCGATTCCTAACGTAGAACGAAAACCGTGATAAAACGGAACCCGTCTAACGTAAAACGGACAGCCATTCGTTGGCCTCGTAAATTATACGAACCTTCATAAAACGGAAAAACATATTACACATCGAAATAAACAAATGGAACGTGTAATTATGTATAATATTTTAAATTTATTCCATTAACACCTACTAATTATGAACTCGAAAATTTGATTTATCGCTACTTAGAATATTTGATTGTATTTTAAATTACATTATTAATTACCACATATTATGCTCTTGAAATTAAAATATTATAATTATGATCATTAATTTTTTAGATTCTGAGTGAAGCGAAGGATCTTATGGTTTTACAATGATGTTTATTTATTTATTTTTTTTTTTCTTTTATTTTTCTTTTTTTTTTCTGTAAACACTTTTTCGTATAGAAATCCTTGTCCAAAAGTTTCGTCCAGCAACTTTTTAGATTCGAAATTGAACTGAGATGGTACTTTAAAGAGGTCATTTTTCCAAAATCTCCATAGTTTTTCCAGTAATCAAGAATAACGATCGAAAAACTGAGTAAAAACGGTAAAATCGGTAAAAATCCGCCGTAAACGAGATTTTCACTGTTCAGATTTTAGTTATTTAGTCATAAATCGAAAATTATTGAAGCTAGAAACTTGAAAATTTTATCCAATATCAAATACATACTTTTTTATATTGGACAAAATTTTCAGAACAATTAAAGCACTTTTGACTTAAATATAGAACTTTTAATTTACCAAATTGTTTGAAAGTTTTTATGTTATAGAATTTTAAATATTTGACAAAAAGTTCTGAAAATGTAATATGACCTTACTCATATATCTACCTAATTATCCTAACAAAAGTTCAAAAATCGTTAGTCAGGATTTTTTTTTATACACACTTTAATAAATTATTATACGATTTTTTCGATATTGTCTGATTTCTTTTAAGTTTATTTCTAATGAAATATATTGAGTATTTGTTAGAAAGTTCTGAAATTTTAATACAAGTTTACTCTTATACTAAACTATTAATACCGAAAAAATATCAATAATCGTCACTCAAGGTTTTTTTTCCATGCATTTAAAAAATTATACAAATAACCGTAAAGTACGTAAACAGTATTTAAATAATAGTATATTATATTACACTGAAGCTTTGCTCAGAATCGTTTTATACTAAAGAAATGAGTCATCATTTCTTTAAAACTTGATACATTCATCACCAATATCTTGTCCGAGGACCGATGGGACGAAGGACGAACTTGTACCACCATCATCTCACTTACCAGCTTTTTTATTTATTTATTTTTTTTTTTTTTAACACAATTGAACGAATCGATTTTTTTTTTCTTACAACACTTTATTTATTTTTCTTAAACTAAACAAACAGAATACTGGAGTATTTATAAACTCCAACACTTACAATAGTCATACGACGGCGCATTTACGAAGTCACGACGACGACGACGCCGGGGTGGTCGTTATTCAGCGACGGCGAGCGTCGTAAACGTACCTGGTCACGTACGGGCCTCGGCCCGCGCCACGAGCGTTCGCCGTGCGGGTCCACTTGAACCGGTCGCGAATCGACGGGCGTGCGAGCGGCTCCGGGAGTTCGTGCGGACGGCGCACGGCGACCGGCGGAACGGGGCTCGCGAACAGCCCCGAGATCCTTTGCCGGAGCAGTGCGGCGACCGGTGCAGGGGTGCGGGCATATGGTCCGGGGCGTATGCGCGAATAGCGCATGGGGCCCGGCGCGGTCGGTGGTGCCGTTTGCGGAACACGGGGGTCCGGCACGCGGGGCCCGCGCAACGTGTCCGTCCGCTCGCGTGGCGCCGTCGCACGGCCTGTCGTCGCACGGCCTGTCGTCGCACGGCCTGTCGTCGCGTGGCCTGTCGTAACACGGCCTGTCGTCACGTTTCCTGTCGTCACACGGCCTGCCGTCGCAGCATAACTGTGATCTGTCGTCACAGCATAGTCGGGGCCCGTCGTCGCGGCAGGGTCGGGGCCCATCGTCGCGGCAGGGTCGCGGCCCGTCGTCGCGGCACCGTCACCGTCGTCTCCGGCACCGTCACCGTCGTCTCCGGCGGCCGTGACAATCCGCGGGTCGACACCTCCGAAAAACTTCACTCGTCGCCACTCGGCCATCTTGTCGGTCCCGATGAGCAGCAGCTTCGGCATGGCGTCACGCGTCGAGTTGTCGAAAGTTATCGTCTTGTGTTTTCAAAACGCTACAGTCGAACGGACAACTGTCGTACACGAATGCGTGCGAAATAATAACGCACGTGTGTCTAAACCGTGTACGCGAGGAAACGTTTGTACGTCGGCTTGGAGATCGAATCGCATCAATACAGAAACGTCTGTTTAGAGCCGTAAAATAAATTCGATTTAATATACCGACCCGTGGCTAGTGACGATTTTTTGTTTATTTATTTTTTTTTTTTTCTGTAAACACTTTACCGTATAGAAATCCTTGTCCAAAAGTTTCGTCCAGCAACTTTTTAGATTCGAAATTGAACTGAGATGGTACTTTAGAGAGGTCATTTTTCCAAAATCTCCATAGTTTTTCCAGTAATCAAGAATAACGATCGAAAAACTGAGTAAAAACGGTAAAATCGGTAAAAATCCGCCGTAAACGAGATTTTCACTGTTCAGATTTTAGGTATTTAGTCATAAATCGAAAAGTATTGAAGCTAGAAACTTGAAAATTTTATCCAATATCAAATACATACTTTTTCATATTGGACAACATTTTCAGAACAATTATAGTACTTTTGACTTAAATATAGAACTTTTAATTTACCAAATTGTTTGAAAGTTTTTATGTAATATAATTTTAAATATTTGACAAAAAGTTCTGAAAATTTAATATGACCTTACTCATATACCTACCTAATTATCCTAACAAAAATTCAAAAATCGTGACTCAGGATTTTTTTTTTATACACACATTAATAAATTATTATAACTCACCAAAAATTATACAAATAACCGTAAAATACGTAAACAGTATTTAAATAATAATATATTATATTACACTGAAGCTTTGCTCAGAATCGTTTTATACTAAAGAAATGAGTCATCATTTCTTTAAAACTTAATACATTCATCACCAATATCTTGTCCGAGGACCGAAGGGACGAAGGACGAACTTGTACCACCATCATCTCACTTACCAGCTTTTTTTATATTATAATTATCATTATTTTAATTGATTTTATATTTTTTACTATAATATTTTATGTTTGGTTTTCATTTATATTACTAAAATACGATTTTAATTACTAATTACGAAAAATCGAATTAAATTGCTTCAAGTTCAAGTGATATTATCTGATGACTGATAAACGATACATATTATTACATTTTTCGTAAACTTTAAAAAATCATAGAAAATTAACGGATCGACCTTTATAAGAATTTCAATAAATAAATATTTTTTATAGAAATCATGTTTACAAAATGGCTAGGTATTTTGATTTTTTTTTCAAACTCTAAAATAAAATTTTAAATTTTGAAATTTGAGTTTTAAAAATAAAAATAAAATTTTAATGTAATTTTATTGTAGCGCTAGGCTATGGTATTCATAAAAAAAAAATAAAGTTAAAAATATTGAATAGAACAAAAGTTGTTCAACATGTCAGATCTTCGTGAAACACCCTGTATATATATATATACCTATATAATATATAAATATTATTTATTTATAATAAATAGTATAAACGTATAATTAAAATTCGTTTATAAAATATGTCACCGGATTAAACGGCAAAACAGTTAAACACGAAATACCAAAATAAAATACCATATAAATTGTATACGATCTGTTGGTCGGACGTTTTCTATCGAGGCACCGGTCCGTCTTTCGATTTGAGTACAATACGGACAAAATACGTCGTATAGTAATTACGTCAGACGAAACGTTCGTGTGATTCTTCCCCGGTCGAAGATCATTGATTGTTAGAACTGTGGGAGGCGCCCGACTACGACGCATTTGATATAAATGTTTGTTTTGAAAAACTTGTAAAAATTATTTTGATTCCGAAGACGACGTTTTTTTTCCTCTCTCTTCATTCCAACGCTTCGTTTCGAATCGTATTATTATAGCCGTTCAGAGTACAATAAATAGTGTACGGTCGATTAGCGACACTTGTTGCGCGCGTGTTGTTTCATTGTCGTTCAGTTTTTCTCGTGATTAAAATTCGTAACTTTTTTTTTTTTTGTTTTTTCATTTAGCACCGACCGTGATATAAACGCCGCGATCGTTGAACCCGGTTAAGAACGCTTCTGGAAACTCGCAGGACGTAATTCTCGTTTTCAGTTTTTCAAAATCGGTTCGGTTTCATTTAAGCGGAGGGAAAAAAGAACGTAAAACGAAAAACAAAACGTCTCGTATATTACACACAGGTATACCCTCATTTTTCCCGCTTCTTGGGGGGGGGGGGGATTTGAAGACCAAACAAAAATCGTTCTCTCGTCGCTAACGTGTTGGTAGCGACGACGGAACACCTTTGTAAGTGTCGTACACGCGTGCCAGAAACGACTTGACGCGAGTTCGCTATTAAAACAATATTATTATTATTATTATTATCATTTCGTGTGATACGGCGGCGGTCAGAATACGCGAGCGCCGTACGCCGTACATAATAATCTCACTGTTTACCCCTTTACGGATTTTTATTTTTTATTTTTTTGTTTTACTTCGACACAAAAGACGGTTTCACTGAAACGTGTTGGGCGACTTGTGTTTACATTCTGTCGACACGCACGCCTCGCGATCGCTATGTTTGATCATACACGGGGCGAAAACGAAAAAACAGGCACGGCACAATCAACACGACGTCCGTATCAACCCGACTCCGCGCGTCGAGTAAAGAAGCTACGCACATAATATAGGTTGTCGTCGTTTCTTATATTATTATTATTATTTATTTATTTTTTTTTTTCACTTAACCTTTTGATGTCAAGTGATTTCTAACATTTCCGAGTATCCGAGTGACGACGATGAAAATTAGTTGAAAAATAAAAAACCCAAAGAAATATCGTCGCAAAAACAGAGTTCAGATTTATTTCATCGATGCGGCCACGTCGTGATTCGCCGCAAAACTACGTGTTAAAACTTTTTTGAAATTTTCAGCACTGACAATGAGCACACCACCGACGACGGTGCTTGAACGGCGGAAAAAATATTGCGTACTCGTATTGCTCCGTTTTTATTTTCGCTCGATTTTCTTGAAAAGTTATTAGTTTTTACGTTTGAAAACCATCGACGGGTTTGATTGAACAGAGTTCTTTTAAAATATATATATTATATAAACAGTGAACCGTCTAAATACCAGACGCTCTCGGTTGCTGAAATCTCGTCTCGTACACGGAGACGTTTGCTATCTGAGGGAGAAACTCGGTGTAACTCTTCGAGGGTCTAGTATTAAAAGAACGTAACAACCGAAAATGGTATTTTTTGATAATTATTAGCTTAAAATATTCAACTTTTAATGATACTAGATGGATTTTTTTCTTCGTTTAACGTATTTTCTTCCAAATTGATAAAATTATAAAATAAAATCTTTTAAATTGTTTTCCTGAGAGTTTAGAAATTGGTTGTTACGTTCCTTAAATACTAGACGCTCGTCTTATAGCCACCCCTGAATAACCGTCCGTTATTCGAAGGTTGCCGCTGTTTGCAGGTGCGTCCGTCAAAAGAGGTTCCTCACTGCACATTGTTTTTTTTTTTTTTTACGATTCGAACGCCGGCCGCCGGAATTTTCACGCATTTTTTCCACCCTGCACGCGACCACTCCCCTCGCTGGCTCGTGACCGTAAAACGTGACGAGTTTCAATACGTTTTTATGGGATCGTTTTATCGCGTTCGTCGCGTTTACGAACGAATAGCTACGAGAAATCTACGAAATCTCGAGTTGTTCGACGAACATTGGCCAAAGAGAATACAATTAAAACCTATGGTGAACCTAACCTAACCTAACGTAACCGAATATAATATCGAAGATATTACGAAACGCGTTGATATCACGATGCCGGCGGTCCGCACACGATTTACAAGACCGGCCTCGTGTGGCAGATTTGTTAGTAATATTATTCCGAAACACGACCGCGTGCGAACAGTCCTCGTCGGAGACGTGGTGAACGAAATAAAAAAAAAAAAACGAGGAAAAAAATCGAAAAAGAAACGTTAACGAGCGCTGACGGCCGTACCGCAAAACGCATCGTAACTACCGCACGTAAAACACCGGACCGTGTTACACGCGTGTGCACGTCATAAACCGTTTGTTCGCCGCACGCTAAAACGCGGTACGGGCGCACGATGATAATAATAATAATAATAACAACAACAATAATAATCGCACGGACGTTATGTGACGTGTGTTCTTGACCAGTTCTCGACGTTCGTGTGAATAGCGCGTACAAAACGTTGCACGAGCGACGACGGTGTTTATCGAAAGTCGATTGAGTACACCGAAATGCCGTGTTCTATGGAATGTTAATTCTCTCTACGGTTTTTATTCAATTTTTTTTCTTTTTCTTTTAGATTCTGAGTGAAGCGAAGGATCTTACGGTTTTAAAATGATGTTTATTATTTTTTTTTTCTGTAAACACTATTTCGTATATAAATCCTTGTCCAAAAGTTTCGTCCAGCAACTTTTTAGATTCAAAATTGAACTGAGATGGTATTTTAAAGAGGTCATTTTTCCAAAATCTCCATAGTTTTTCCAGTAATCAAGAATAACGATCGAAAAACTGAGTAAAAACGGTAAAAACGGTAAAAATCCGCCGTAAACGAGATTTTCACTGTTCAGATTTTATGTATTTAGTCATAAATCGAAAAGTATTGAAGCTAGAAACTTGAAAATTTTATCCAATATCAAATAAATACTTTTTTATATTGGACAACATTTTCAGAACAATTATAGCACTTTTGACTTAAATATAGAACTTTTAATTTACCAAATTGTTTGAAAGTTTTTATGTAATATAATTTTAAATATTTGACAAAAAGTTCTGAAAATTTAATATGACCTTACTCATATACCTACCTAATTATCCTAACGAAAATTCAAAAATCGTGAGTCAGGATTTTTTTTTATACACACTTTAATAAATTATTATACGATTTTTTACGATATTGTCTGATTTTTTTAAAGTTTATTTGTAATGAAATATTGAGTATACAATACTTATACACTGAAGCTTTGCTCAGAATCGTTTTATACTAAAGAAATGAGTCATCATTTCTTTAAAACTTAATACATTCATCACGAATATCATGTCCGAGGACCGAAGGGACGAAGGACGAACTTGTACCACCATCATCTCACTTTTTTTTTATTTCAATTACGTTCATTATAATATTATGTTTTCAATGAATGAAAAAAATATTATTCGCAGTACATTAACCGTGACGTTGACAAATACAAATCGATAAACGAATACACGCGCGCTATTCACAGTCACCGCGATGTCATAATGAAACGAAGAATATAATATTGAATCGTGATTCTAGACGTTTCTGTACGCCGACAGTTTTCTCACTCCGAAATAATTAAAACGATGTCAAAGTATCCTCTCCTCTCGGCGATGGCACTCGACTAATACACCGACTGCGAGCATCGAGAGCGGAATGTTGACACTATATTAATTAATTAATACCATTAGTTATTATTAGACCACTACAAATCATAAATCGGAAACTAAAGAACAATTTAATTAAAATCCTGAAACTTTACCGTGACACGATAAAAGTGCAACGATGTCGGAGACCGTTGAAGTCGTTCGAACGAATGAAGCACGATTTCATTACGAGTCGTAACAGACGTAGTTCTAGTAAAACTCGACCAACTCGTGTAAAGTTCATCGTAAATTCACATTCGTCAAGTCACAATTTTCTTTCGGGGCAGGGGAGGTGAAATTTTCATTTCATATTACTAAACAAGGTCAGATCTAGACAAGAGTCGTCATCGAGGGTTTCCGTTTTCAATTCTAAGCCGATAATATCATATTCACTTTGACGGGAAAACAGCGGACGGTTTAAAATTAATCACTGTACGTTTTGAAGGTTGAAGAAGGGAACACAATAGTACGAAAAAAAAACGAAAAAACTTGGTAAATTTAACAGAGAAAATGATTTGTATTTCAAAAACAAGAACAAAACTAATTTTAATAATTAATTAAAAATCACTCATATAACATACTACCGCACGACGGGGAAACGTACCGCACGACGGGGAACTGGAAACCTACCGAACGATATGGCAGTCGGTGCAATGCCAGAGAATACTCCGACTATTGCCCCATCGACTGTGCCGGAATACTCTGACTATTGCACTATTGACCGATACCAGTACCGTCCGATAGGTTTAGGAGGGATGTCTGTTCACCTTCAATGCGCAAGTCTGCCCGGGTGGGTCTTGCTACACGTCAGGTGAAAGACTGCTGTTCAGTGATGTGTCGTGTGGCCTTTTATACCCGTTTTATCGGCGGTCGCGTGTTTTGTCACAACTTTGGTGAAACCGTAAAAGCACAATCGCTGATAATGATACAAATAATATTAAAATAACATGCTAATTAGAAATTCAGTATTTCGCTAATCAGTATTTCGTGCGATTAAATTATAATAATAAAAAAATAAAAATAACAATATAGATAGTAAGTATACCCATTAAGAGATGCATACTGTATACATATACATTATACATACATGCACACATTAATAAATTATAATAATTATAAGAGACACAGCTTAAACGGTACGATTTAAAAATGTTTTATCATCGCTACTCGGCAGTCATAATAATATAGTTTCGATTAAAACTGGCCATAAAACGTGATAACAGTTAAAAAAAAAAAAAAACGGTTTTTCCTTTGAACGTCTCACGACGAGTCTACACGCGTTACTCTCGCGACGAAACATCGTGACGCGCGGTGTGCGTCTTAAAATCACGACTAGGGCTTGTAGTAGAAGCTAGGGCTAGTTATAGAAATGTTTTTTTGTACGCTCCAATTCATAACAGACCGAGCTAGAAATCCGTTCGATATAATGACCAGTTGAAGTACAAAAATTAAAAATGCATTTTTTTTACACATTTAGTCAAATTAAAAAAAAAAGTGCATATTCCTCAGTTTTTATATGACTTTTATACGCATTTCTAAATTTTTATACAATTTTTATGCTTATTAAATATTTTCTAAATATGTTGATATTTCTCTCTAACGTTTATGGTTTTATCATCTATTATTTAATGTACCATATACATTGTAGTTCTGGTTGTTCATTGCATTACGTTTACAGGTATGACAGTTACAATAATTTTTACATTTACTAAATTAAAAAAAAAAAAAATAAAATAAATAAATATAATGTTTCAAGTAACTTACATTCTATATTGTCATTTTTATTTTGAAAAAAATACAATCCATCAAAATAAGCCGAGCAACTTTTAATTCGATAAAAACACAAAAAACGCATTTATATATATTTATTAATTTTTTTTGCATATTTTAACTTTTTTAGCTCCTAAAACTCACGAGCTTTAGTCATGATAAATATAATATCGTGAGTACACAATGCACCTGTGAGATCCTAGATCGTATTACAGCAGCCCGAGACCATGCGGCAAAGTGTGAAACAGACGCGCGGAGGCGACAAATTTTGCCCAGGAGGCGGTTAACACCCCCCCCCCCCCCTGAAGTCGTTTTGGCGGCAGCGTCTTAAACTCTCGAAGATTACAAAATTGTAATTTGTCACGATTTTATACGGGACGAGAGGCGCGAGACACAAGCGGCGTATTGCTTTTAGTAGGTACACAATCTATTACCACACACACACACACACACACACACTCTCTCTCTCCGAAGATATCGCGTGCACACGTGTATAATTTAACGACGATCGTAAGGTACACCGCAACAGTCGCCGAGAACGATTTTGTACGTCGTTCCGGCGCGGCGCGCGTGTACATTTTACCAGGGACCGGGGCGAATATCTCGTGTACTTACGCGCGCGTCAGGTATTTTATGTTTCGGTTAAACCCACATGCGTGTGCGTGTGTGTGTGTGTCTCTCGCTTTGATAATTTATCGCCGTAGTAAAAAACGACGGTGGCGCGTTCAAACACATTATTTCGCAGCGAGCGTAGCATAAAACCCTAATGATCGTCATATTAAAATAAATAAATAAATAAGTCGAGAAGAGGAAAAAGCAATAACGATAGTAAAAATAATAATATTCGAAAAATTAACAAACGCCGACTCCGATTCGAGTGGCAACGACGACGACGCGACGGCCTACTAGGTACTTAGCGTGAAAAATAATAACGTTACGATTCATAAGACGTCGGGTGTTATACGGGGAAGGGATCAACTTGAAAACATAGTGGTTTCCACGATGGCACGACCCGCGGGAATTCCACGCTGCTCTTCGGGTCGTCCGAGCGACCGGATCCAAAATATTAGACGCGTTACACGCCGTATATAATGTAAGTATAACGTAATAGCGCACGAATCGATACGCGTGTAAAATCATAATAATATCATAAAATCATAAAACCATCACACGTGGTAGGTATATCCATGTTTTGCGTCCGACGTGTTACGAACGAACAAAATTAACAAAAAATAATGCGGATTGATCCGGACAATTTCGCGGTACATTATTTTATTTATTTGTTGACATATTATTCCGGATCGGATCCAATCACACGGTTACATTTTTTAATACACAGCGTTCGAAGATATTTTCAAACGATAACACAAAATTATTGGACAAAACAAAACGAAATATAAATATTATCATAGGTATATCACATTATAATATGCACAATTAACTTAAAAGGGGATTCGATACGAATTGTTTTTAAGGAGTTGAATGTAGGCAATTTTAAGGCAATTTCGTAAGTGCGTGCGTGCGTGCGTGTCGTGAATTTGTTTGTGTAGTAAACGATGACTATAGTGTGAGTGCGCCCCGTTCCCACTTCACTACCAATGCCCGCGTTGTGCAATGATCGTTATCGCTGTTCCAAGAATACAATGTTTCTCATACGCGCATGCACATGTCAACAAAAATCGAATGCATAATCGTTTTTTCTTTCCAAACTAACGAAAACTGCTAAAATCTGGAGTAAAATTCACTTCGTTTCAATAGTACAATTTAAATTTCGAAAACATATTTACAAATTCTGGCTTCTCTTCTATTTTTTGTAGGAAACCGATTTTCGATTTAAGTTTTTAGTTATGTAATATGATACATTTAAAATGTACAAATTGATGAAAAACTAACAAGAATAAATTAATAACAAATAAAATTGTGTTTCCTACAAAACATAGAAAAGAAGTCAACGAATTCAGATGTGTTTTTTAATTTAAAATTGGATGACCAAAACCAGGTGAATTTTACTCCGGCTTATTGGTCTAAAAGCGTTAAAGTTGTATGCTGCTCCAATCCCCTTAAACGTGATTATTTAAACTTTAAAGAGCGAACGGAAATATAACAAAACGGATCGATTTCGTAATTATTATTTACGACATTCGTGAATCTCAAGAGTGCTGTGCTAGTCGCATAGTCGGCAGTTTGAGATTTGAGAATAAGTTTGTTGATCGGGTGTGATCTGAGGAAATTTCAAACGATACACGACGTACAAAGGTAGGGCAGTCAATAGTAACCATTCAATGACGTATAAATAAAATACAAATCGAACCCGACTCGGCGCTGTTTCAGGTATTCGGGATTTAAAAAAGTAAGGTTAAGGATTTACTTTGGGGACGTAGTATGGGTAGCTCTGTGTATATTATGTACGCCTAAACATTTCTCATCCACCCCATGACTATCAACCAATAAATGATGTTTTATGTCTCGAGTCATTATCAGTTAGACATCAGACACATAGTTACCGATTTATTTCTGGACTATTAAATGGGAAAATTGATGCACCTCGATTATTAGAGAAACTTAATATCCATGTTCCTAGCAACACTCGATACCAGGGCACGTTCTACCTACAAACAAATCGGTCCAACTATGCTGCCAATGCACCCCTCCCTAGACTTATGCGTGTATACAATTTATATAATTTGTGACAATTTCGTGCCTGGGCCCTTTATTTTTGTTTCACCATATTATTGGTTTTCGCTGTCTTACTATTTTTAATACTGTTATTTGTCCTACTATTTTAATATCGTTTTTTAAATTTATTATTATTTTGTATGTAAGTACTTTATATAAAAGCCGATTGGCGTTAATCATTATAAATAAATAAATAAATAAATAAATAAATATTATCCTTTAAAGCCAAAAAACGTAAAATTCTTATTTTGAACTTTCTCACGAGTATAGTATAGAATAGAATATAGTAATCCAATATTACATTATGGTGACCGGATAATGGAACCTTATTCTAAAATTGACGTACTTAATGAACGAGAAATCGAAATGAAAATATTTTTATCATAGAAGTCGAACCAGGTTTCTGTAAACGAATCCGAGCAGTTTAAATGCTTAATCTTTTATGTAAATACCATTAACGTCGAGGGTTAATTTACTTTCAAAATGTACTCAAAAATCTTTTAGGATGTCAATAATTTCGGGTAGATATACACCACTGATAATATCATAGTCGAAAATATTATTGCATCGTAAGCGGGGAAAAGTCATTACTTGACATTTTGGGATATTAAGCATAGTACAATTATTTTTTTCGCACCTACTTACACCACTGTAGTAGGTAAAACGCAATAGGTATTGGTATTATAAAAACAAGATAATAATGCAATCATTGTATATTATGCACGACGTGTTCGTATGCTAGGAAAAGAATTTTATTTTTCCATAAATCACGAAATACATTTTAATAGTTACGAAAATTTTAAACAGCATCCAGGCGAAATCGATTAAATTTTTTGAAATTTTGAAATATTGTTTGAAACAAACGATGAGCAAGAACGTGTTTTCGGCTATTTTCATGGCGAGACTTTGGAATAATATCGTGGATCGGAGTCCACGAAAAGTTTTTGGAATTCCCCCCACCATCTAGATTCCATGCTGGGGGTACATCAATATTTATCGGCAGTTTTTCGCATCGTTCGTTATTTTATTTGACGGGCAGTACACGCCGTGTCTGCCCGACCACAGTTAGCGTAGATTCGGTGACAGTGAGGAATTGATGAATTATATAATCGCATGGCAGTAGACTTACTGCCGGAGGTAGTGGCATGTCACGATGAAAATTATTGTTTTTTCTATTTTCCTCTAAAATCCACAAACTAATCGGTTTAGGTGACGTTTCTCTTTGTTTTGTCTCCACTTACTCCGATCTCTCGACGTAAAAATAAAATAGAGTTCGAACAAATAAAAAAGTTCTACGTTTTAAACTGCCCCCGAAATCTCAAACAAAAAAAAAAAAAAAAAACAAAAAAAAACCATCGTAACGACATGATATTTGTATGGATTTTAAACAATAATATGTCAGTCAAATGATCACCTGTCGTTTTTACGACGGTGTTTGATTTTTACTTTTTTATCGATTTTTTTGTGTTACTGCTCGGAGTAGGCTGTTGACTTTCTCAACCGAATACGTCCAATCTCGCCCGCTATAGATAAATAAACTCTTTTCACGTGCACTTCAGATAGGTCAATTTTCCACGGTCCCAAAAGAGTTTCCAATATCCGGGAAAAACTGTTGAAAAATTGAACGGCGACGATAAAATTCACCATAAACGACATTTCAATGGAGACGACACTTTAGTTTTTTTTTTTATTTACAACACCCAAGAGCTCGGCGTACTTGAAATGCTCGCCAAATTTCAACAATGCTCTTGTGCGTACGAACTAGAATAAGTTTCGAAAAATCGTGTTGGTTATACTTTGAATATCGTGATGGAACTTTGAAAATGAGTACTTTTTAATTTTTTCTCAACGTTTTTACACGGTGATATGTTTAATTCTTTGCGTTAAGTCGTGGAAATTTAACACGATCTGACTATTTTTATTTATTATTATTATTATTTTTTTTACAAACGTTTAAAGTTAGGATTTTAATTCTTACGTATAACACTGAAACATTGGCCCAAATCGATTGATCGAAGAAACGATCATTAATTATTTGAAATCCGATGTTTCCGTCATCGATAATCTTATTGGGAGAGCGAAAAATACCTACGGAGCGAACATTTCGGGATTCTTTCGGTTCTCACTTAGAGTCGTCATGAATGAGTCACTCTGTAGGCGGTCGATAGTGTTAAATCGAAAGTTTCACTCTGAGTATTCGATACTTTGGACAACAGCGATCGCCCTTTAAATCGTGATAATCGTTTTGATCGATTCCGCGACTATATCGATGATTTCTATTGAAAGGAATACGAAAAACAGAAGGCGTTTACCCGAAATTTAATCCTTACAATGTTTCGACTTCAATGAAAACCGGACATAATTTTCAAACGTGTCGCTTTTATCGTACTTCGGCCGCCGATCGTGTCCCACCTGCACGTAATGTACATCATCAAGTTCACGGCGAAGAAAACGGACGGACGACCTGGTTTTTTTTTCCCCCTTCTTTTTATTCCGTTTTCTTCTTTCGTCTTCATTTAAGCGTCGCCGTGGTCGGCTGATATATTATATGACCGCGTGGGTCGACACGTTACTATTTGTACACACACGCACTCGATTTGTCGTCCACGCGTCGAATTTTCCCGGATTCGTCTCGGTCAAGCAGTCACTCCGGCCGTCGTCACGATCGGGGGGGTACAAACGCGAATTTTTCATCTGCGACCGTAATCCCTTCGTCCAAGGGCAGGGCGCGCGCGAACAATAGACGAGATCGGCCGCCGCGATCCGGGTCCATAAATCACCCGTCGCACTCGCTGTTGCAGCTTCCGCCGAGTGATGCGAGAGGAAAACGCGACCCTCGTGCGAGAAAACGGCTCCGCCGTCAAACCGATCTGCGTCGAACGTGTCGGACGTTTTCCTCGCCGGATGGTGGAGGGTGCAAAAGGCTACCGCCGCCGCTCGACTCCTCTCGTCGGAAAACGGTATGACAGTAAAATAATATAGATCGGTCTCTTCAGGGCAACTAGGAAGGAACGATGTGTCGACAGACTTATCGTCAAACCGATCGATCGATTTGTTGTCGACGTCGCCTACTCCACACACGAATCGATTTATCCATCAATTTCTGTTTTTCCGCGACGCACCGTAGTTCAGTTACTAGTTACTAGTATAGTGACGGAGTAGCGAAGTACGTTGTGTTTTCGTATTTTTCACATTTTATATATTTTTTTTTTTTAACTATCATTTGATATAACCATCGATAAATTCAGCAAAAAATATGTTTATCTCAGTCGAAAGACACTGTGATCACACAAGTTTATACATTTTATAAAGTTTTTTGTAAAAAAATGAGTTTGAAATCGGAACCGAATGAAAGTCGAACAAAAGTCACTACTATACTACAAACTTTTATTGTATACCTACGCAAACGCGCGGTTGACATCGACTACACCATACACGTACGTACGGGTTTGTCGACATATAATATTATGTTGACGGTTGTCGTGTTGGAGCTCCGCGAGCGTCGACGCGTAGACACGACGACAAAACGACCAACACGATCCATAAACGTATCAATCTGTCTGTTCGACCGCGATTGACGATTAGTCTTTCGATATATTATCGTTCCGTGTATGGGGGCCCTTTCGTCAACCACAGCGATCTCAGATAGCAAGATAACATTTTTTGATCGTTTTTATGTTATTATTTTTATAATGATGACATTATATAATTATTTGGATTTCATCGTATTTTGATTGAATAATACGATAGTAATGTTTATATATTGTTGTTTGGCCACCGGTTTGAAATTAAATGAATATTAAAAAAAAAAAAAAAATCAATATATTTTGTTATTTAGAAAATGATAATATAATCATTCAATTTTATTATTTAAAAAATATTATTTCCCTGAAATAATATTAATCACGTATATTTAACATTAATCAAATATTATAATTTTCCCAATGTATAAATATTCTATATATAATATAAACGTACATGTCATGTTCAATTTGGGGGAGGAAATTAATGCCCCAATTTTGAAATTAGCACACTCGCAAATTTTGTGGCACTCATTATTAATCAATACTTTTATATTTATAGTAGATACAAATTGTTACTAAACAAATTATTATGTTATACCTGCTCCAGTAGCCGTGACGACGTGTTTTTTTTTCCGACGACTTTGAAAATCTTCCAAAGCCGTGTGAACACGTGACCGTGGAGAGTGAAATAACAATATCGTCGCGTGTGTTTTATATCGTATAACGTGCCCTGTAGTGCGTACGAGGTGTTGTGGTGACGACGAGAAATTTACAAGAAAACGCGTGAGAGAGAACGTTAAGCGAAGACATATAGACATTATAGACACTGGCGTCACGCCGACTTTCAGACGTCACAACGTTTTTTGAATATTACACTTCCTACCTCAAATCGTTTACACGTTTGCTTTTTTTATGTTTTTTTTTTTTTGTTTTGTTTTGTTTTTTGTTTTTTGTTTTTTTTTTTGTAACGACGAATACCCGTGTGATGATTGTGCGCACATAATAATAACGTAACGACTGTTTCGGTGGTACGAAACGACTTTTCGAAAAGCGATAGAAGCCACCTGTTTGCGGTAATCCGTACAGGGTGATATTACGCCGTGCGGCTTTGCGAAACTAATTTCGAGACGAGTTTTCCGAAGAGGAATATTCGTACCGAAACACGTTATTAGGACAGAAATACGGCGCGGGCGAAAAGTGAAAAGTCGTTTCGGATACGAAACGAGCACTACCGCCGCGCCGCGACCCGCACGGCCGTGCTGTCGCGGACGAGACTTTGCACGAAACGAAAAAAGAGCCGACGCGGGAGAAGAAAAACAGATTAAAAAAAAAAAAAAAGTCGATCGTAAACGAATCATGTAACCGATACACGCCTGTCGGCCGGTAGCGATGCCGCGACGGTAGAGAGTGGAATACGGAAAGGGAGGAATGGTTATTAATTCCGATCAGTTTCTAAAACGAGGGGAGGGCGGAGAAGTGAAGAGCGAAATTCCGCCGGTCTAATTTTCGTACGAGCTATGTATTAGCGCCGTCGAACACGTACCCACGGCGCGACGTTGTTTCTACTCGACACGGCCGCGGCGCCGATATTAATATGCTCTCGATCTCGTAAATTCGTCGCTAGTTTTTAATGAAAAAACAAAAAGCAAGAAGAAAAGTCGAACGAATTATACAGGGTGTCCCACACAAAGCTTTACACGGTGTGATTTGACCGTGGACAATTCAAAAGCGTGCGTCTAATTATGTTCATAAGCGTAACAAAACGAATGAAAAAGAAATTTCGATATTTCAATTCGTTTTGTCGGATAAAATAAAAAAAAAAGATAACACGAGACGTGTTGGCGTTTCGTGTCTACGGTGTGGAACAAGAGAAGCAGAGGTACACCGCAAATATTATATTTTATTATCGTCACTGCTCAGTTGCTCTCATGACATGTCTCTTAAGCTTTTCCATCTTGTAGAGTGTGACGTCCCCTCTAACCTTTTTCTCTCTCCTGGTTATGTTTTATTTTTACGAGGTCTCGGGAACTCGACCTCGGTGTGTGAATATTATGGAACAGGGTTACCTCATATAAAGTACAACGTGGAAATTACAATAATTAAGTAATATAAAGCACATACATATACGATACGATACTGATATAGTGAGTAGGCGAACACTGTAAATGTGGCTTGTGGATGATGTTTGAAGGACGTCCGATGGCTTGTCTTCTCTATCCGATTGATCGTCTTCGGATCTCTCCTCGACTCCCTCTGCCTTCGGCTCTCTTTCTGCCTACTGCCGATTTAGGTATTCTATACCGTCTTATACCTATACTGGAAAACCTCCGGTCAGCATCCATTCGCGACCTCGTCGCCATACCACACACTCGACACACTAGCAGTGTTCTACTTATGGGACTATGTTTTTTAAGAAAACGATCGTTACAAGAGTGCAAAATACACGTTTTTTTTCGCGCAAACGAAGTTCTGTTAGTGTTTGAGACCGAATGGAGAAAATCGGTCAGATTTAAATATTATCCGGGATAAAAAGACGTGGTCCTCTGAACCCCCGACGGGCGCCCTGTATGCGCCGTCGTCGTTTCGAAATTGAAATATGCCGACAAATTCTGGACGACGACGGCGGCTACGTTCGCGTCAGGTGTCGCGACCGCGTGTGTCGTCGAGCGTTGTTTTTAATCGAAGCCGGTGGCAAACGTCGCGTGAACGAACGGTTTCACGCGTCGGACGAGTACCAGACGTCGTTTTAACATTGCTGTCAACCGATTTTCCAGAGAGAGTTTCGTTTTTCGTTAAAAAAACACGTGCCTTAAAAAACGCACGAGTACGCGTTTATTTCTTCGACGAAACGTGAAAAGAAAAAAAAACTAAAACGAGAAGCGCAGCCGAATTTCGTTTCGACTTCGTCACGCCGAAATCACAAAGATTTAGACTCCGAACCCAACGACGACACATCATACACAATGCGATGTTTTAATTTTCACCTAGAAACGTTTTTGACACGACTCCAGTGCCGTGGTCCTGGTTTCGTCATTACGTGTCGGGTCATTCGAAAACAGTTCAGGGGTCCGATGATATTACTTTTGAAGCGACGACTGAATAACACGTGAAATCGATTTTTCAACCAAAGTCTCGTTTACAGCGCATTTTAACATATTACGAATTTTACCCGATTCGTTTGTGAGTTTTCCTAAATACCGGGAAAACTTTTGTCGGGAGAAAAGTAGCGAGACGCGAAGAAAGTTCCGTCTAAATGACGAAACTGTTTACCTCTAGAGTAGCTGAACAAACTCACGCATTAAGTTTACAACCCCCCAAAAAAAAGAGTGTCACCGGAAAAAAAAAATAACTGAAACAAACATCATTAAAAACCAACGGATCCTTGGTCTTTACCCGGAATCCAAAATCACGTTCAACTTTTTCGAATCGACGACGATATTAGCATCGCGTTTGTCTCGATTTCTTCTCACCGAAATCCTTCGACGAATGTCTGCCCGAGCACTAATAGTACTCATAATAATATACACTAAACATGAATAGACGACGAGAAGTCACTGTGACCACAGTAAAAAATTGGACATTAACATTGGACACGGCTTAAAAAGAGCTCTCAACGAAGACAATGCCGTAAAAATGCTCGATTTTCTTACCGAAATCAATATTGTAAATAACATCTGATGTACTGAAATGCAATGATCTATTTTCTGTTGATCAAAATACTCATATGATGTAATATTTACACAAGGCTATAGACCTTCGACGTCAAAGTCTTGTTTCTTTCCAATAATAATAATAAAAAAAAGAAACTTCTTATAATAATAATAACACAATAGGTACGCGATACGTGTGTCGTATTATTTATTTTTGCCTAAACTTTCGACACGATTCCCCCGTTTTATCGTCTCATGACCCTAGGGGTGCTTTACGATCAAGGCCCCCGGGTCATTGTTCGCGGCGAGTCATAAACCTAAATCATAAACGAAAATAATAAAGATATAAAATCCCGTTGTCAATAAGTCGTAACAATATATATATATACTATAGCGGGGGGTGCGTATAAAAATAATAACATAACAACAGCGATATCGGCGTTATTATAAGAGCGAGATTTATATTATACTTATAATATAAACCACGTACGTGTTTTCGTCTCAAGAACAGGCCCACGGATTCAAACTAAATAAACTCTTACGGTCGGAGAGTAAAAATAAATTTAAAATTCACAATCGGAGCTATAGTACGAACGGGGACGACGACGACGACGACGTTTGTTTCGCGATACGATCCTAATACGGCGGGCGTGATGAACAACTCGAGCCGAGTGTAAAAATTAAAAAACTTTTAATTATAGTTTATTAAAACGTTTTCGCCTCCCCCATCCGTCGTGCTTACATAATATATATTTATATACGTATACGTATCGTATGCTTTCATCTAAAACACTCGGACTAATTTATAAAATCCCTTTTCCGCGTCCGGACGTCCGTGTTTTTCTCGGTTCATACTACGGACGAGTTATCGCGTAATCACATTATTGTCGCTTTTTTATCGTCACGCCGGGAAATCGCGCCGCCGCCGCCGATATCTTCCTCTCGCGTGGACGTAGTCGTAATTTTCCGACGGAAACTTCCTCGAGTTGGGCGTATACTGTAACGGCGTTGAACACGAGATGAACTAATTCGCCTTTATCGACTTGAGGCCCGCGTGTTATCCACGGTTTTTCCGCCGCCCGCCGTCACTCGGTACGTTCGACGTGCGGACGAGTGATAGAGAGAGAAAGAGAGAGTTTCGTCTCTCTAATTGCGTATACCCGCGGCGGTTTGAAAAATTAATTTTGTTTCACAACTTATTAAACCCGCCGCAAAGGGCGTAAAGTCGAAAACACGAAAACGAATACGTTCGCCGACGTCCGTGCGGTTATTACAATGGAACCCCGATAAGTCGAAATTCAAGGGAAATGCAATTTTTTCGACTCGTCGAGATTTTCGACTTCCTAAGGTTTTAGAAAAAAAATTCGACTTAAAAAGTTTTAAAAATTTAAGTATTAAAGTTTTTAATTATTATGTATGTAAATATGCACATATATTGTACAATGTAAAAAAATGTGATTATACAGTTTAAATAAAAGCAAATTATCACGAAAAAAATATAATAAAACATATGTTGCAACTTTATAATAGATGATTTGTGATTTTACTTTGACTTAAAATTTGAGATTTGCTATTATCAATTTCTACTACATTTAAAGCAGAGTACACTTTATCGTCCACATTACGTCTTAATTGTTCGGTGAATGTCCTTAGCAATATGAGGGCTGCTGTTGCTTGGTTCATTGAAACACGATGCACAGGCTCAGATGATGATTGTTCGATGTCATCAACATCTTGAGTGCTACGTACGGAGTCAGTTATATCGTTGTCTGTCAGAATACCAGAAACGGCAACGTCATTGTCGATTTTAACAAAATCGTCAAAGGTTTCTTCCATGATTCCATAACGACTTGCTGTCATCGCCCATTCTCTGTCATCCGTATCAGTATTTTCGATTATTATAGGCATCAATGTGTCGTCTTTCTCAGATTCAAGTACAAATCCACACAATAAACGCGATTACATAAAATTTTCAGAACGGACAAGCCGATTAGACAAATGTTTATAAAATTATCTGTCATTATCCGTCATATTCAGAGCACAGAATGTTCGAGTTATCTATAGTTTTTTTTTTTTTCGAGTAATCGAGGTTTTCGCAAGGGGATGGAATTTTTTTCGACTTATCGAGGTTCCACTGTATATTATTGTTACGTCGTCGTCATATTGGGTTTTCGCCGCGAATCACAATTGATAACGTCTTAGCGGATCAGCCGCTCCGACGTTTCGCTCTCTCTCGGCCGAGAGTGATGCCGAGCCTTTCGAAATTAAGGTATCCTTTTTTTTTTTTTTTTTGTTTCTCCTTCGAGTCCGCTTCGAAAACTCGCGAACGTTATCGATGACGCGACGTGTGCGTTTGAGACACGAAACGATCTTACGGAGACTATCGTTTCCTCCGCTGCGGACTCCGACTTTTTTGAAGACAAACCGTTTCCCCGTAAGTATTTCCACGTAGCATGAACGACGTGAATCGTTAACGCGTTGTTTGAAAACGCCTATAAATTATCCGTCTGATCGGCTCGGGAGAGATCTCTCGGGTGATTTTTCGCCGTGATAAATGGAGTTAAAATCATCGCCGTCCGGCAGTACATTTAGATACGCTGACGGTTAGGTTAGTCCTGACTACGATCCACTATGTTTGGCGATTTTTCGTCGTGCCAAGACTCCACTTGTGTTCCCGTCGATGTTCGCAAACGATGCAGAGAGTAACTTACGAGAGTGAACGACCGATTAGAGTCGGCTTTTCGTATCGACGATGGACGTTTTTCATACGTGAAAGCCGAGACGAAACAATTATTACACCGGCGGCCGAGGTGATGGATTCATTAGGCAAATCCGTTATCTACACACGACGAGCTGAGTGATTTTCCAATTGTAAGAAGAATTTCGAATTTCCGTCACAGAACGGCGACGTGTGGTGTCGTGTTGTGGTTCCAGTCACTTTGTTACTTTTTCATGTCATAAAAACAGACCACGTACGTCGTAAAAAAATTTTATTTCAATATAGACTCGACCGCGAATACGTTTTATGTGATTTACGAGTCATAGACATCTAGGGTTGGCGCTCCCGGAAATTCCCGGGATCGATCCCGGGAAGGAATAATCCCGTTCCCGGGAATTCCCGACCACGCCGGGAACGGGAATTTCCAGAAATTTTAAAAACTGCCAAAAATGACATTTTTTACGAACCTTTATTCTTGGTTTAGTATTGGTTTATATAGGCAGTAACATATTTTGACTTATGTACTGATTCCGTCAGTACCTACCTATAACTAGTGTTAAATAATTTAAATATCAGAATAAATAATTCATTATAAGTTATAAATTATAACAAATTCATTATTTGATAATGCATAAAATCAAATGCAAAGCTCTTAAAAATTTCAATTATTAACTAATTAAAAAATAAAAATGTTTATTAACTTAAATTATAATAAAAATAAAGATTTGATGCTATATCAATATATTATAGATCAGCGGTTCTCAAACTTTTTTGTTCGTGGAGCCCTTATTTTCCTAAAAAAAATTACGGAACCCAAAAAATCAGAAATGTCTATTTTAGACAACAATAATTCATAAAAAATTATGTCAATTATAAATGATTTGCTTTTTATTTATTTTTTTCTATAGAATACGAATATAAACAAATTATTTAATTAATTTAATAGAAAAAAATATCAAAATATTTTAGTAATTTATAAATTTTAATATTAATGTGATCCATGATGAGAACCACTGTTATAGATTATTGAATATATTTGATTGGTCCTTGTTTTTCTTTTTATTAACTTGGTCAGTGCTAAGTGAAAACTGTAAGTTCTAACTCATGATAACCCTAATATTATGGTCTGTAATAAATAATAGAAGTTTTGATGGTAATAAGTAACTATATATACATATAGTTGATGAATAACATTTTAGCGTTAATGCTTACTCAAAACATTTAGGCCAAATATATACAGCTTATACAATGTATAAACGCACTTTGAAAACTCTATTGTCAATTTTTCTTGTTTTCTAGAGTGTTTCTAAAAACCGGTTAACTTTCTTACATTTTAAATACCTAAAACCTATGTAAATATTTAATATTTCATTATAAAAACTATAGAGGAATTAATGTCGAGCAGCTGTCTTTGCACTCCTTGGCTAGGATACTTAGAAGACCATTTGTTATTTAACTTTTAGTTGTATTACGTCGAAGCAGTTTACAGGTTGTATATTATTATTAGTAAGTTTATTTCTGTTACCTATATTGGCATCACTGTAGTTTGACAATAACCATGGTCCATGACCATTCACCACTACAACAAAAACAGCTACTACATTTATACAATTCTCGACCATTCCGTTAATACTTTATTTATATTTTATATACCTAGTAAATTATTATGGAAGATTTTTCAAATTTCAGATCTCGTAGCGGTGGAATATGGGGTAATCAGTTTATATGGGATTCTGTTAAGTCTACAAAATCTTTAAGCTGGTGGAAAGGTCTTTGTCGTAGTAGTCCTCTACAAAATATAGCTGTAAGAATACTGAGTACCCCTCCCACATCTGCGGCTACGGAGCGGTCTTTCTCTACATTTTCCTCTATTCACACAAAAAGTAGAAATAGACTTACTACTGAAAGGGCAACTAAAATGACGTATATAACTCATTATCATAGAAGTAATATTAACGGTGCCAATAACTCAAAAAAAAAATAAAAGTAAAGTTAACTTGGATCACTTAATGGAAAATGAAGATACTAATTTTGAAGCTGACGATGAAGATACTGAAGATGAAAGTCCTAGTTTTTCTTATGACTCTGATAATGACTCTGATACTTATGATTCAACTTATAAAGATAGTTCAGATAATAATAGTATTATAGAAGATTTAGACTGCAGAAATTCAAATGACTCAGATAATATAAACGATGTGCGTATAACAGGAACTGATATAAACATGGAAGAAGAGGTTGATGGTATGGCAATTGACTTAAAATCATTTGTGTTGGTCAATTTCTTCGGAAATACTTTTTTGACAAAAAATCAAGTTTTTAAGTACGTATGTTTAGTGAAAAGTATTCTGAAAACAGGATTTAAAGTTCAGGGTCTTAAATCAGTTGGCGGATCAAAAAAACATTTTAAAATTATTGATGGAGATGTATCAGTTATAAAAATTACAGATATTATTTCGAAACTTAATTTTCCGAGCAAAACATATGATTACAAAAATAAATGTATGGTGTATATATTTCCTTTAGATATTGATATAAGTGAACAATGAACAGAGTACCTAGTTTATTTGTTTTAATAATTATGACTGTTTTGACATGTTTAATTAATATTAATTGTTTGTAATTATTTTTAAATTTTAAGTAATATATGCAAAAGGGCTATTTTATACATTTTATTTAATTATTTTGTTATTTTTTATAAGGTTAAGTGCTTCTTTCAACTAAAATTTAGCAAAAATCATGAAAATGTAAACGTAATACATCATAATTTAGCCATATGATGAGTTTACTATAATTCGTTCCCGCAATTTATTTATGGTTCCCTTAAATTCCCACGTGTTCCCGGGAATTCCCGGGAATTCCTTCCCGGGAATTTCCGGCGAATGACGTTCCCGGGAATTGCCCATCCCTATAGACATCGCGTGTTTTGGAAATTCGCAGCCCTTCGAAATTCGCCACTGTAAAATTTCTATAGAATATGCTTGTAAACAGTCTTGCATATGTGAATGAATATCGAATCTCCCCGGACGGACCATAGTGACACGATGCTCAAAAATTTAATAAAAAATCAAAATAAAACAGACGCACGTGCACAACTGAAAGCGTCGAAAACGATTGTGTAACGGTAATCGTGAATCAGACGTCACGAGTTTCGTACAAAAACGTGGCGTGATAATTATTGTTATCGTAGTCACTATCACGGGGCGCTAAAGTGGCATTTTAGTTGTTTTACACGAGATCGAACTCAACATTTTAATGCACAGGTTTTTTCGTTTTATCAACACCAGCTGTACATAGCTGTTTTATGAGTATTGATTTTTACTTTTTTTTCTATCGAGTTTTTGAAGACAATCGATTTTTCGGGAAAAATCGAAAAGAAAAAGTCAATTTTGAAAATAAACGACACAATGTGCCTTTTAATCGATCGTCCGTGCGCCATAAAGTTTCATTCTCTCGGATTTGTCCGAAACCAAAGTCGGCCGTTTGAAATATTATGTGATAATAAATTGTGAATTCTCCAAAACGTTTCCAGCGTTATTCATGTGCACGATATCGTACAATCGATAACGCAATAAGCCGGTCCTCGTAAAAAACGACGCGATTAATGTCCGTGTATTGTAGTCGCAACGTATATATGATATTATATAGTATCGCAGTTGGTCCGTTCACGAATCGAATCGTAAAAATCGTCTGGACAATGTATTTTCTTTTTCTCTATCTCTCTCTCTCTCTCTTTCTCTCTATCTATCTCTGTCTCCGTCGTAAATAAAATCATAGTCGTTTTGTCTGAAATAAATATGTCGTCAATCACGTAGATCCGATTGACTAAAATCCTTCACGCAAACACGTCAAACGTTACGACGGCTCTCAAAACGTTCAGAACGTGGTCGATCGGTATTACACGACAACGCCGTTTGGTAAACATCGACCTGAACGTCCGCCCTCACGTGATTAACCTAACACCTGGTTTTTCGCCCGTCGGTCTGGCGATGAAAACGCAAACGCCGAGATTCCCTCAATATAATAAAATATTATCAATGAAAATCTTTCTCTAAATCAGAACGTTATGTCGTGATTTGTTATCGAGTACCGAGTTTGAAAAAATAAAAAAAATAAAAATAAAAAAAATCTCCTAGTCGTAAAAATCGTTAAAAATTTATTTTTCTCATTTAAAGGAGCTGCACAGTGTGTCCTAGTACTCTTAGAAAATAAAAGTCAAAAGCGTCGCACAAAACAAGAGTTATCGCGTAATTAAATTTGTCGAATAGATCCAAAACGCTCTGCTAGTATAATATATATATTTGTAAACGTACTATATTTATAGGTATTGCGGAACGCGGTAAATGCGAGCACAGTTGTCCCGTCGTAATAATACGACGGTATATACGCTCGGAGTTGACCCATTATCCGTTTCTCAGTCGCGTCACGTTTCGCACGAGATAAAATATATGCAATTTTCAATTGCGACCCGTATACGGAGAAACACGAAGAAACGTTTCCGACCCCCCGACACAACGATAGAGGATCGGTGGAGGTGAACCACGGAGGCAGATATTATTATCTCGGTCGAAACGAAGCGCGGACACGGCGTCTGGCGAGCGCCGCAGACACACGGGCGGAGGACCCAGCCGTATCGGTTTGCTCTTCGGATACCGCGCGAGTCGGCCGACACGGGAAACGGAGGAAAATCGGTCCTAAACGAGTCAGGAACGCTCCTATATCGTCGTCGTCGTTGTACCGAATTAAAGTTTTCCGAACTCGACACGTTTCTCCGGACGGTTCGCGCGTTTCGAGTTTTTTTTTTCAATGAGATTTTAACATTAAATCGTAATATCTCGACAATCGCGTTTATTAATCTGAAGTAAATATGAGTTGGTGTAACTCACACTCTTAAATTCGGAGGCCTGATTACAGAATAAAATTTAGCGTATGTATGCGATTATATTAACATTGTCGGTCGGAAAAGCGTCGGTAAGGGAAAAATTAGTACCGAAAGTGGAAAAGCGATTTCTTTAGCTGATTTCTTTGGATACAGAGAGATGGACAATTTACGTGTAGGTGTTGGAAGTCACAGAGTTCTCCGCCATAGTTGGGTAGGGGACAATGTACGGAATACTGTTATTATATTAGCATATGGCTCCGGCAAGCACAAAATAATAAATAGGTAAAATATATAAATTTCAATAGTATAAACTAGAATAATAGTCATAGAACAAATTAAAAGACTTAGTACTAATTAAATTATATAGTTATAAAATAGTCAAAAGAAAGCAGTTAAAATTAAGAAGGGACGAGGTGGGGGAGGTGGTGCTGTACCTTCTCGTGGTCTCCCCTGTTTAGTAGTGTCATTGTTACCAAGTAATATCAAAGTTCTCCACTTAAGAAATTATACAACTATGACACGAAACAAAACAGCACCAAATTGGCGGCCAAACGTCTTAGGACCTCCTGGCCATACCGGCAAAACAGCCTTTTTCAAGGCTACTAGGACACATGCTTTGGAATACTGTTGAGTCCCAATTTAAACGAGTGGTGTGGTAGTAAGCTGTGACCAGTGCGTAATCTGGTGAATTTCGTTATAGATGCGCAGCTCGTATTTAGGGATTGAACAACCATGGTTGAACAGGGATGATTTTAAAATATAACGACCTATAACCAAAAGCATAAGACTCTGGTAGGGAATCCCATTCCAGCTTGACTATAAATCGTTGTGTCTGGAAAACGATCATGAGTGAAACTCAAGCAATCATTTTTTTTTTAATATCCACTTGTTAAGTTTTTGAAAAATGAAAAACCTTGCGGTGCAATTTTCAAGTCGCAAGTCAAAAAGTACTAGAATAATAACAAGATAAGTCTATGTCGATTTAATTAAATTCATAAAAATGCTCCGTTCCGCTGTATTTAGGTATTTCCAGCTAAAATAAAAATAAAATATTAACCCTGACCGTAGTAGGCTGGGACCAGTGCGTAATCTGGTGAATTTCGATATGGCTGCGCAGCTCGTATTTAGGGATTGAAACTATGGTTGAATAGGGGTTTCGCGTTTGATTTCATGACGATTCGTGCGGCCAGTCGGTTTTCGTGATGACGGCGTGTTTTAACAGTTATCGGAACGATAACGGTCGAGATATAGCGGTTAGACGACATCGCGGAATTTCACATGAACCGTATTACACGCGAACACTATCTGTCGGTTCCGGTATAACAATCGGACCTTTTGCGGCGATTTTCTTCCTCTTCAAAAAAAAAAAAAATAATAATAATAAATAAATGTCATGTATTTCAATGTTTGGTTATTATATGGACGTAAATCGTAAAAACGAAAACGTTCGATTTTTAATAAAGATCGATTTTAAAATCGACCCGTGAAAATAATGCAGCGTGCACGTCGTCGGCGGTCGAGCGGAGAAAAAAATAAATATTAAATAATCGTAATGAATAAAAAAAAAATAAATATTTTTCGATTTCTACCGCTCACGTAAAACGTAAAACGACATAAAATGTGCTCCGGTGTGACGCGTAAACCGTACGTTTTAGGGACACCGTCGGGGATTGGAAAAAAAAGTGATTTGGTCCACTCGGGATTTGAAAAACGTTTTTTGTTTAAATAACGGTTTTTATTCGGGTCTTCGTCTATTTCGTCTGTCTAAACATCGTTCGAAAACACAGGATTCGTGTTTGAAAAAAAAAAACCCAAAAAAATAAACCGTTGTTTTAAACCGTTCTTTACTGTCGTGTTTGAAACACGCGAATACACCTCTATACCCGGGGATTCGTCGTGACGTGGGCGTATGACGTCGAAACGATATTACCGCGGTAAAACATCCGTGTTCGCGGACACCCGTCGGTCGCGGGATCTGTCCGTTGTCTGGAGGTTTTTGCGCCGTACGACAATAATCGCGACTATAACGAAACAACAACAACAATAATTGTATACTATTATTATTATTATTATTATTATTATAATATGTCGTCGACCGTACGACGGAATCGCTTCGTGTGTACCCGCTATTATCGGAAACCGTATTTGTGCATGTCACAAAACAGATCAAAGTCGTCGGATTTATAGCCATAATGCGTGCCGCTCGTCGATGGAAATTTCGCATGCGTGGGCCACCGCCTCCGCCGCCGTCGCCGCTACCGTACCCACACGTGTGCCATACGAATGCCAGAGTTAATAATAGTAATAATAACAACGACGACGATGGTAATAATAATAATAATAATAATAATAATAGACATATGACAGCAATATCGTTCTCGTAAATCACGGTCGCGCAATATTTAATGATATCGTTTAGGTGAGTTTAATACACGCGCCCGTGTTATTACGCGTAACAAACGGGGGGCAGACATACCTACCGACTCGCGTTGTATTTTGAATAATAATCTTCGACGGTGTTGTTTGTTTGGTTTTTTTGTTTTTCCTTGTGACTGGCTTATCGTTTACGTTTTTCACGGAACTTCTAAGATCGATCTTACGACGACGGAAGTGTAGTATAAAAAAAAAAAAAAAAATTAATCAAAACTACAATCTTTTTCGGATATAATTACACGGCGTTTTTATGGTTTTTGAACACAATGTTTTACGTCTTGTATCGGTGACGTAAAACTTTGATTTGTAAACACGGTCGATAAAAAATAGTGCATCGTACAACGCGTATACGTTCAACCACGTGCTTTAGTATAAAAAACGAACAGCTTCAAATAATATCGTTTTATCTTTACACGTTATACTCGACAATCACAAAGATCTATTCCGATTTATCTGATGAAACCGATCATACGCGTATAGACGTTTTCGATTTGATTTCGTAGTCACTTATAATACAGTGCCCGTCGCGACGTTTTGAATCGTTAATTCGCTGCAGAACGGTAGAGCGATCCACTAGTTATAAATATCGACTCCTCCAAAGAAAAGGGATGTAACTCGAATTTTATCATTTTTCACTTTTTGTTGAAATGTGATAAAGGAATATGTTCTGTACCTCTGGCGAAAACGGCAGTAACTTTACTACTCCAAAGAGGTTAGAAATCATAATATTATGAAATATTTCAAACAAGTACATATATTATCGAATTGAAATAGACGTCGAGGGACAAAAAGCGCAGAATGCCAACTCACGTATGCCAACCCACGGATGAATTTATCCTGCTATTTATGTATTATATAAGTTAGGTCACTATGAATGTGTACGTATATATGCCACAAAGAATATCTCGTGGGAAATTGTCATTTAATTCACTCGTATTTTCATAATAATACATTCTCGGGCCAACGCGTTAATAACGTTCGAAAACAATTTTCATTTTCGTCCGGCGTATTTTTGCGTCAAGACACCCCTATAGCCGGAAACAATCCGGAACCGGAGGTAGTCGTCACGTCATTCACGAAATTTTTTCTCCAAATATTTGTCTTCGTTTTCCAAGTGGTTTACCCGACTCGGAACACGGAACGCGTTCAACATCTCGAGGGAACGGTATCGATTTCCTCAAACAATACATACGTACGGAAGCGGGAAGAAAACTTATTTACAGCGAACTTTAAACGATTGAAATGTGACGTTTTTATTTTGTTTTTTTTTTTTTTTTTGTTTTTCGTGGAATATCCGCGTTTTTCGAAATACCATAACCTCACTCGTAACAATAACGTCAGCTACGAAATCGCTTGGGCCGCTAGACAACAAAACGGGAAATAAAACGCTGTACAATTCGAGTCGGCTAAAACATACGTAATAATATCAGGTACACTGACTGACGATCGTCATTGAAATATTCTCGTTTTTCAACTCCAAAAACGTTTCCACTGCGTCGACGCGGTCGATCGTTCGAGTTCACGACCCGTTCTGCGAGCACACGAATTCGGGGTCGTCCCGGACCAACACGGAATCTATGATTTCCGAGTCTTTCGCCGCATCACGTCGACGTCGACGAGTAACCGAGACCGAAGTCATCGAAACCCATTAAAACACGAAGTTTACAAGACGTGTGATCGGCGATAAATACGTTTGTCTGATTCGTCGCCCACAGACTGTTTCGCGTTTCGTGTCGTTACTGTTTTAAAATCCGATTTTGATTCGTTAAAACCAATCGACGTCATCTCGTTAGGACGTCATCGATACTATCGATCGATGCTGCGATAGACTATATATTTTGTTTCGCCGACAACGGATCGGCTCTTGTGAATCACTAAACACCGTTTTAAATATTAAAATATTTGTTCGTTATTGCAATTATTATTATTATTGTAATATTATTAATATTTTTATTATCATCACAATGCTTTTTTGTTCTACGTCCGTAAGCACATTCAAGTGCACGCGTACGCGTATAAAACGTATATACGCGCTATAAAAATATTTGATTACGGTATTAATAATACAAAAATCAACCCATTAACATAATTGGAAAGTTGAGTGCAGTGTACACACGTCGGTGCGCGCGTAGTACGACGGCGTCATAGTCGTTACTCGTACATTACGCATTTATGAATTCCGGACACTCTATAACGCGCGGCGAGGTAAGTGAATAGTTTTATGCGGAACAATACTCGACCCGAAAAACGTGTCCGAGAAAAAGAGAAATACAAAGTAATAATAATAATAATAATAATAATAATAGCGAAAAACCGAGTGCGAAATTTTAAATATATATTACAGTAGATTCTTAATAAGTCGAACGTCGCTATCTCGAATTTTTCGTTACCTCGAACTACATTGAATTCCCCTTGAAACTGCTATTACACTTCATAGTGTTTTGCTCTCGATATCTCGATATAAAATTAATCGTTTTTCGTTATCTCGAGTACACAAATAGTATTTTATTCACATTGTGTGGAAAAGGATTATAATTTACACGTATTTGGAACATGGACAAATAACAAAATTTTATCAGAAACCACCGAAAATACCAGCGATAGTGAAGACGAACCACGAAATGAGAAAGAAGTCACTTTTGAAGTTACAATAGTTTAGCAAGCTAAACATGCTTCAAAAATATTAAGGGATTTTGTCGAGACTACTACAGTTATGGAAGACGTCGTGGCAGAAAGAAGTAATAATAAGCAAACTTAAATGACAGATTTTTTTGAAAAAAAAATTATTCGTTCAATCGTGTATTCAGTTGTTTCAATAATTTCAGTATTTTAAGTATTTAAATTATGGATTTTAAGCATTCGTATTATGTAATATTCATATCCATACATATGTATATAATATGTATTTAAATTTTATACAATTTTTTAATAAAACTCGATATCTCGAAGTTTTCGATATCTCGAACTTTTTCCCGTTCCCCTCGAGATTCGACATAACGAGAATCTACTGTATTATGATAATAGTTTCTGGGTTTTCGGAAATCGATTCGCTCGGAAATTAATTTTCGACGCGAGTTGTTCGCTGTGAACGGTGGTAAAAAAAATGCCGTACGACGAGCCCTTGAGACTGCACGTGAAAAACATTCTTACCGAAAAATCGTCCTCGTCGAATATGCACGCGCCAACGGTGACGGCGTAATAAACGTGCGTGCGTAGAGCAAAGCGTTCGGGTATCTGACCTTCGCGTGCCTTGGCGTTGGCGACGCACGCCGCAGCGGGTGTGCGCGCGTACCCACGCAGTATTATCCCTATGAAATATTATGTCGTTACCGTATACCGCATGAACGACCGTGCGCGGAACGTCGTCGACGGGAACGATTATGAAATACACGTGCCAACGCGGCACCGTAGATCACGTTCTATCGCGGCCCGAATTTCGACGAATTATCATCTCTCTCACGCTCCCCGTCGCTCCCAGTCCCCTCGAAAGATCAACTAGGCGTATAGATAGATCTACTCTGATGTGACGGGGGGGAAAATAGAGAGAATCACTCTCTCCCCCCCCCCAAAAAAACCCTATAACTCAATCTATTTTTAAATTTTTTTTTTTTTATAATAAACGGGTAATAACCCTTTTATACGAGCAGCATAGGTTTACATTTTTTAAATATTTTAAGGTAAGAACAGAAAAAAAAAGGTGAAAAATAATAACGCCAATACAAATACCGAATAATAATAATTAGATACGAAACAATACAAAACAGCACTCCATTATTATCAGTGTTGGGAATAGATAACTAATAATTTATTTAGATAAAGATAAAGATGATCATAAACATTTTTATCAAGATACAGATAAAAATAATTATAATAAATTTTATCTAGATAAAGATAAAAATTAGTACATTTTTATCTAGATAAATTTGAGATAATTTCATGTTTAATTTTTAAAATATTCAGGATCTACATCCTACAGGTATAAGGTAAAAAAATAAAAATACATAATTTAAAACATTTAAAAATACATGTATTTTTTTAAATAAACTTCATAAAAGACGACAAATCATTCTCTGACTTGAAATTAAAATAATAATACATTTCTGCATTTTTTAACAAATTGTTGCGTATGGCTACTTCACTTTCATGATAGTACATATTATAATCTCCTTTCCTGGGCCTCCACACGAGTTTTTCTCAGTAATCTTTTCGATTAATTAAAAAAAAATAAAAAATTAATAAAATAATATATTTTAAATTTCCTTTTTTTTCAGGCCATTTAAATAAATTACCTATCTAGATAGATACTCATAGATAACTAAAATTTTGTCTAGATGAAGATAAAGATAACTGAAAATAAATTTATCTAGATAAGATAAGAGATAAAAAATTGTTATCTAGATAACTTATCTAGATAAATTTATCTAGATATTTCCCAACACTGATTATTATAACATCATAATGGTAAGTAATTAATTTACGACTAAATTTAAAGGTAAATATAAATTCCTTTAATTAAAAAAAAATACGTGACACAAAGAAAAAATCTACATGATCAGTAATAAGATTTACAGTTGTATTTTTAAAATCTCAGTATTGACGCCTCCGGTGGGGAGGGGGGCCGATTCTCGAGTTAATTCACGTCAAAACACGTATTAAGTTTACGTAAATTCTTTTCTAAAAAAAAAATGTTCTGTTACGCACGTGCACGTCGATTACGATATGACGGCGAGGAATCGAAACCGATCGAGGCTCGAAGCGTCGTCGGCCGCTGCGACTGCAACACTAACGGAGACCACACCTATACGAATAATAATCCGTGTGAAAAACTAATCAAGTTGGTAGACATCGACCGTTCGTCGCGTCCGTCGTACGAGTAGTTAAAACAATCGGCGTTTCGGTCCGATTATATGACTCGTACATACAGGGTGTCTCGCAACGAACGGAGATTTACACCGAGCGATTTTACCCTGAATGAATCTCGAATTGAATTTTTTTTTGATTCGACGATTTTACCATTAAAAAATGTTATTTTTACTATTATTTAAATTTGAGATTTTTATTTTTCTTCAATTTCCTTAAACGATAAACACTAATGTATTACATAATATATTTTATGAACCCCACCGCTCTGAACTTGAATCATTTATGTCATTTGATAGAAAATAGAAAAAATAATTACTTTATCCATAAAAAGAAGTCATATTAATGTATGAAACAAATAAATTCAATAGAATGTCCACGGTTAAATCCCATGGTGTGAATCTCCAAAAGACACCTCGTACGTAAGTCACGACCTTACTAAACGCGATTTTGCGATTTATTTAGCGATTCGGTAGTTTTTAAGATTTTTTTTCGCATCTACCAAACTATTGTGACTCGACCGAATTATAATATTATATAATATCACAATTCCTATAGGACGCGTTTGCCGTTGGCAAATTTCCCGACAAATCGCATATTTTATTCACTTCGAAATCAAAATAGTTGAGGTTTTTCGACGGTGAATCGCGGTTAAATCTTCGGTCGACCTTCGAGTCGCCAAGTCGGCGTCAACGATTTTTTTTTTTGATTTTTTTCCACCGGAAAACCAATTAGGAACTTTAAACACGTCCACCGTAAAAACGGGAAAACGCAACGGTTAACACCGTAGCTCCGACGCAAGTCACGAGCGTCCAGCGTACATTGACGGTAAGCGGAAGACGACCAAAACAACGACGACGATTATTCACACTCGCAGGACGCAATAGCGTTCTACGTATTCTGCGGTTCGCTCTTGGCGGTCTCGAAACGATTATATTATACCGATCGTAAAACGATAAAACTCGGCAACGGCCACGGCGAAAACGGTGAAATTCGCCGAACGAAGAATCGCCAATCCGCGCCCGCATTGCGAATCACGTTCGGCGAACTTACCTGTATACGTATTGTACACACACACACACACACACACACACACACACACACACACACACACACACACACATATACATATATGTACACGTGCTCGACTCGGACTGTTGCCCGTGCATACGCGATACGAGTGATAAAATACACGCGCGCAACGATGTTGTTATTACCGTCGTGTTGCGTGCGAGTGCGACCACGTCGCGGACGGCGGAGAAAAGAACGACGTGGACCGAAAGCACATTACGCTAATGGAAACTGCAATAATCCCACGCGCCGCTAAGAAGACGCGCCAGACGGCGTGTGCCCCCCTCACCCTCGCAACCAACCAATTCCCTTCCGCGATTTTCCGTTAAATATGCACGTCGTCGGGTAACAAACGTCGTCGGTAACAAACACACACACACACACACACACACACTAACCGTGACTTCGAAAACCACAACGACCTGCCCGTGAAAAGAGCTACTGTGAGCTGTAGCAAAAACATTATTTAATTATAATTATTATTATTTTCTAACACAGTGACTTATCTAATGGGATCCCTGGCAGACGCGTTACAGGATTTTCCGCCGACTTCACCTCCCCGTGCTACACCGTCACCGTCCAAATCGAGTTAACGTTTTTTTTTTACTCTCTTCGTCACAATCCAAAGTCGTATGACCCCGTATGTGTGAGTGTGTGTGTGTGTGTGTGTGTGTGTGTGTGTGTGGCTTGAGATTTCCACGAATCGACTCGCGCACACACACACACACACACACACACACACACACACACACACACACACACACACACACACACACACACACACACACACACACACAGTTATGTTATATTTATATATTTGCTCCACGAAGTTATAAAACCAAAAAAATCCCGGTTATGATGGATGGCATTTCGATATATTCATCGTAGGCGAGCCAATGAAAAATAAAGATAGGTATATCAAAAAAAACTTTTATTTATTCTTTTACTTTTTCTTTACCACCCGATTTTATCTACTTTTTTTTCTCGTCAATTCATGTCACTCGGAAAACACGCACGGACCGATACCGTGAAGAATATGAACGAACGATAGGGGAAGACCTTTTTGTTTTTCTTCTCTCTGCGTTTTCGCCCCATGTGACGTTTTAATGGCTTTGATTTCGAACGAAAAAATGACATCTCTCACGCGGCGTAAGTCGATGGCGGTGCGAGAGACAAAAAAAAAAAAAACACAAAAAAAACAACAACAACATAACCGTCGCGGATTACTCGCGCCTTTTCCCGACCTCGTCCCACGCCCGCACGACACTCGCTTCGCGGCGGGTCGAAAACAAAAAAAAATATATATATATATTTATAAAATAAAAACGAAAACGAAAAAGAAAGAAAACTTCTCGCGGCGGCGGCGGCGGACGAACGAGGCGCAAAGTTTCGACGTGGTTTTGTCTCTGGCGTGGCGGAAAAATGATTATCATTTCGGAGCGGGGGAGAAATCGGGTCGCCGGAAGAACTGGCGTACCGACCGGACGTCCGTTTTCTCGTTCGTAACTGTCGCGGTCGCGAACGGGCGGTTTTCGTTGCGCGTCGTCCGCGTCGTGATAAATCGTATAAAAGTATACCGTCACCGCCGCCATCTATTGTTCGTCACTCTATAAATATATACGAGTGAAGTACTGCAAGCGTATCGACAACACCCCGCGAGATTCGGGTGTCTCGGAGTAGCGGACCGCGGCGTTTTGTTTCCAAAAAGTGTTTTTTTTTTCATCTACGAATAACGCGTACTTTTGGTACATTTCACGAACACGACAACCTAGTGATATTATACGTTAGCGTTTTCGACACACGCACGCACGCACATGCACGCACGTACGCACCAAGGACGTATTTCTGGGGGGGGCGATGGGGCGATGTGGCGATCGTCCCCCCCCCATCTGGACCATTTCAATTTTTTTTTTACTTTTTTTACATTATCTGTATTATATTATAATAATCATTAGAAAAAAATTACGAAATTATTGAAAGTCATAGATTATGATATAGGTGTGTAATATATTGATAGAAGCGCTCGGAATTTACCCAGCTCGTATGTTATCGATTTTAATCGATATTTTTTTTTTTTTTGTTAAACACGAAATAGTAATGATATTATTGTAGTACACGAATACGTCTTCACAATTCACGTAGTACACTAGGTGCGTGAAAAATAATAGATAGATTTGCTGAACACAAACGATTCTAAGAATTTGTTTTATAGAATAATAACTTTAATTAGTTTGTGCCTCATTTAAAAGAATTTTCATTTATTTTTAATCCTAAATATTTTAGTTAAATTATTTTTTATTCCTCAACATAACAAGTCTAAAAGTCGCCCCCCCCCCTGAAAATAGGGTACGGGACGCCCTTGGTACGCACGCACATGGACGCACGTATGCACGCACACCGACGTGTATATGACGGAGTATAAAATGTACGCTCACTTGATTTTTTCCCCCTCCGTGGCCGTACAAACAGATATAACCATGCAGGGCCGTAGGGAAGTGGGGTATTGGGGGTCATGACGACCCGTCATCGTAACGTAAGTCGGCATTTGGCCAGTCAGATTTATATTGACAAAATTCCCTATTTAATGTATTTAAACAAAAAATTTAATTTAATTTATACGGAAATAAATTAATGAAATATTTTATAATTGTCACACACGCGCACACACACAAGAAATTTTAAAATAGTCCCGACTCCCGATATCAGTGGGCGATCGATTATAGATAAAAATAAATGTATGTTTAGAATACCACAGAATAAATTAAATGAGAATACGGTCTACCGATATATATTTTTAGAACTTCTAACAAAACTGATCTTATGGTACTGAACTGATCTAAGGACATTTCGGATGAGATTGACATGACTTCAATGATTGAAAATCGGGCAACTCTTAAAGAACGCTGTACAAGTTTATAGTCCACAATATTATTGTATAAAAATTGTTTCTATTATTTTATAATTTAAATTTATAGTATATGAGAATGAATTAAAATCACATTGAAAATATTAGTTTTATTAATTTTTTAATTTTTTATCTACCAATATACTTTTATAAGTTTTACTTATTTTAACAAATCATTTACCCAATTGATAAATTTAATAATATAAACATCTTATAGGTACACATAGGTACATAAGTTCATTTGGTTTTTTGACTTAACTAACATAATATGTATTTTACTAGAAAAACGTTATTTTAAAATGTCATCCGTTATTATTGTTTTGATTATATTTATATATTTATTTATTTTTATGAATATAAATTTAGTATTTGGAGTCGGAAATTTGGTAAACGCCCCCCCCCATCAGATTTTTCTCGCGACGGCCCTGTAACAACCATGTTAAACAAACGCGTTTTTTCCAATGGAAAATCTCGGTACACGTTTCGTTTACTAAACTTCGATTTTCTCGAATTACTTTAATTTCCAACGTACGTGCAATGAAAATTAATGTCCCCCCCCCCATCGGTTTTACTGATTGTGCTGGACAACGAGACGCGCACCGGTACATCGTCCAGACCGCGCGTTTATATACGTCTGTTCGTGTACACGCACGTATACTCTTGATACGTATTATTGTGGCGGAAAGGATTTACGGTTCGCCGTGCGATCGCGCTTATCAATATTCGATGCAGCGATATTGCGTATAAATTATTGTTCTTGAAATTCGTGTCTCTGTACGTCGGCAGTAGCGTGTGTGTGCAGGTCGCAAACAAGTTTTGGAAAATAAATCAGAGTTTTAAAACTGGATACAGTACGAACATAATATAGCTGGTGGTACACTCAGTATCGTATTTACGTAAAACGTGCACGGGTGGTTATGCCGCGATTCGTTAAGCTTAAAGCCCGATATAATATCGAGTAAATATGTTAGCGAAAGTTCGGTTCCCATTTATTTCGGAGAAAATCGGATAGTGAGCGGAACGAGAAGGAAGCAGAGCCTACCTCTGCCCCCCGCCACACCGGTAAAGGTGGGTTGTTTTAGGGCGAGGAGGTCAACAGTTGGAATCCCGTAGTGTACGGTACACGTTATACATAATATGTGTATTGTACGAAGCAATGTTTTTAATAATGTCAAACGAAACGAATGATAATATACGCTGTTATTCAAACCATGTCGTTCGATTGAATAAGTGACTATGGTTCGGTACGGCGGTATAATTATCATACGACGTACGAGTGTAAAAATATATAAAAAATTAAAAGAAAAAAGAAAAACTGAGAGTGTCATGGGCGACCCTCGGAAGATGTGAAAACGGTAGGTATATGTGAGCTTAGGAATATAGATTTAATATGTAGAATTTGAAGTAAATATTCTTAACTTAAAAGACATGCTTTAATAATATTTGTTTAAATTTTATTTTCCGGACACAAAGCGATATTCAATTCAATTATATATTTTGAATAATATGAAAGTAATAGTTGACTGAAATCATAAATAGGAATGGAAATTTATGTTCTCAGTTAAAGCAAAAATGAAAATGTATCAAATAACATTTATTAGAAAAAAAATATATATATATATATGTATAAACAATGATCATGTAGAAACATGTCAAACGAGCGTTACGTGAAAAAGGTAACGCTCGAAAATTTCTCTGCCCAAACGGAAAGGACTGAACGCCGCATAAGATATTTTCACATCAAAAAACTATAACGAAAAAAAGACTTTTAACCGTCACTAAAAGTACAAAACGATTTGATCGAGGGTTTTATGTCGTTATCGTAGACTATCGTTGTGCGAGCCGATGAAAGATTGGACACACAGTCGAAAATAATATTGCACATTATTTTATGTTTTAGTCGTAAAATCGAATCGAAAAGAAATAAATATATGAATTCATATTATAATACGTCGATAAAATAGTAATACACCGTTTGAAACGTAGGTAATCCAATAAAACGCGTGATACTAAACACACACACACACACACTCACACGCTGCACGCATTCAATTTAATACGATATGTTTTATTCGAAAACGAATACCGCATTACCGCGCGTTTGTATGTTTCGTTTCCTCGGGTGAAAATATAAAACATTTAATATTATGTGTATCGTACACACGCGGTAAACACACATACGCGTGTATACACGTAGGGACACCTGTGTAGTACAAACCCGTTGTTATGAAGGGTAGGTGGAAAAAAAAAGGTAAAATCCACTGGATTTCCGAAAAACCCACGGCGCGCCAGCTATCGCGTCGTCGTCCGCGATCCTTTCTCTCACTCTCTCTCTCTCTGTCTCTCTATCTCTCTCTCTTTTTCTCTCGAATGTACGTAATATTATACGCAGAGTCTGTGTGTGGGTATTTTTTTTCCCCAAACACTACACGTATACATATACGATGTGCTGTTTTATACGCGTACGGTCTGGGATACGATCGGGAAGAAATCCCTTTCCCGTTTTTAGGATTCTCGGCTAAATTGTCTTAGAAAACGAGCCGGGTTCGATTCGACTTTGCGTCCCCGCAGCCCGGCCCCCCGCCCGGCGACGTATACTCCCGCGAGTAGGAGAAATCGTCCGACGAACTCTCGTCCGGCCGACCGTTCCGACTTCCTCTCCGATCCCCCCCTCCCCCTCGGCCTCCGTCGTTGGTCATCCTGGTTTAACCGTCCCGAGATACGTATATCCTACAACTTATGTATATGTCTACGTAAATAATATTATACGAATACACGTGTATATACAGAGTGTACACTACGTTCAAAACTTACACTCCGTTTGTTTCCAGAACAATAACGTATTGATCTCTCTTCTGCTCGGCCTATCTACATCTGGATGTACATAATACTCGCTCGAGTGATCAACGGTGGCGATGTCATCGTGAAGTTTTACTACGACCGTCACGACTTTTTGACACTCACACACGTATACAGAGTGTTTAGCGATATTTCTCCAGGTAATAAGTATAAAAGAATTGGGGTTTTTTTTTTTTTAAGACTCACGCTAAGGCTAAGGTCTACGAACGGTTCGTATTTTAATATTTTAACACTCGACATTTTAAATGTTTCGGTAACAAAATGTTTTTTTGAAAACGACTATGTATTTTTAATGTTTTCGAAAATTTAAATATCCACTTTTTATTTTTCGCTACCTACCTATATGAATTTTAATATTCACTTAGTTTCCAGAGAAATGTTGTATTATTTACAATGACGTATTATCGTTGTATTTATAATAAAGCTTATTCCGTTTTCTGCTAATTGTACCTTCATGGTTTTAATACTCCGCCAATATACTATCGACTGTTCAGTAGTACCGTGAGAAATCACAATATTCAAGGTTCATATTTAAGGTAAAATAATAATAAAAAAAAAAATTTAAAAATAAATGAATAGCGACAGCATTAAAAAATAGATCATTCCTCCGCCGTAATAATACGTGTACAGCGCCATTGTGTCACGCAGAATATTCACCAGCCGTACCTGATATTAGCGTTCGGATCGGTGCAGGAGCACAATAATAATAATAATAATAATACGTTCGGATGATTCCGTTGTGAAATATTAAAATAAACCAAGACCGCGTTTTGCGGTTTAACACTGTCGAATAAATTCAGGTCAATTTAACGTGAAAATACAGAATTTTCGTTTCGAACGTCATATTTTCCGATAGCGCGGCAAAAACATCCTCCGACGAAATGATCGATAGAGCGTGGACGTATTTGTGACGTTTATGTGTGTGAACGCTTGTACCCTATATACGTTCTTTTTGATAAACTAGCGTGAATTCGAGGACTGCAGAGTTCAAACCGTACGCGACTGAAAAAAAATTAGGGAAAGGTGTCTCGTGTGTGTCTTATGATATTCAGTTGGAAACTTTTATTATATTATTATTATTCTCCGAACAATCTCTCGCACAGTAAACGACTGCTATGTTGGAAAACATCGACGGCTGCTGGAACGACTTAATCGACGCGACCGCGAACTCCGTCGAACAGATCCCTGGGGCGCACCCAGGAGTTTTTTTTTTTTTTGAGGTGGACTAAATGAAATTATCTTTTTATAGTAATAGTATTTATTTTTAAATATAAACGAAAATCAATTAAATTTTCTGTTTTGCCTCTGTTTTTAATCTGAGCTTTAAAAATATAACTATTATAGGGGACCCACATATTTTGAATAATGTTTATTTTTTCATGATCTCTTAGTTTTTTGTTCACATAATATAAAGATATATCATATTTTAGTACCATGTTATTACGGTCATTCAGTTGGATATTAGAGTCGTTTGATGTAGTTGTAGCAGTGTTGTTTATTGTTGATGAACTATATGCTGCGATTGGTGGTTTTTGGTTTTTTGATTCTGGTAGTTCAACATTTGGTGTGGTGTTTGACTCGACTTTAAAATAATTAAGCAGTGACCAAGAACGACTACGTTTCTGATTCATTGTATTGAAATGCTCTTATAAGAATTAACAAAAAATAAATAAAAAATTCACTTGTGTCTAACCAACGACGTTGACTTACACGGTTATACTGATTAAATGTAGTCACAATGATGCCTGTAGGTTACGAATTACGATAAACAAAATCTCATAGATAAAAGTGTAATCATAAATTACTATACGTAGTATATTGTATTGTCGATTTATCATTAGAAATTTAGTTAAAGTTTATTATGAGAAATTCTCTCAAATCTGTTTTTATACGAACGCTAAATGATTCAAATGCTAAATGAATGCAGCCCGTATTAAAGTGTAGTTATTGAACACTGCACTTGTATAACACAACACAATAGCATAACCAACAATTTTTTGGGGGGAGGGGGCTAAGGCCCATTAGCCCCCCCCTTGGGAGCGCCCTTGATGAATCCGAGATCGACTTGATCTTGTAAAATGAACACGATAACTGCTACAGTCTCCATTGTGCGTTAACACTACTATTGCTAATATTGTGACGACGGTACTGTCGTTGGACAAATAGGTGCGGAAAATCAAAAGTTTTTTGAAAATTACCACGACCACCTTGTTCTATCAAATACAAAAATGTAATTAAATTACAATAATATAAAACATAAGTGTGATTTTACACACTAAAACGGTGTTTAATAATAAAATTCTAAAAAAAATTTAATGATTCTAAAATTATTTTTATTTGTACCAGAGACCCGTTGAAAAGAAAACTACTCGATACACAGTGTTAAAAGTTGATGTATACATTTTTTTTATCTCGCTGAACGTCTTTTACGCGTAATTATACTTTACACTTTAAAGCCATAATGATGCGTTTTTATTTTATTGATCGTCCATCTTATATACAATCGAATAATAGTAATAATAATACAAAAAACAAATTAAAAAAAAAAATACATTTTAACGATTTCCCGTGGTCCGTGTACCTGTACACGTTCGATTTTCGTTTTATTCCTCATTCCCCCGGGTCTCGCGATCGCGGCATAGTCTACTACGGTAAGAATAATCCAATAGATCGAATGATGCGTATGGTCAACGAGCACCGCACCTTATTTGGTCTATAGTTTTATTATAATGTTATCTTAATATGTGTTTTCTCGACTATTACTTACTTTCTGTTTCAAAATATTGAATGATTTAATGTACACAAATAAGAAGTCTCTATTTCACGTTTATCTAAGAATACATACGTGTTTTTAGAGAAAAGGTGTTAAAGCCCGTGTAATGAAAATACACGTGTACACGTGTATTGAGAGTCTATATACCCGTGTACTCGTGTAATATAGAATCCGTGTGCCCGTGTGAAATTTCCGTCTACCTACGCTGATCTGAAGAAGATCTAAAAAGGAGAGCCCAAAAGTACGTACCCTACATTAACCCCCCCCCCCATGTTATCCTACAAATATTTTAGTAAGTAATTTAAAACGATATGTCATAAAAAAAAAGTATCTACTCGTATATTATAAATTAATATATTTATTTTTCTAAAAATGTTTAAGGTTTTATTTTCTTTCAACAAATGAAATCATTTAAAACTTAAAATATCAACATTGTATTTTACCAGAATGTCACAATAATCGGTATCACTATTTGTAACTATCGGCTGATCACAAACGACATAAGATTACATTAACTCAGTGAAATAATACCACAAAAATAGTATTCCGCACGTCAGTATTACATAGCAATATGATTATTTTTTTTTTTATTTAAAGTTTATAAAAACTACTGGACCTCAAACAAGCGGGTAATTTTAATACACCGGTAGATACAATATTAACACATCAGGACACGTGTACACGAACTTAAATTTGTAATTAAATACACGTACCAGACGGAGAGCCCTAATATAAATAATAATTATTAATATTAATATTGCTCTCTATCGTCAAAGAACCGTATCTTTAATTGTGTGTAAAATGTGATTGCACCATTGAGCCCGTTATATAATAAAACGAATGAATACGAAATTAATTCGTCGTTTCCTCTCCGAGAAGGCGAGAACCCTACTCGAAACCGTTCGAAACGTGTGCGTACGTATGTGTGTGCGTTTTTTTTTTTCGTTTTTTTCAAAATCCTTTTTCGTCGCCGAAATCCGGCCACGGGTTATTCCGGGGGGCCGTTGTTCGTGGCGACGAGGAACGACCGCAAAGTGTCGGTGGTACGTACGCGAGACGTGTCCGGCACAAAGAATCTAATCGTTTATTTCATGACGTTCACAATACGCAGGTACCGCGCGCGCCCGTCCGCTCGACCGCGACCGTACACTAGGGTTGGGCAAAATATATCGATATTTGATTTTATCGATATTTACTGTTTGATAGTATCGATATATCGTTTATCAAAGCGAGATATATAAAAAAAAAAAAAAAAATGTAAAAATAGGTAATGAGATAAACTGTGAAAAAATATCATACCTCCAACAACCTATAATTTGATCGCAAGCAATCTCCAATTGAGTTTTGGCTTAAAAGTCCTTTTCCTATTTTGACGAAAATTGCTCTCAAATATTTAACTGTTGTAGCAACTTCTGTGCCCTCTGAAAGATTGTTTTCAAAAGCTGGAAACATTATTACAGACAATCGATCAAGGCTAAATAATCGTCACCTAGAAAAAATAGCTTTCCTTTCTTCTTTAGAAAGTCAATTTTGGGATGTATGAATTTTTTTTATATTTTATCATAATATACACACATCGTGTATTGTGTGTCTTTTAATATTTAAGTATAAATGATGATTATTTAAAAGACTGCCATAAATAAATTGTACACATATTAAATAGTAGACATATTTTTACTTATTCTTAATTAAAGTATAAAGAGTAATTATTTTGTAAGTAGAATTTAGAAGCGCTTTTTGCAACTGTTTGAAGTTTAAAATATCATATATTAACAATATTAATAATAATATTTATCAAATGTTGATATATCAAAATATCGATAATTTCTCATGATATTTATGATACAATATATCACAACATAATGATATATTCGATATTGATATAATCGATATTTTTCTTTTTTTGCCCAACCCTACCGTAAACACGTGGTCGCCGCGGCGTACGAATGAAAACCGTTTCCCCGCGTACGAGTGATTTAGCGGCATCAACCGAAATTCGCCGACGGGGGTAGGTATTTATGATGGTATACGTGATATTACGCTCGTATCGCCCGAAACGCCCGGATCAGTCGGCCGAAACAAATTGACACGGTCGTTATGATAATATTACAACAGTATACGGGCACCGTATCCGTAAGATTAACGAAAAACATAACGACAATAATTGTATTATAATAATAATTGTAATAATAATAATAATACATAAAGTCTCGCCGTTAAGTCTGTGGGATTATCATTACTCCGCGGTGTATCGAATTGTCGGTGAAATGTGTGGGGCGTGTATAACTCGCATCATTTAATCGTTGCAATAGTTTAGTTATCACTCGAACGTATCGTGTACGAATCGACGTCGAAACAAAATACGGTGTTGAACGCCGCTCGTTTTTTTTTTCCACCACGATAAAAGATTTATTACGGACGCGAGTAATGATAATTTCAAAAAAATTTACGAGCAGTGGCGGTTATATTTGACTTTTAAGGGGGGGGGCAAAAATAACAAAAAAAATTCGTAGGGTCGATAATGTTGGATAGACCTTTCCTCAATATTTTGAAATAGCATAAATAGCATAAATATTATTTTATTAATCATATAGAAAATATCTTTATGAATGCGGAGTAATGCTAGCCCATTCAACCTTTCTTCGCCAATTGTTGACCTTAACCATTTTTTCAATCTACGTAAATAAAAAAAAGCACACCACACATGCATATTATAATGTAAAATCCATAGAAATACAAGTTAGTTAAAGAATAGCCTAACAGTTAGATAGAAATAAGTAAATACCTTTTAATCTAAGCAAAAAAGCTGATAATACGCGTAGGTACACGCGGTACCTACAAGAACAAAAATAAACTAAGCGCACAGACATCTTAACAAATAATTTCAGTACGATAAAAATTAAAAATAGGTTCATGTTTTTTCCTTTTTGTGTAAGATTGTACCATGATTTATATGTACTAAATAAATAAATTTACAAAAAACGGACCAGGGGGGGATCCACCTACCCCCCCCTTATAACCGCCACTGTGAACGAGGCACAAATCGCATCGATCGATACGTTTTTCGACTTGAAGAAAAATGTATCCAAAGTCCGCGACTGTTTATAGCTAAAAAAAAAAAAAAAAACGGACTCGGACATTGCACGACATTTGTCTCGGTTTAGAAGGCAGTGTTTTTCGGACGCACTAATAACTTTTTACGCGCGTACTACTATTACAGGGGGAGGGAGGGCTTTCTCATTTTCTTATATCCCCCCGCTTGATTGATGCCCGTCGAAACGGTTTTCGGTCGTTTTATAAAATCGCCTCGTTTTTTTAACGCCCACGGATAAATCGTAAACCGTCTCCACCCGCACGGCCCTCGTCGCTTAGGTATTTAAATTTGTCTCGGCCCGTTCTAAACGCTACGATTTTCGACACACGACGACGAGACGAAAAACGAAAAAAAAATCAAAAAAAATCTGATTTACTCGCAGCCATCAGCGTTCCGAAAACTAAAAAAATAATCGTACAAATCCGTCCAGACTACGGAAAAATTGTTGACGTTATGTTTTCACTAATATGAAAATATAATATCACGTTTATTATGATCCGTCATTGCACGCGTCATCGTGCTTTCTGTTGTGCGTGTGGTATATATTTAAAATTATCAAACGGAAGGTGTGTTATAATTCACAGACACGTGGTAAAAACGCGTAACATTGTTTCCGTGCTAGACCGAGATCGTAATTTCTTTTATTTCTCGCCGTTATAGAAATATATTTTCTCGTGGACACGAATTCAACATTCAAACAACTTTAACACAAACTTACAACGGATTTTTTTTTTTTTTTACTTCTTTGTCTGTGTAAATTTCATTTTACGTTCTCGTATTAACTTCGAATTGTTATATTTTTACTAAATGTTAAAAATATTATAAACACGTAATTATTAAAAAATATGGGTATATAAACATACCTTTGTACATTTTAAAATTTAAAGAAAAGTTTTCTCATTAATTATTATCACGAAACAAAATTGCATTTTTTCATATTTGAAAAACGCGAGTAAAGTTAGAAAAAAAAAATTGTTTTCTTAAAATAACATAGGTATACCGACCGAATACATTTTAGATGAAAAACTTAAATTTTCTTCCAAACATTTTAAAAAGAAAAAAAAAGAAAAAGAAAAAAAAAGTTTCACGATAGATTGGTATATATTTTTATTTCGCTCGTCGACCATTTGAGATGACATACGCATATTTACACCGATCTCACTTTAGTGTCGTACCGTCGCGTTTTACAGTATGAAAAACGAAAAAAGGTTTTACCACAGAAATCGATAATTTAATCACATTAACACAAAATACCGAAAGCTATATACTCACATGTCCAAATGTAAAACGACGAAATCGACAACAGGAAAAACCACATGATTCTTTTGATTCACTGGATCGCAACGCTCCAAAGTCGATTAACCCTTGAATGCTTCACGAATATCCTGAATGAAGAAAAAAAAATCATTTGCAATTTTTTTCAAAGTCAAAAAGCGTTCGACAATAATAATTTAAAAAATAAATAAGAATTCACTATTGAAAAAAAATAATCACATCATTGGTGACGTGTCTCGGATTTGTGCACTCGGTATTACAGTATTCGAGAACGTGTACAGTATTCGGAGACGTTTAATAACACCCGTTTTATCGGCTTTTCTCCGTGCGACGACCCGACCTAACCTTCGGGTATTTCCCTCGTATGATGAAGCTCGACTCATGATATAGACTGGACGAGAGTACGAGTTCAGGTACATCAGACGGGGGTACAGAAGAGTGATCGCGTGGAAAAAAATTTGATTTCGTTGGGGGTGGGCATCGTAAAGCCGGCACGAAAAAAAAAATAGAAATAGAAAAAAAGGTAAAAGAAAGAACGAATTGATTTGGGATGTTTGTTTCCAACCGTTATCATAATGTTTTTAGCAGTGCGAGGACGGCGACGGCGGACAAAAAACGCTCACTCTCTCCTACTCTCTCTCTCCCCACCCCTCCCTCGAGCCGCGTCGATAAATTCATTACGACCGAGGAGAGGAACGAGTGCAAACTACATTTTTTCTATACAATATAATGCAGGGACTAAAATTGTGTGCACTACGACACACTTTGTGTAGTACGAAATGCCAAGTGTGCAATACGAAATTAAAAAGTGTGTAATGAAAAGTGGTATTATTAGTACAATGAAAGAATCACCACTTGTTGGAGGTTGGGAAGATACTATTATTAACACTACAGATGTGTCATATATTTGATGAAACAACAATAATTAACTGAAGCCACATACATTTTTAAATTTCTAAATATAATTTATTGATATTGTATAACTTTATTAAATATATACAAACGATAATTAAAAAAAGACCGACTGTTAGATTAAGTACTTACATACTATATTATTCACAGTTTGTAAATTAAACATTATCCATAATTTATGTATTTTAATGAATGAATCATAGGTAGTGTTTTCAAGTTTGATAACATTTTATTGTAATGTAGTCTGTATTTTGTAGGTAAAAAAAAAATACAAATAAATACAAATTTACTACCTTATGCTTATGTGTATAGATTAAAAAACTCTTTTGGGGGGTGTGGGGGGCGTAGCCCCCCACAGTTACTCCAAGTTTAATATACAGTGTGTAATACAAAAAAATATATATTTTAGCCTCTGATATAATGTGTATATATTTACGTAAGTGACGGCGCGAAAGTCGAAAAAAGTTTAAACGGACGAAAATATTCGAAATACGAGATAAAAATATAATACGTGCACGCATAGTTATAAACACGGGTTTGCGTCAGGTCCTCCCATTATCGTTTAACGGCTGACTATGGGCCGTGCGACGTGTGCGTAACTTTTACCGGAACATATTATATTATTTCTTTTCCACCGCTCTCCGCGAGCGAAGCGGTTTAAAAATTAACGCCGTGAGCCGAATAATAATAGTAATAATAATGAGTATAATGATGATAACCTTTAACAGCTAATTCCGTTGGTTTTCCACGCGGAGTGAAAAGCTATGATGTTTTGCGGGAATACATATTTTCTCCGCGAACCGGGTGAACGAGAGAACGTTCCCGGCTAAAAGGCTTTTAACGGCGAACGTCTGTCGTCCCGCGATCGTTTTCGCCATCTCGCGTCTTTTTCCCCGCCGTCCTTCCGTTATTACACGGTGTCCGTGACACTCTTAGAATTTCTACGGGTGGTTTTTCGAATTTAAAACGACTGGTTCGACGAACTGTCGACGATCGTCGTGACGACTACCGAGGCAATTTTCAGTGTCGTGCAGATTATTTACGTAAAACGCCACGCAAACTAGTGCCCACAATTGGCGTTTTACTGACGAGTGGAAAAAAAAAAAAATTTGGACGGATGATTAGGTTAGGTCAGTCTTTTTTTTTTTTTTTTTAATCGTTTATTTAAATGAATATTTACAATCTGTACTAGGGGGCACAATAAATAAAATGTTTAGTATAATGGTGCGAAGGACAGTGAATGATATAAATGAGCTTCACATTAGAGGCGCCTGAGCTTAAATAATTTCTTTAAAATGTACGCATTAAAGCTTCTCTGATATGTAGACAGCTCAATATTAATATTTATAATTACAGAAATATTTGTATATTCAATTCTTTTCTGAAAACTTTAGATTTCAAACATTTAAATATATGATAAAACGTCTTAATTTATATAAGATTTGCATTTATCCTGTATGTTAACTGAATTATATAAGTTTTTGTGATTATACTGTTTGCAAATAATGTTTTTTCTTTTCTTTTTTTCTATTAGTTTTTACTACCTAATGTAAATCTTATAATAATTTGTTTATTTTGTTTTTCCTATATTGTATTGTACTCAAATTTTTATACCCCATAACAAGCATATGCTTAAAGGGGAGTTGCAAACATGTGTCAAACATATTTTTTTTCTCATATATTAGTGTGAATGTATATTGTTTTTGCTAAATAAAATTATTATTATTATTATTATTATTATTAAAATATTGAGTAGGTCCCTGGGCCAATTTCGTTTGAGGCGTCATGGTCGGTTTTCTGGAAGATAGACGGAGTGACGTTGAGCGATGAGGCAGTCGGGGTGGTCGGCCGTTTTGGAGTGGAGGCGAGTATAGAATTTGGAAGCCTGTTTGTTTGACGGTAGCAATCTTTAGCTCGTTGTGAAGGCTGACATTTGTAACGTACCGGGGGACATTGGCAGTCATTCGTAGGCAAATGGCTTGGAAAGCTCGGATAGTTATATTTTTAGCTGGTTTGGCTGAACTCCAAAGGGCGATTCCATAGGATCAAATAGGCAGGAGTAAGCTCTTATATAATAGTAGACGGTTACAGGTGCTCATTTTTGATTTCAGGTGTGGTCTTAGAATATGCAGGCGGCTGTTTAGTTGTATCCGTTTATTTTTGAGGTGAGGGCCCCAGGTGAGTCTTTTGTCGAAGACTAGACTTAGGTATATTACTTCACTAGTCTGTGATACGATTTCATTGTTGAATGTTAAGGGGGTGGGGGTGGTACTAGTGCTCCGATCGGATTTACAAACTCGATCGCAGCGATCGTAAACATTGATCATTTCGCGTTATCACCGTTTAAGACTTTAAGTGGAGTTGATTTTTTTATTTTACAGTGATAAACATAATATAGCTGATCGTATATATTTATTAAATTTTTTTACGCCTGGGAACACTTTTCAGGACAGTTTTAGACTTCGCTCAAAATTCAAACTTAGCCCATTTACGGATATTTTATCTACTGAGTACTTTATAGAAATTGTTTTTCTCTAACCACGAAAAATTGTTCTCCGTGCAAAAGAAACTATCGAAAACCGTAAACGGTTTAATATGCCGTAAACGAGATTTTCAATAAATCGATTGTAACTATTTAGACATAATTTCAAAAACAACGGTCCATAGAAACTCGACATTTCCATACGCATCCAAAATTATAACATGAAAACTTCACAACAGAGTTATCAACTTTTGGTCAAATTTAGAGCTTTGAAAATAATATTGCAAACATTTCGTTTTTTAAAAGTTTTATGTCGTACGATGTTAAGCTTTTAAATATTTAGACTCACCATAGTCAATAGCGTGTTTTATTCGCATTTTACGTCGGGTTTGAATAAAAATCTTTATCACGTTTAAAAGCATAATGTAAAAAAAAAAAATGCATAAATATTTTCACGCCTGAGCGCAGTGATTTATTTGTTTTCCGAGGTTCACGCGGAACCGTTTTTCGAAAACAACGATTGACCGTCGAAATCAAAACGAAATCGAACTACGCCTCCTGCCGACGATGTCCAAACGTAAAAACGGCTCGTCTAAGGCACCGTACGCCCCAACCGCGTCGCGTTCATCTGGTCACGGGATCGACGGGGCGGGCGAACGAACTTTTACGTGTTTTTTTTTTTCGTCTACGTTTTTTTTCCCCCCTCGATCACTATCGCGAGTCGTAATCACGCGACGCAATGAAAATGAACGTCGTACATCCGTTTCGCCGCGCACGTCGACTGACAGCAAGTCTCGTCGTCGAAGTGCGAGTGAGTTGCACTCACAATGTCGCACATAATAATAAAAAAAAAATTATAATAATAATAATAAAATAATGACGTCGAAAACCGCGCGGCGTGACAGTGCGACGCGCGTTTTGCGGCTTTTCCACTCGGCCGCCGGCGACGAATCGAAATTTTAGTTTTTGAGCTTTTATTAAAATTACGTTTGCGACCGCCGACCCGTCAACAACAGTGATAATGATAATAATAATAATAATAATAATAATAACAATCGTGTCGTGCGGTATCGGCGACGTTATAGTATCGATCGTAATAATTAGCGTGTGTACACGACGTATCGCGGTGGCGCGTGCAAATAAACGGACGAATAATCGATATATCATATTCGCGCGCGTCTCGCGTTATATTATTATTATTATTATTTATTATGAAATAGCAAAACGAACACACACACACACACACACACTCGCTAGCGAACGAAACGTTAATGTTCGACCGCGTTTATGCGATACGGTAATGGCGGGCCGAGTGCAGAGTGAGCGCCGCCGCCGTAATACGCTCGCGAGGGGCACGTCGACGCGACTCGTCGTCCCGAGCGGGTTTACGACCGGTTTTAGTGCTTCATAAATAATTATATACATACTAATATGTCGTATACATAACGTACGAATATAATTCGATACGCCACATCAAGATATCAAAAAAAGTCATAAACAAACACACTACCAATATGTGGCAAACATCCTGGGACGAAATACCAAGCTCAAATAAATTAAAATCAATCAAAAAGAAAATTACCAAATGCCGTACTCAGCCCAATACCTCTAGACGTTCAGAAATCATAAACACAAGAACAAGAATCGGCCATACCAACCTCACCCACGTGCACATCATTAAAAACGAAGAACAACCTCTCTGTATCCGATGCAACGAACCAAGGCCGTAACTGAGGGGGGGTGCAGGGGTCTGAAACATTTAGCGGTGAATATAATTTATAAACTATAAATTGTATTAAATAATAATTGTATATTTTTGTTAAAGCAGTAATTTAAAATAAGATAAAATTTATCATTTTATTTTATTTCAACGCCGTAATAAAGATTAGGATCAATAGATACGATTATAGGTACTAGCATTTATAATCAATGGTACTAGTTACAATAAAATGTGATTGTCACAACTCACAGACGATATACACTTATATATGAAAGACGGTCGCTGAAAATCCAAATCATTTATGATTATAAAACAAGAATATAACTATATTGTGTGTATTGTAAAACATTCATTTTACTGCTGTTCGTGCTCACGTAAACTGTATAAAATGAGTAAATTGAATATTATAATAATTACCTATGTTTTTAATAATGATAATAATAAAATTTTATATTTTTAACGTAAAAATGAAAAGCGTTTAGTATCTATATTTAAAAAAATGTTGGACCCCCCCCCCCCCGGAATTTTTTGCCAGTTACGGCCTTGCAACGAACCCCTTACAATCAAACACATAGTCTTAGATTGCCAGCTATTTGTCAACGCAAGAACCATCCTCGACTAGCCTTCATCAATGGAAGAAGCACTCGGAGAACACAACACTCTCATTATCGACAGCTGCTTCAAATCTATCGGCATTGACTCAAAAATTTAATTTTAAGTTATAACTAAGTAAATATCAACTACAATGTAAATATATAATACTGTACCTTCTTATCGTGTAATCTTTAACCATAACTTTTGTACTCTACAACAATATTGTAAAAATTATCCTCAATAAAAAAAATAAAAAAAATAATAATATAATAATATTTTATCACTGAAGAGGGTTCGGGTCGTTCAGCACTCGCTCTACTACTCCGTCCGATACGTATCCGACGTTTTAGCGAACATCTATGACCGATAAGTGTTTCAATGAAATTTCAATGAAATTCGATTTTAAAATTTGCAAATTTAGTTCAGATAGAACATCGTTTACGACGTTCTCTCTCACTCCCACGTGAAAAAAAACACGATACAGATTCACTAGGATTACGTGCATGTAACTGTTTTATAGAACGTTGTAGAGTTTATAAGCGATTTAGTCAATGTTTTTGTTAAAAAAAAATTTTAATTTAATAATCCGCACGCGATATCGACGCTAGTTAATAATTGCGATTTTTAGAATCTTTCCGTGGATAGTTCGAGCTGATTTGGCTGTGACAAAATAAAAATGAAAACTTCTACTTTAATGTTTTTTTTTTTTTTTCAATGTTTGCAGTTTTTTAATAACGGACCCATTGACTGAACGCGTACAAAAATAATTTGTTTTCATGTAAATGTGTCGTTAGTTTTCACGTCAAAATATTTTGTCAGTCGGACGTTAATAATTATAATAATAATTACGATAGATATCGAAACGTACGGAAATGTTGAAAATTCGTAATTTTCAAATCCGTTTTAAAAACTGAAAACGTGATTCGTGTTTTGATACCCGGTTTGGATTTTCGTTTTCTACCCGTATTCGAAAAATCCCGTTCCGTTTGAATCGTTATTTCAGCGTTACTTTTGAACGACAGTTTGTGTCGCGACGACTTAGAGTGCTCGACGTTTTTATTAAACTCGCGCTGCTTAATAATATAACCTTCCGAGTACGCTCGTGTTTATTTCTCCGTATTCATTACGTTATTATTACCGTGAATTATTATTTTAATTGTTTTTTATTGAAAAGTGCAAAAGATGATAATTTAATCACGCTCGAACATTCCAGAGCGTCGGGCACTTATCAATTATTATTACCGTCGACTCCGTAACGTTTCCCAGCACGCCGCCGTGCGACCGACTTTGGTGTATTCACGTGCACTACACACGTTAAACCTTCGACAGCGGTGACGAAACGCAAACGTCGTGCGGTGTACAATTATTGTATTATACAATAGAAACCGGTTATAATGACATTCAAGGGACTAGTCAAAATCGGTCGTAATAAACAATTGTCATTATAACCAAAATGACGAAAAAAAAACTTAAAAACCCGTTTATACATAATGAACATGATATTTTAGTACAATAATTAAAGCGTTATTATAGTAGTTTTACTAGCAAAACGTAAATTTAATGCACACAGAAAAAAATAAATAAAATTTTTTTTTAATTATTTAATAATTATTTTAAGATAAAATTTACTTTGTATGTATTGTTGAAAAAATTCCAAATCTTAGTTTGGATTTTGTTTGAATAAAGATCATTATCTATTTTTTTTTCTAGTTTTTCAAAATTAATTGTTGAACTTACGTTATTTGAAGCTATATAATTTGATAATTTTTACTTTATTGATAGATAAATCATCAGGAGTATCAATTTTGTCTTCCTCAAGTTCTTCGGGTTGGTTTTTCTACGAAAAATTAAGTTCTTGATCACTAAGTGGTTCTGAATTTAGTACATCATTATCAAAGTGAACATAATCATTGATATCTGGAAAACGTATTTCTTCTTGTTCTTTTTGAACCGTTTGTTGATGTATTGTATTTTTGAAACGAGTGTGATGAAAACTGTTTTGAATTGTTATCTCTGTTACTTTTTCCTAAGCTTTAGAAATCAATAATATGCCAACTAATACGCTGAAGTCATAATAGATAAAAATTAGTATTTACGATATAGAAATATTTTGCAGGGACTTACTGTCTAAGGTCATTACTACCGGTGTCATTATAAACAATTTCTACTGTAATTGTTGTATAATTATTGTATCACTCCGCTCACATACATTACGTACGTACATATGCCTAAGTGACGTCTAGCGATTATTTAATGTCGGCGTGATCAAAGACACGTTCGATGTCGAATCGCGGTTCATCACAGCATCCGGACGAAACTGTGATAAAACTGGCCGTCATCGACGCGCGCTTACTTTGTGAGATCAGTGACGATCTTTTCAGACGAGATCCGACGTGTTTTCGACGCCAGTCGGTCGGCACGCGACGTTTTTTACGTTTTTTTTTTTTTTTTAAATAATCGTATTTCCACTGTAAATTAAGCGTTTTTATCGATTCGTGACCGCGGTCGATTAAACACGAACATATGGTTTGTCGAAAAAAAAAATCGTTACGCGGTTAACGATTATTATCACGTCCGCTCAGAGTGTCCAAAACTAGCGTGTTTAGACACGTGTGAAGCGACACGACGCTGTCGCGTTTTGTACGCGCGACATCATGCCCCGACGGGTCGTCGGCACGTATCGACACGTCCGAAAAACGAGGATTCCGCGAGCACTGTATACTAATTGAGTCCCTATACCTGAACGGGAAAAAAGTAATATACTAATTGAGTCCCGGGTACAAACGAGACATATACTAATTGAGTCCGGGGTTAGGGAACTAATTGTATACGAATTGAGTCCGAGGATTGTTTTGAGTAAAATATAAAGTTGTGAACCATTTCATTCGAAAATTAATGCAATGTTTTATTCAGGCCATCCAAACATTTACCGATTTATAAACATTTTGTTGAATATACAATGCGAAACGTATATACAAATTAGAAGTGTTCATATAATTAATTCCAGAAATTGTATAGAAGAAAAAGAAAAAGAAATCAGCCATCAAATGCAGTTGTTGCAATCGAACACAATAAGTAGCTTTGAATGTGTACAAAGCTTATCCCATAAATTTTTACCAATATAAAAATGTTATTTTACCATTATCTACATTTATTTAATTATACATAAATTATTCATATTATATTATACCCCTACATTATTATATATTTATATTATAAAATATTAAAAAAAAAAAAAACATTTTTAACCATACCTGTAATTTATTTTTTACAGACAGTCCTAAATCTGTAAAAACGGGAAGGAAAATGTTTTTTTTTTTTTTTAATTTTATGGGACTCAGTTAGTATTAAAACATGGACTCAATTAGTATTATACCTAAAATTTCACTGGACTCAATTGATATATACCCGGGACTCAATTCGTCATAAAAGGTTATACTGGGAATCAGTTCGTATGCAGCCTCCGCGAGATCGTACAACGATAGCTATTCCCCTCCCCCGGCGAAGTTCGGAAGAGCCTTTAATAATCGTTTGTACGGTTTAAATTGACGCGTTTTGGCGTCAATGCCCTTCACGTATAAAAAATAGAAAAAAGTCGTTGATGGTGGTGAAATTTTGAAGAGACTATAAATAATTTCTTCAATCAAACGGTTCTGTGTAGACGACTACAGTGATGAATACATAAATCAAATTCGAACTTTGAATGCTTAAGAAAAAAAAAAAGATAAAATCGGCTTACGATTTGACGATATTTTAACGTTTTATGACAATCGCTAGTATTAAGTACCTACATGAGCGAGGTTAGGTTTCATTTTGATATCTCAATATCGATACATAAAAGTTTTGTTACACGAAAATAGTTTAAAATTAGGATATTTTCTAATTGGACCAAAATGATTAAATTTGTTTGAGAGTGTTGTTAAATTTTATGATAGTGTTGATCACCGGAGAAGATTTCCAGTTTCTAACATCGTTACTAGTATTGAAGTTAGCTTTTCTCTATTTTTCAATCTCGATTTCCTGGAAATTTTTCCCGGTAAATTGAAAAGACTTTCTATAATAGACAAAAATTACCTCCAAAAATTAAACCAAAACAATATTTATAATCGACTAAGAGGCTTGGTATTAGTTTCGAACAAGGCCCACTAAAACTGTCACGGGAAAACGAGTCGTAACAGTTGTAACACTACTGTAAAACCAATACATATGTACCTAGTGTCGCTCAGAACTAAAACAAACACTATTTGCTCTAAAAGTGTCGTTTCAACGTTATACACTTTCAGTGCCGCGTAGCGATACGTTTTTCTTCGCACTCGCGAGGTTTTTTCCATGGAAAAAAAAATATTCTACATATTCACCTCGATTGCTGTATAAAGTTAGAAAATAGAGAAAAACGATATGTTTTTTCGAGTACTGCGAGAAGACGGAACGGAATGAATATGAAACGTTTTAAAAATTCACTTTCCGTCCGTCACGGGCGTCCCTGATTATTATCGTAACGAGTCGGCGGCGGAACCCTCGTACGACTTGCTAATTTATCGACGTTTAATTAGCCGCCGCTCGCTTTGAAATGATCCATAACCGCCGTCGACGGATTATTAGTGTGTTTCGAGCGCAAGTGAATAATATTATAGTACACGAGTGTACTTCACTCAGTCGTTGTGAAGATTTGCCGCCCGTTAAAGTGAGTTTTTATGCGGAGGTATGTTTTCTCTTTTTTTTTTTAATCAAAAAAATATATGTCCTTCACGAGTGCGTCACGCGAGGGAACAAAAACGGACGATCGATTTAATGTAAATAAAGTGTGCAAATTAGGCAGGTGTGCTTTGTTTTGGTTTTTTTTTTTTTCATTATTTGAAGTTGCTCTCGTGGTGTTATTTATTTCGTCTGCCGGTCGGTATGGAAGTGTTTTTGATCATAACTTTAGATTCGGGCTGAGCGCGCGTTTGGTTTTATTAGAGTATATTATTATTATTATTATTATCATCATTATTATCATTATTATTATTACCATTATTATTATTCGGATAAAACATGTGCACAAGGCGCGCGGAGTGTTGCGGGAAAATGTTAATGGTCCTTCGGAGGCGGTTGCGCGTCTCTCTCTCTCTTCTATCAACTCATTAACTGTTTATAAAGCTAAAAGGATTCCTGATCAATTAACGTATTTTTTTTTTCTTTCGATCCTCGTTATTTTTTATTTTACTTTACTCGAGTTTTTTTTTTTTTTTTTTTTTGTCCAGTGTGTCTCGTCTCTTTTGTTTAAAACTCTGTTCTGTGTTTTTACAATAGAAACATTCACATTTCACATTGACCAAAATTACACACATGGCCTTTATTATAAATGTATATATATATATATATATGTTTTTTTTTTTTTAATCACAGTGAAAGCGCACAAAGACTACAAAATGGAGTTCGGTACACTGTTAGAACACGTTTTAAACAAATCCTTTTGCAAAACAACATTGTTTTTATACACTAACCGTACTCTAGTCATTGTAAAAGCAATAAATAATAGAATAACTCTATCTGTTTATATATATTTTTTTTTAAACATCCCACTGGTGTTAATGGAATTATTTATTTTTTCAAGAAACGAATATTATACTGATCGATATTTTAACGGTTATTTTTCTCTATATGAAAATATACGCGTACGCTCCTGTAGGTATGTTGGAATTATTTTTTAAATAAATTGAACTCTCGGTGTCCGTACGTATGTTTCACAACACGTTTTCGTAGACCGCATAACCTTTTCGCGTATTAAAACGCGTGTATACATTTCAATTATGCAATATTATAAAATATTGAGTTACATCATTTTCGCATACCGAAAATAGTTATCGAAACATATTTTTGAAACGTCCAAAACTATTTTACGTGGGCCCCCCGTATAACCTAAACTCATAATCGTACTCGCAAAGTATTGAATTACCGAAATGTTTCAGTGGGTTTCGAACTTTAGTAGATTAAAATTAATTATCCGCGTATCCGTTTTTCCGCGGTTTTCTCGTGGAAAAATAGTCGAAAACGTTAGAAGAACCGCGCGCAAGTCGCCGCACAAATCGCGTTCCATACACGTTATTAGTCCGTGCACGGCGCAACGAGCGATAAATTATTAATTACATATACTCGTGATGACTGAATGTGTAATAACATCGGTAATACGTTTTCAATCGACTTTTCACGGATATCGATGTTTTATCGAAACCACGTCGTTTCGTTCGATTTGACGACCGACAATAATACGTTGTGGTTTTCGCTATAATTAATCACGTCCGCGAATTAAAAACGAACGCCAGACGATAATCTACTCGGTTTTATGATGCTCCGGAGTAATCCTCTTCCCGACGTCGACACAATTACACGGACGCGAATTTAATCAATTCGAAATCAATATAATATGTTGACTGCGACCACGGAGGCGTGTAATCTTTTTTACACCCACCGGCAATAATTTTTCAAAATACGTATTATTTATTTATTTATTTATTTATTTTATTGTTGAATTTACGCCAAAGGCTCAAGTACAGAATAAGCTTAAGTATATCAATAAAATGATACAGGTTAGGTAATTATTACAATTGAAGATACAATATTGGATGCGTATTAAATATTAATGGCAAATGAGACATAACATACACAAATATAATGCATTACTAAAAATTTTAATAATTTCGTTTTAGGTCAGGTAGATAAATACAAAATAAATCTAAATTAGATAAGTTGCCCAGTGATAGGAGTCTATCGATTGGGCTATTTTGTCCACAGTTGGTGCGGTGGGTACTCACATTAAATGTTGGACATGAGCGAGTGTTATAACAAGGTACGTGGAAAGAAATTCGATCGAGGATTGAAAGACAGGATATATAACCATTAACTAATTTGTATGGGAATAATATATCAGATAGTTTACGACGAGTAGAGAGAGAGAGAGAGAGAGTCTAACTTTAAATTAGATTCAAGAGACATTATTAGAGGGTCATTAAGTGTATTAGATAGTTTTTTCTATATCCAATAAATCTTGAAAAATGTTCTTTGTACTCTTTCGATGTTTTCTTTTTCTTTTTTGCGATATCGTTATATGGTTCCATGTTATTGAGCAATATTCTAATATTGGTCGCACTAAGGCACAGAAAAAAAGTCTGAGGCAGTTAATGTCATTAAAACACTTGGTAGTTCTATTTAAATAGCCGATGGTTTTAGTTGCTTTTAGACCAATTTGGTCAATATGGGTGGCAAATTGAAGATTAGATTGGAATACAACCCAGAAGTCACGTAAATAATCACACTCTAGCACAATGTTATTTTCTGTCGAATAATCAAAATGCAATTTTATTTTTGGTTCTGTATTACATATCGCTCGAATCGTTCACCGGTCACGCCGCGTAATATTAACGTTTTGTCGTTGGCGAATAGTAGTTATTATTATTCTAAACAAAACCGTGTTTGACTTTTACGTGAAACGAATCGAAACACGTCGTAAAATATTTAGTTCGACTCGAAAATATTTAGTTTTAAAACGAGTGTTCGAATTTGAACACACCAATTATGAGCGTGTCGTCTCTGTGATATTTAAAGTTTCCGAATAGTTTTCTCTTTTGTCCACGTCGTTCGATCGAATCCATCATCGATCGCCAAAGAAGTGTTATACTGTCCTTCGACCGAGTGATTTTCTAGTGGCCATGGTTTTTTAATTTTGTTTTAGTTCCGACGAAATATTAATTTTTGCCGAAAAGTCTAATTCGATAATCGGCCCTTTCCCGTCGTCGCGATGACCTATTTTTTTTTTCGCCATTTGCATGTCTGACCGTGCGTTTTCGCGACACGTGTCGATTATGCAAAACGAGCTCATGGTTTCGCACACGGACCATTGCACCGTATAGCTTTGGGGTGCAAAGCCCGGTTCTCGCGAAAAGCGTCGCGTTTAATAACGCGAAACAAAATCGGAAAAACCCGGTGCGCATCAAATCGGAAGATATTTCTCCTGAGCGTTGTGCTGCAACGTGTATAGCGTGAAAATATTCAAACCGTTTGGCGTCGTGATTGCGAAACTAAAGATTTCCGGACGTCTTCCGTTCGCGCCGTATTTTCTCACAACGAATTTCTTCGGATTTCGAAAAAAAAAAAAAAAGAGATTTAACTGAGATACCGGGTAATACAGTGAGTGAAGTCGTGCTAATTGAAAACAGATGGTGTACGTTTTTCAAAATATAATCTTTTATTCATGCGGACGCGAGGAATTATTTAAACCCATCATTACGGGCCCGGTGTAAAACTACGAGAAATGATTTTCCGCTCGAATCGGGTAGGTGCAGTGTACACTGAATGGTATGTCCGGAGTCGACAAAACAGTTACGAAACCTTTTAACGCCGAACGCGTGTAAGAACTCGTTTAGGATTTATTCTGATGAAACACGATAAATACGTATTGGGCAATTAAAGCGTAAATGATGTTTCAGCTCGAGATGCCTCTGGACATTGACAAATGTGGAGAAAAAGCGAAAGGTAACCGCGACAACGGGAAACCAACAAATAAAGGGATACTAATTATTCAATATAGCGGTGTACATATTTTGGATAATATTCGACTACAGCCCACTTTTGCCCCGGGGTAACCCTCATGCGCCCCGAGGGATATGGACAGATGCGCCCAAATGATAAGATACTATCTGTCGATTTACAACCCGTATGCGCCCATTTAGCGTGCGACGTTGCCGTCGTTATTCGTATATATATTTTTATTTTTATTTTTAGTTTAGTGAGAAATTATGCGTAATATTATGATATACTCGAGGTGCATAAGAGAAGTTAAAAAAAATAATAATACATCTCAAATGTCTTTGATGTCGATCAGTGTCGATTTTGAGCGATTAGTTGTCATTAACGCACTGTGGTTTTTTTTTTTTTTTGACGCAACGCAAATTTATCTCTCCCGAAACCATATTTATACCGGTGTGGAGTTCAAAGTCACGGAAAATTAAACATTGACTATTCTTCTAATTGTATTCGTCGGGCTTAAATCGAAATTTATTTTTTTTCAGTACAATAATACTGCACTCGTCGGGTATAAATGAAACGTAGCGAAACGCATGTACAGCAACAAATGTCACGTAAAAGATGTTCAATAACACACTAGTCACCAGAGACGACGAGACTGAGATTACGATTCGTAAAAACCAACTAAAATTATTATTTTAAATCGGTACGAGCACACGACGGTATACAATTACACGTAGGAACACCGATCGGCGTCACGTCGTGTGTCGGCTTAGAAGCTTTCAAAGCGTTTTATTTTCGAAAATATTTCGGGCACGTCTGGGGCCCTATGTACGTTTTGGGCGCAAGTGGGCTGTGAAAAAAATGTGACGAGCGCGAGTGAAGTGCTTCCGTAATGTTTTACTGGCACAAACACGGAAAATCAAAACGTGATTGAACGGACTCGATTCGGTGACGTAGAAGTCATTTCCTGTTTAAATATCGTCGAGGTACGTACGTCGGGAGAGCGATAAAAGTCTCGAAGCCTCTGATGGCCGGTTTCACCGTCTAGAGTTAAAACGCGAGTAACCGGTAACTCGGAGTTAGCGGTAAAAACGTATTTCACGACCTCGAGTTTGGTGATAACTTCAAGTCAGTAAAAATCTTTACTCTCAGATTTTTTTCTTTCGCCTTTAATCTGAGCTTTGAAAAATATTGTATGTTTGTATAATATGTTGAATTTATTGCATCTATTCTGAAGAATTTTTGACTTTCAACAAGAAATTATGTACCGTAGAATATTATTCGATGACGATAATGACGTCGAAGTTATTGCGAAGCAACGGAAACCTCGAATTTTTTACGAGAAGGTAAACTATCTTGAATTGAACGAGGACCATGATTTTATAAACCGATTTCGCCTTTCAAAAGCAACTTTTAATATAATCTCGAGATCGATAGAACATGAAATATTTCCCCCTTCTACAAGGTAATTACAAGGTAAAAACTTGAAATATTCGTCGGTGACAACGGCCGGACAGGGCCTATGGATTTCGAGGTGGGAGACCTGAGCTAAAATGTTCCATTTTTGATATCATACTTTTTTTTTTCTAATTATCACTCGTCAGTGTCGACCGTGTCGTTAAACAGTCGTCTCTCTTGGATTCGAAACGTCGTTGAAATTAATGCCCGCATTATACTCTCTTAAAGTTATACGCGTCGACGTATCAACGACAAAATGCGCTCGTAAAAAGCGTATTGAAAAATGTTTAAACGAATTCGGTTTTCACACGATTTAAAAAAAAAAAAATTAATAATAAAATATAAAAATGAAAAAAGTCGCAGAGTCGAAAATTTAATTTATGGCGAGACCGTCGATGTTTACTTTAAGCGTTCTCAACCGACGACTAATGACTGACGCGATTCAGATTTCTGAAGTTAAAAAAAATATATATAAAAAAAAAATAACCAATTGTGAATTTATTCAAAACGACGTTTTGGATAAACGTCCGTAATAATCTTGATTTTATTCCGCGAATAATTCAACGTAAAAAACACGTAATGGATTTGAAAGCGTCGCCGTAAATACACCCGATATGAACTCGACGTCGACAGAGAAATATGCAAAAGTAAGAATTTCCACTTTTAATTACACGCCCTCGTTGAATATACTCACACACACACACACACACACACACACACACACACACACACACACACACACACACACACACACACACACACACACACACACACACACACACACACACACATACACACACACACACACACACACACACACACACACACACACACACACACACAGATATATATATATATATATTTTGTGTTTGTATGACGTAATATCGTACGATCGACGAGAAACAATAATAATATGCAAATGTGTATAAATCCGAGCCTTAGTTATCACACACAACACGTTCCCGTGAGTAAATGCGAGTAAACGGCACACAGGTAATACCGGTGGAGAACGCGAATAAAAACACATGCTTTGGCACTAACTCGAGCCACTAAATCATAAGACGAGAACGTCACACTCGAGTCGGAACATTTTTTTTTTTTTACATTTTTTTTTTTTTTTTTATTATTATTATTATTATTTCCGACAAAGGAAAAGTGAAAGTAATTTTTTTCGCACGCAAAACCAAGCGCGAAACAATAGCACTTTGTCGCGACATCGTTACGTTTTCCGGCTTAAAAACAATTTTCAGGGGTGAACGTGAGCCACCGAGTCCCCCGTCAGTCGTGCCAACATTACAACAACTACGATTTCGAGCGTATCGATCGCAAACGCTCCGTCGATCCGACATGCGACGTCGGCTCAAGGCGTCGTTCGCCATACCGCCTACCGCTCGACCAACTTAAACCGCAGCGAATTTTAAAAACGACGAAAACACCGTTCGTTTTATCGGTTTGAAACACTCGCGAAGCGCTCGGGGATTATTCTAACGCAGGGGTCGGCAACCTTTTTTGACGGAAGAGCCAAAAGTTACAATAGACAACATTTTCCAGATTTTAAAGAGCCACTAAAAATTTTTGTAATTTTTTAAAATATAATTTAATTTTTTAATTTTAAGAGACATAATAATAATAAAATTAATTAATAAAAATATAATAAATTTATAATAAAAAAAAAAAAAAAATTAATAATAGAGACGGCGTATGACTAATTAGTTGTAGATAGCATCGCGATTATCGGTTTTAACGGCATGTACTACAGGTATAGTCTATAACAAACATTTTACAACGATAGACTGTGCTCCACGCAGGCAATATCAAATTTTTTTATAGATATTAAATATTGTTTTTGAACATAAAATATTAATTTTTATGTGTAGTTGGAGAGCCGCGACTTTAGACCGAAAGAGCCACATGTAGCTCGCGAGCCGCAGGTTGCCGACCACTGTTCTAACGCGACACGCTCCGAATGTATGAAAATCGTTTATTTTCCGAATTATAATCGTCACGTTCCGTTTATCGACGTGTCGACGAATTGAGCTTTGACGACTTATCGGTTTTTTTTTTTTTTACGTGATCCGATTTCCACGATCGTTTTCCCGGAACGTATTGGCGTGAAGCCGTTTTACTCGATCAGAGATCCATACGCGCGAGGAACGTAGGATCTTTACGACCGTTTATCACACATTGTATTTCGAGTGTCGTCTACCGCGTCGCCGCCGCGCGATGACGTTTCACCCAGACACACACACACGCGTATTTCAATCCACAAACCTCGTGAAACGTATCCATCGGACTCGGCCTGGACGACGTCCGTCGGCGAAGACGACCGCTTTCCGGCGAGACGCACCTCCGTCGGCGTGGAGCGAGCGGGCAAACGGAAAATCCGCAAAAAAAACTCTCGGAGGAACGACGCGGACGGACGAGTGGAGTAAAAAAAAAATCAATTAATTAATTAACTAATAAAAAAAAAATTGAAAAAATGAAAAAACACGAAAAATGTCGAGACGAAAAAAATTACAATTACGACGGAACGGAATCGCGCGAAAACCGATACGACGCACTGAGCCGTACGACAGGTGGAGGGCGGCGGGATCGAGACCGATCGGTGAGCTCTTCTCGACGGGTGAAGCGCGTCCGTTCGGGCGACCGGTACGTTACCAACTGGCGGGCCGCGGCGCGCCGGTAGCGGCCGAGCACATGGTCTCGGCGGGCACACGGGAAAACGCGCGCCGGAGCGCCGAGAGAAAGAGCATGCGCCCGACGACGACGACGACGGCCCGCCTCGGGTGCCCCGTCATCGTAATACAGTAAGACCTCGGCAAAACGGCGTCCGCAACACGTTTTCCCGTGTGCCTATATTATAGAGATGTTTTCCGTTTTGACGAGGATTCCGTCATACTAAGGTGGTCCGGCTTAAAGACGTTTTACTCTAATTTAATGTAAAAAATCTTGATTCTAACTATAACTTATCGGTTCTAGTTGATGTATATAAAAATAAAAATTTAATTCCTACATTAGATCATGCGCACAACACTAGATATATGCAAAATATTAATACTATACTTGTACCAAATCTTAACAAAGTATTCGGTCAAAGAAGCATTTTATATACGGGTTTATATTTATGTCGTTCACTAAATATCAATATAAAAATTATAAAGACGTTAAGCATTTCAAAAAATATATAAAACAATTAAATTTATCAAAAATATTAAAACTTACCGTCATTTTTAAGCTCATTGGCTAATTCCTTCCATATTTCGTCTCTATATGTGGCATTCTTATGAGTTCCCAAACTTTTGTCATAGAGTCACTGGCCTCTTCTCGACTTCAACCATAAGCTGTTCTTCCATATTTAAAAAAATATTTGTAATAATATATTTTTTGAATGAACTACTAGACCACACTTTTTAAAACTTAAAATGCATATTACAATGTTTTACCTATATTATGTTCGTATGACACAATATTTTAACTACGGTCAAAGTATCGGACTAAAATAGGCTTGTCCGTAGTCAAAGCATAGGTATCTACTATCTACTGATTACATCATTGGGAATACTGTGTTGATTAAAAATTGTGAAGATAAAACTATTTAAAAAAAAATGGTTCTATTCGAATGTCGACGCATTCAACTGATTGCAATTTTATATCGTTCGTCGACGCGCCGGACGGACGTACCCGACTTTTGACGCGTCGTACTCTGGTGTGCGGATTCGTATTTGAATACGTTAAATTCAAAAAGAGTACGTAGACGTACGTCATCGCAACGGACATCGATGTATTTAGTGTGGGAAGGCCTTTAGGAGTGAGTTATTCGCCACGTATTCGGATCACTTTTTTTAGACGGGGGGGGGGCACTCGTGTGCCGTCTGGTCAAAAGGATAAATCGTCAATACATGTGTAACCGACTCGTGCTACCACGGCTAACGCGCCACGTCAGTGTATAATATTATAGTGTAGCTCAATCGATCGATATCGAATTTATTTCGATCCGTTTTTGACAAAAAAAATTCATTAGTCAACTCGTTTATACTTTCGTGAAAAGATGATTTTTTTTGTGTCATCATCATTTTTCAACAATTCGAGGCTTAGGTTTTTCAATTTTCTAAAATTAAAAATAACCATTACAAAAAAACAAAAAACATAATTATTATAATTATTATTATGATTTATTTATTTTTTTTAATTTTATTTCGATTTTTAAACTTTTACTAAGTGACCAACAGTTTAAGAAATACCATTTTTGCTGGGTCCGTTTGCTTCTCGATCTCGCTGGTCTAAGCTATAATCGTTTATATTTCTTAAATTATCGGTGAAGCGGTAGACATTTTAATTTTTAACATCTCTAGATAAGTGTGCTCTATCATAATCGTACGTTACGCTGTAATAAAGAAATTAAATAACTTGCAAAGTGGATAAAATTAATGAAACATTATTTCTTCCGCAACAGCTTAAAGCTACAAACTTTGAAATATTAAAATACGAAACCATGAAAAATTAAAATTGACCAAGAAAATGAGTATAGCATGTTATACGGCACACTTAAGTATAAAAGGTGTGTGTGTGTGTGTGTGTGTGTGTGTGTGTGTGTGTGTGTGTGTGTGTGTGTATGTGTGTGTGGGGGTGTGTGTGTATGTGTGTGTTTAAAGTAAGACGGGAAGACGTCACAGAAAAAAACGATATAGTAGTACCACCGCGCGTTTTATCCCCGTGAGGATCCGGGACGCGTTTTCGGGCGAAGTCGACGGACGGGAAACCGAACGAGCAAAAAAAAAATAAAAAAAACCCGTAGAATAATAACGATGATAGTTATAATAATAATGAAATCCGTCGTAATTGAAAAATCTAAATGTGAAATTCCCCGGGTCCGCGCGCGCCGAGGGACGGCAGATGACGGGCGCGCGGGGAGGCACGAGCGGCAAACGCGCATTCGGACCCCGCAGCAGTCGCGCGACGTCCGACGGCCGTTTGCCGTACCCGTGATCCATAATGATAATAATAATAATAATAATACGCTCGTGTTGTCATGACGGTCGTCGCTTTCGTCATGATTTCGTTCTGGTTTTGGTTCCGACGAACGTCACCGCCCAACGCGCGTGGAGAAACCGATTTTACGACCTTATCTCATGAAAATGCCACCGGGCGGAGCGAGACGGAAAACGCAAGCGATAGCAGAGAGAGATAAAGAGAAAAAAAATAGGGATCGAGCGGAGGGTGAGAGGCAGAAAAAAGGGTGAACGCGAGTTTTCAAAGAAATTTCAGTAGATCATGTACTTTAATTTTAATAAACTATTATTAAATTTAGGTTTCTCGGACGAGAAGTTGTGCGCGCTCTTTACAACACTACATTATTAACAACACAAACAAAGTTTTCTCCAGAAAAATATAACTCGCGTTACAAACTATTTAATATTGCATCCGGCGAATAACAACGTTTTCGCCGTGTTGACGAACCCAATGCGAGTTCGGTTCACTCGGCATCGCTACACACTTTCGTTATCGATCAACGATAAACTCGAAAAATTCGAGTCGACAAAGAACAAAACGGGAGTTTTCCAGCGGTGTGTGTGTGTGTGTGTGTGTGTGTGTGTGTGTGTGTGTGTGTGTGTGTGTGTGTGTGTGTGTGTGTGTGTGTGTGTGTGTGTGTGTGTGTGTGTGTGTGTGTGGACATTTTGTCCCGTAAGTTACCAATTAACGATATGATACGAGTATAATACGGTCTTGAAAAAATGTTGAAAAGCGTTGAGAAGTTTAGCGTTGAACATAGAGCTTTGAAAGTATCGCTTTTTTATAGCTTTTAATTTTTTATTCACGTTTTCAGTTGATATAAATACCTGAATATTACATACTTATCTGACGATATAAAAAAAAAAACTCTTAAACCGTTTGACAAGATTGTTTTTTACAATGGTTTGATTAGTACTTTGACGGATCACTTGTTTTTACCTCGAACTCCTATTTTGAATAAAATAAAAAATAATAATAATGTATGCAATCTTCGTGAAGCTTTGGGTATCGATATAAAATCGTATTTCGAATTGTCGGCAAATATTTTCCCACGTAATTTCGCATTCAAACGTGTATAATGTTTGATTACAAAACGACAGCTACTAACGACACGACTAAAAACAGTAAAACGTACGAACGTTATATTATATTACAACAATAACTATTTGGTATGCATCGTTTTACTAAAGAAATGAGTCATAAATAAATATATGTATTTTTTTTTTAATCAAATACACTCGTCCCCTCGTTATCTTGTACCGGGGGCGAGGATCGAAAAGAAGAAGATCGAATTCTCTACACACGATGTTTATAAACCAGAGTGAAGTATTGACATTGTCGATAGATTATCGTTTAATACGTAATAGTACGATACCCGTTAATAATCGATAGTCAACGTATGGTTTGACCAAAGCGTTTATATTCGTATGGATTTGAACGGTAACGGCGTGATTTCGCGGATATCTCGAATCTAGCTACCGGGAAAAGAACCCGTCCACCGCTGGGTACCGCCGTGATCGATAAAACGCGTCGACGACGTTAAAGTCACGATTATTGTTTCGAATCGAAACACCGTACGTTACCCTCGTGCGTTGTGAGTTTTCGATTTGTAAAAACAAATTTGATTTCTCTTAACAAAAGACACGTCTGACACTCGTTTCGCTATTTTTCTCGAGTCTTTTTACCCGCCTCGCCCCTCGGAGCCGGTACGTATGACTTTCAATACGTTTCACAGTACACAATATCACATCGTATATCATATTATATAACGTTCGCTTAAACTGAATTTTCGCTCGTGAGAAAAATCGTTTTTTTTTCACCTGAAAATACGATCGCGTTAAAAAATAAAAAAAAGTTACTTTTGAAATTGTATTCACTTCAAATGTACATCACACAAGAACGTAACCGCTCCGGGTCATGTTTTTCTCAGTCGTATCGCACTGTTGTTTTTGTCGCGGGCTTGTGTGACACACACGCATTTGTACGATTTTCGTCGCTTCGTATGCACACACACACACACACACACACACACACACACACACACACACACACACACATACGTGTATATCAGGAATAATATGTATGTTTACGCACAAAAGCGTTTGGTGCACGTTTTCGTGACCAAAACGTCGTTCGACGGTGAAAATCGTTTGTTTTCACTTACGGCTCAAAAGAGATCATTACGAGTACAGCGAGTCCGAGGACAAAAAAAAACAAACGGGCCGTGTACTTAAGGTTCGAGTGACGAGTGTACAGTGTACACGCGAAACGTCGCAGTTATAATATCGTGTCGGCCAGGACCAGTGACGCCGATCCATATATTATCTAGGTATTTCAGCGGCAATACCTGTTGCGGGTGGGTGGGTGGGTGCGGTAAGGCTGCGAAACACACTAGGTTGGATCCACTAGATGGGAGGAAAAAACGAGGGGAAGTTTCTCAACCTATTGTGGTTTGGAGGATGGCTACTTTCTCTGAAGGTATGCTTATAATTAGGGCTCGGATTTATATTTAAATACAGTAGACTCCGCTTATAAGACTCACGGATATAAGGTTCAGTCGCTTATTAGGCTCAAAATCGTCTGGAACGATCCGGACGTATCCAAATACATTGAAAAAAAATCGGTTATAAGACTCAAATTTTGTAAAAAAAATAGTATAAAATAAACTTTTTTGGGTTTAATTTAGAAATACATTGGTACTGAAAAAATAATCGCAACGATTATCGTTATTATTGTGTACTGATTATCTGGCGGCTGCACAGTTATCGTAATTACGGGCACATAAATACACATACGTACACGTGCACGTAGTTTTTTTTACCGGGATTATTAAATTTATTCAATAATAATTAATTAAGAAACGTATTCAATAATTAAATACGTAATATGTAATATGTGTTAATGTATTAAAACCAAAGCAAAATATGTAATAAAATAAAATGTATAAATACGTAATAAATTTTTTTTTCCACTTCGCCAATAAGATTCATTCGGTTATAAGACTCACTTTGTACTGATTCCAAAGTGGTTCTTATAAGCGGCGTCTACTGTACATATGTTCATGGTTATTTGATAAAATAATTTAGGTAAGTGATAAATTCGTTTCAATTCAGATTCACGAGACCGCGGACGAGGCGGCGCGTATTGGAAAATATCGCGAATCGTTGAGACGATCGGAATCGTATACAACTCAAAAGTCGATCTGGCGAATAAACGTGCGGTGGACATAGACCGTCCGCGAGTGATTATCGCAAACTCTTCGACGGTCAACTCTGCCGGGTCTACTGTAGTTTTACCCGAAGAAGACGCGCCAACTCTCCGGACCCTCGATAAATATTTTATTTGCAAACGTAAAAAAAATACACGTCGTCGTGATTATACTATTTCGAGATACTAATTATTATTAATAGTTAGAAAAAAAAATTTAATCTTATCGACATATTATCGAATACCCGTATGCGAATAAATAATTTGCGTCAATACCGTAACAATACAATTTAGAGATTAATATCAAAATTAGATTAAGTATTTCAAATAATAGAAAAAAAAAATGTTGTAAATAATGAAAAATACCTATAGAGTACGTAAAATTATGTAATGATTTGTAATCTATAAAATGGCTGACCTTGATTTTAAGATGAAGTCTACCACCTGAAAAAATATTTAAAAAAACATAAAATGAATAAATATCATTGTAAAACTAACGACTTTAATAAAAACGATTTTTTTCGCTTCACTCGGGGTCTAAAAATACAATTTTATGCATGTTGAAAAAAAAAATAATAAAAATAAACTGCAATTAATGCGATCTAATTCATCCATCATCTCTCGTAAATATTTTAAATAACATACAAATGACTAGGTACTCGACTTCGTATGGAAATAATTATGGTTATTACCGCAAATAAGAGAAATTTTAATATTGCGTATTCTTACCGTGTATGTCGACCGTACGTATATAATATATATACACGGGTAGGATATTTTTCTTTTCGAGCATATACATATAATATATATAATTAAATATTTTTGACACTCGAGTATGATTAATTTGAACGGTGAACGTCGCGAGAAAATTATGCGGACAGGAGCTGTATTTAACGTCTCGTCGTTATTATTATTATTATCACGATATTCTAGCTTTTGAATATTTTCCAAAGTTAACGGCGACGCTCGAGGAGAAATTAACTTTACGACTTTACCTGCACGCCGTTAACACGCCGCCACGCGGGCCGGGTGAAATATAAATCACCGTGTCTGATATCCATCAAACGTACCTACGTATCGCGCGTAAGTACTCGATAAAAATCCATACGCGCCGCGACTGAAAATAATAATAATAATAATAACAACAACAGCGACACGAAGTATTTCACGATACCGTTAACGATATCGTTTCGACCGCGCGCTTTCTAAAAGTATCCAAAATCGCGTCGTTCTAAAACGCTCGCACGATAAATAATACCGGCGGCGGCGGAGTCGAACAGCGTATGTGAAAGAGTTGAGATCATTTAACGATTCGGTCGTTAATAATGTACAACGGCGGCGGTGGCGGCGTTTCTGCCTCCGCAGTCAGTGCCGTAGCAGACCGTTTGCGGAAAATTTGTTCGCATTAATAATTCCGTCGAACCGTTTTCCGTGATATCCAGACAACGTATACACACGTTTATACATACCGTACACACACACACACACACATAAAAACTCACGTACGTGTGTGTACGTAAATACGTTTGGTTCAAAACAGACGAAAAATAATGCATTTATATCATAATATCGCACAAACGTTATACGTCTTTGGGAATAAACGAGTGTATACCTCCGCGAACGGGGTAATTTATTTGTTTGCACACGAGAAATTCCGTTGCTACAACACATTATAATATATTACAACGCCGTTTTTGTTTCTCCCGCGGACATATTGTACACGCGCACACACACACACACACACACACACACACACACACACACACACACACACACACACACACACACACACACACACACACACACACACACACACACACACACACACACACACACACACACACCCGTATATCATATTATAATAAATACGTTTATAAAAAATGTAAGAAATGTCCCTTAGTCGAAGGTCAATATTACTTACTGTCGTACGGCAGCGTCTTACCACCCTCCTTCTCGATCGCGAAAATACGAGCGTAAGTGCGTTCACGTCGTTTTACGGTATATCCAGCCGTTTGTTTACGCGGTGTCGGTCCGCGCGTCAGTCTACCGCCACGCGGTGGCGGCGGTCGGACAGGAGGAGACGTACCACGGCGGGGTATTGTTGCCTACGTCTATAACAGGAATGGCGAACCTTTTCCGAGTCGAGTGTCAAAATTTTCCAAACAAAGTTTTCTAAAACAATTCGCGTGCCCCCCTCCCCCCACACAAACACATATACAAACGAAGTTTAATGAAGTCGATATTTGTGTAGGTTATTTTACAAATTATATATGATATTCTTGAATCAGATATTAAATAATCGTATGAAAAATGTAAATATGTAATTATTATATTTTAATGTGAACTTTTGTTTCTTTTTTCATGTAAACAATTTTATAATAGAATATCCAAATTTTTAATTTTGGTAAAACATGTAGTTTTTGCTTTGACTTGAAAAATGCACTACACATTATTAACTTTCAAGAAAAAATGAAAAAAATAAAATAAAAGTAAGCGGATTGCATGACTTCCGACATTTCGATGTCTGCATTGTTCACCACTTTTCCATATGGACGATTTATTTGTATTTGTGATATTAGTAAAGCATAAATGTCTAAAAATGAAAATAATTATAATTAAACTCTGAAAAAAATTGTTCAATCGTATTTATTTTAACTACAATTTCATAAATAGTATGATTCAAATTTTTATTTTTATTGAAATTTCGATAATTTCAACTTTGTCCACGTGCCATCGAAATTTCGCCAACGTGCCATGTTTGGCACGCGTGCCATAGGTTCGCCACTCCTGGTCTATAACAACACCGTGATGTTATGTCACGTGCGTGTGAATACGACGACGAAAAAGTATTCCCCCCCCCGTGATGACCCCGTCCGTTGACTCTAGACTTTTGCGTGGAGGGGGGGGGGCTGATTTGAGGGCGGGTCCGCGAGATTTCACCGGAGCCAAGAAGAAAACGAACGCTCTGAGTGGGTAGTAATCGGACCACGGGCCACGCCAAAATTTAATTTAAGTTACCGACGATTCGAAGGGTGAAATAACATGTGACAATTCCCTCGGCAAGAATTTTATTTGTCTATAGGAACGGTCGATACGAGTGAGAGGTCGGAGCCCCACTAGGACGACACTAGGTCAGCAGACGTGAGATAAAAAAAATCAGATTTATATGATTTACGGAAATCCTCCATTCGTAGACAATTTTATGTTCACAGATGAATTTTGATCGTAAACCTTAAACATAAGTATGACGTCTATGATTTGAATAGTTCAAAAAAAAAAAAAAAATAAATAAATAAAATAATAATACGTTTAATTTTAAATAAGTGTCACTAGACATAGGATAAAGTTAAGGATAAAGTGAAAGCAAATCAACGATAATACTCAGGTTGGAATTCAAATTCTTAGTAAAATGAATCTCTAACTAAAATCAAAACTAGCACTTGGAAAATTTGAAAAAAAGGTCACAGAACATTTTTAAAGAGAAGTAGGTACATTAAACGGTGTAATTTTTCAATAGTAAATTTTCGACGGATCGTTAGAAAGACAAAGATTCTTTTTGAGTACAGTAATTAAAGTTACGCGACGATTTGTTGTCGAAAAATATAAATTGAACAATTTCGTACGAAAAAATCGAGAACTTGGTTCTTGCGGTTTAGTTACCTGGTCAAAAGCTTATCGTCGAGAAAAATTATTAATCATTTTAGATTCTGAGTGAAGCGAAGGATCTTATGGTTTTACAATGATGTTTATTATTATTTTTTTTTTTTTCTGTAAACACTTTTTCGAATAGAAATCCTTGTCCAAAAGTTTCGTCCTGCAACTTTTTAGATTCGAAATTGAACTGAGATGGTACTTTAAAGAGGTCATTTTTCCAAAATCTCCATAATTTTTCCAGTTATCAAGAATAACGATCGAAAAACTGAGTAAAAACGGTAAAATCGGTAAAAGTCCGCCGTAAACGAGATTTTCACTGTTCAGATTTTAGGTATTTAGTCATAAATCGAAAAGTATTGAAGCTAGGAACTTGAAAATTTTATCCAATATCAAATACATACTTTTTTATATTGAACAACATTTTCAGAACAATTATAGCACTTTTGACTTAAATATAGAACTTTTAATTTACCAAATTGTTTGAAAGTTTTTATGTAATATAATTTTAAATATTTGAAAAAAAGTTCTGAAAATTTAATATGACCTTACTCATACACCTACCTAATTATATTAACGAAAATTCAAAAATCGTGAGTCAGGATTTTTTTTTATACACACTTTAATAAATTATTATAACTCACCAAAAATTATACAAATAACCGTAAAATACGTAAACAGTATTCAAATAATAATATATTATATTACACTGAAGCTTTGCTCAGAATCGTTTCATACTAAAGAAATGAGTCGTCATTTCTTTAAAACTTAATACATTCATCACCAATATCTTGTCCGAGGACCGAAGGGACAAAGGACGAACTTGTACCACCATCATCTCACTTACCAGCTTTTTTTTTTTTTTTTTTTTTTTTAGATTCTGAGTGAAGCGAAGGATCTTATGGTTTTACAATGATGTTTATTTTTTTTTTTTTTTTTTTCTTTTTTTTTTTTTTTTTTCTGTAAACACTTTTTCGTATAGAAATCCTTGTCCAAAAGTTTCGTCCAGCAACTTTTTAGATTCGAAATTGAACTGAGATGGTACTTTAGAGAGGTCATTTTTCCAAAATCTCCATAGTTTTTCCAGTAATCAAAAATAACGATCGAAAAACTGAGTAAAAACGGTAAAATCGGTAAAAATCCGCCGTAAACGAGATTTTCACTGTTCAGATTTTAGGTATTTAGTCATAAATCGAAAAGTATTGAAGCTAGAAACTTGAAAATTTTATCCAATATCAAATACATACTTTTTTATATTGGACAACATTTTCAGAACAATTATAGCACTTTTGACTTAAATATAGAACTTTTAATTTACCAAATTGTTTGAAAGTTTTTATGTAATATAATTTTAAATATTTGACAAAAAGTTCTGAAAATTTAATATGACCTTACTCATATACCTACCTAATTATCCTAACAAAAGTTCAAAAATCGTTAGTCAGGATTTTTTTTTATACACGTTTTAACAAATTCATATAAATTCGTATATGAATATCGACTGTTTTTACGTTAATTTTCAACTTAAAATCTGTATAAATCTTTTTTGGTGTGTCCGATCACAATGAAACTTGGAATATAGATATAAAAACATGTTTCGAATCTTTTGGTAACAGAAAATTTCTAACGAGTTAAAAATTGAATATTTTATGAGGGTTTAATAACGAAAAAACTCACCAAAAATCAGACAAATAACCGAAAAATACGTAAACAGTATATAAATAATATATTATATTACACTGAAGCTTTGCTCAGAATCGTTTTATACTAAAGAAATGAGTCATCATTTCTTTAAAACTTAATACATTCATCACCAATATCTTGTCCGAGGTTAGGTTAGGTGATCCCATGATAGAAAGTGCTATACACTCCTCACCATTATCTTGTCCGAGGAGCGAAGCGACGAAGGACGAACTTCCACCACCATTATCTTACCAGCTTTTTTATTGTGTTTTATTTACACATCGTCGTGTAGAAAAAGGCCACGGAGGGTCGGAACACGCACCACCTCCACCGAGTAGTTATGGTTTTGCGCCCGGTGCGAGTTTACGATTTTCACTTCTCTACAACATTAAAAGTGAGTATACACGTTTCGCACGGACTTTTCGCCCACTCACGATATTTCGCCTCCCCCATTTTCCTCCTATGGCACGGCCATTATTAATACTCGTACGTACGACACCGGTAAACGTGTGAGATATTATAAACGTAAGCGTACGAGATGTTTTCGAAAAAAAAAAATTGAATTTTTCCTATTTTCACGCCGCCGGTGGAACGCCGGCATCGTCAGAATCGTAGTTATACGCTGATATTTTATATTCGTCGTCACGTCGGCCGTGCGTAGAGTTATTTCTTATCGGTCGCGGTGTGGGCTGACCGAGTTTGCGGGATAAACCGTTGTTAAAATATAGAAAACGACGAGCTCTATTACCGACCACCCCCGTGTCCGCACCTTGTGCCTACCGGGGGTAGTCTGCGGTTATTGTTATCGTCGTCGTCGTCGTTATCGTCGCTATTTCCATTATCGTCATTACCGTTAGGGGTTTGTTTTTTTTTTTTTTTTTACAACCGCGTTATTGACGATAATACGCGAGACGACGACGACGTCAATGCGGGGTGCGACGCGGTTAAACACGAGAATCGCGTACATCTCTCTGGACGCGCACGTCGTATTGTGTACTGGTTGGATAATGTGCATTATCCGTTCGGTCGACAACCGCGGCGCGACCTCGCGAGGAGACCGAGTGAATTCCTCTCGTTTCAGCGCAATAACGCGTACGCGTCCGGGATACGACTGCGCGGGACCGCAAACACAATGAAGTGTGACGCTCGTATGCGTGTACATGTGTGTGGGTGTGTGTGTGCGTATGTGTGCGTGTGTGTGCGTGTGTGTGCGTGCGTGTAAAGGTCGTCTCGGCTATTGTATTATGTGAAAACTATACCGTGTCTCTAAACGTCGCACGGGGCGCAGCGGCTAATATTCTCCGTAGGTACGCGTTATTGTTGTGTCTACGACCGCCGCCGACGGTGCCGAGGCTGCGGCGCATTCTATGGATGGGGAGGAGGAGAGATCGTGCGTCCCGGTACGCTGTGTATAAACACACATATATACACATACCTCTATACACGCATACACACACACGTATACACATCCCTTCATGCACACACACGCATACACATCCCTGTATACACACATATATAAACATCCCTCCATGCACACACGTATACACATCCCTGTATACACACACGTATATACGAGAGTCCGGTGTACGGAAGAAATTATTACAAAACGTACACAGCTCGCGATACATGACGACGGAGCGACTAGGGTGGCCGTGTGCACCGTGCGCGCGCCAGGCAATTATTATCCGAGATAATACCGCGAGAAATTACGCACGAGAACAGACACAGACACACACACACACACACACACACACACACACACACACACACACATATATATATATATATATATATATATTTGACGGTAGACACTCAGGCACCACATTGTACTTGAAAAAATATGCTTTATCGTATGGATTCCAACAAAAACGAATTCTCGAAACCAATATTATAATTTGTTATCATCGAATCGTTCATTGTATCACATAATAGTATGAAAACAATTATGCTGTAGTCATCTGTTGTAGAAATGTGCTATGTAAAACGAATGAGGATCTTACTCGTTTATTTCTCGTAATTTCTGATCCTTAAGTATCGACGATTAAAAAATGGCCACGAAAAAATGAAAAAAATTCGACAATGACGTATATAAAAATATATGTGGATTGTGTCTACAAGTGATGGTAAAAGTTATATCGAATAAATATTTTCGAAGATTAACTTTGACTAAACTCTATTGATAAACAATAATTATTTTTGATCGTGTAAATAATGGTTTTCGACCATTTTGCGGCGGTAAAAGTACGTGACGAGTGACGATAAAACGGTTTTACACGCGAACGCTCGTCGTGTGACACGACCTCTGTTCTCGTCACCGTCGACCCCCGGGGTGGGGGGGGGGTGGATTTAACTTACTCACCGTCGTCGTCTCGGCGATCGTCGATGTGAAAAGAACCCCGAAAGCAGCTGTCCGTCGATCGTGTAGCACCGCGTTACGCGCGCACAAAGTGCTCCCGGGCCGGGGCCGTCCGTCTTTCGAATATTTAAAAACAAATATTGTTGTTTTCCGTTATACTGCGGGTGTCCGGACTTTCTACGGTCATTTTTTTTTTTTTTTAATTTTTTCAATGAGATTTTAACACCAAATTATAACGTCTCGACAATTAAGTACATTAATCTGAAGTAAATATGAGTTAGTAAATTCGGAGGCCTGATTGCAGAATAAAATTTAGCATATGACGGTCGAATACATTTTTCAAACTTTTTTTAGACGATTCTAACGCCTAACGACATTTTCAAAATGGAGCTGATCTACGATGCTTTTCGAAAGTTCGACGAACTCCGTAGTGCCGACTTTACGTCCTTTACGCGTTCGGTGGTGTCCAACTCCGGGTGCTCGTTTACACGAAGTACGTGTTTAAACAACGATTTTTCGGACTTTCCGAATACGTCTCGGAGGAATCCGGTGGAAAAAAAATATATATATATAAAGAAAAAAGAAATAAATAAATAAAACACTCGGATTTTACGGGAAACGAAAGAAAGCAAAAAAAAAAAATAAAAAATCCGCTTCATATTCATTAGCGGTTTGATTTACCGTCCCTCTCCGTTTTCTTCTTCCCTCCCCTATTTCGTCCGCCATCGTACGCGTTCGTTATTACAATACACAGTAAAACCGACGCGAAGGTTTTTCATTTATTTATTTTCATTTTTTTTTTTGTCCAGCCCTCATGACACGCGTAATATTACATCATTATACGTGTAATGAGTCCACGCGATATAATATATTATGTTTTAACGGCCGCCGGGGTACGACCACCCCTCCGAAACGGGTTTCGGCCGTCGTGTCTATAAATCTCGTCGTATTACATACCATATATGTATTATATATTTACCACGATTAACGCGCGCGTCCGTCGCGACCGTGTCCGCGAAACGTATACGCGATCGCGACACAGCACCGACCGCCCCCCCCCCGTTTTAGCAATTCCACCCCCACTTTTGGGGGACGGCCAGATGTGCGACCAGAATTAATTCCACCCCCGGTCGAGTAATTTTATTCCCTTTAGGCGAAACGGTCTCTTTGTTTTTTTTTTTTTTTTTACGTTTTTTCACCGTCGGGGAGGTGTTTTTTTTTCTTTTGGTTTCGTTTCGTTTCGTTTTTTTTTTGTTCACGGCCGCAGCGGTGCAAACGCCCGGAGAACGACCGATTAAAAACACACGATAATAGGTACACCGCACGTATGGGTTCAGAGGTAAATACATAAAAACGTATCGGGGACGAGAAGAGAGCCGCCGCCGCGCCGTCGTGTAATTCGTTTTGCATTTTACTACGTGTGATGCGGAATAATGACTGCCCCCCTCCCCCCCCTCCGTCTTTTTCCCGTCTGCCACGGTAACAATAAATTTAAATAACGGTCGTGGGTTTTATGATATTTTTTATTTTTTGTATTTTTTTTTTTTACTCTCGTTACCAGCTGCGTAGAAAATTATTTTTTATTTATTTATTTATTTTTTTTTTAATATACATACACAATACGTATACGTATTTAAAATTTGCATGCAATTACTACGCGCGGCACCCGGACCACTACATATTTATATAACGATAATGATATGTATATTATGACCATATTGCACTCGCTAAAAGGGTCGGATGGAAAACGAAAACGGACAATGTCAAATTATGATATTTTTAATATCAAACGATTTCGGTTTATAAATCAATTATTAAAACGGGACGCTGCGGAGACATTAACGAGGAGGAAAAAAATATAAAAAAAAAAAAAGAGAGGGAGAGAGAGAGAACATAATACACGTGACGCCCGATCGGCGCCGGTGTTCCGAACGTTTTCCGGGAGCGGGGGGACGGCCTAATTGGAAAACAATTCGAAACCGTACCGTGTGATTTCACGCGTAAAGCTAACGATTTCGGTCTCGTGCGTTTCGACCGAGGTGGAAGTCGATCAAACAGATATTATTTATTCGCCGTCGACGGCGGCAAATCGTTCGTTTCGCGTGATGTTTTTCGCCTCGTGACGCGGACGCGCACAATCGTATCGGACGGTTTTCCGATAAAACCGAAAAAACGGTAACCCAGCCGCGTCCGGAGTGTGAAACGACGACGATTTCGCCGATCGCGCGCATCACGGGTGATGATTTTAAACCACGACCGCGCGTCACCGTAATACGAGTTTGTTATGCAGATTTTCCGTCTCATACGCAAATCGTTTTTTTTTTTCATTTACAATTTATATAAATATGTATATGTTTTTTTTTTTTAACGCATAACGGATTTCGCGCGCGCGAATCTTCCGTACGATGTTCACGCTCCGTTTGTGTACGAATTAAATGTTTCGCAGGTAAAATATTTATACCGCGTGCAAAACGTGCAAAAAGTGATACTTAGAATCATCTGCGGCCCAGTATATGACAACGGCCTGGAGTGCTGGCGCAGAAGAATAAACAAAGAGATCCGAGACTCGACAGGAGTACCAAAGATAATCAATTTTGTAAGAGCACAAAGAATAAAATGGTTTGGGCGCGTGATGAGAAGGTCAAACTCTGATTACCTACCTTAAAGCGGCGGCCCAATGGAAACCCACGGGGAACAGACCAAGAGGACGTCCAAAAAAGCGATGGATAGATGGTATAAAGCAGGGTTTAAAGAAATTAGGGATATCAAATCGGGAAGAAAAGGTACAAAATCGGGAAGAGTGGAGGGAGTTGTCGGTGGCGGCAAAAACTCTTGAAGAGTTGTGATGATGATGCAAAAAGTGCACGAGACGCGATATCAAATCTCTTTCCGTTCACTTGTTGCGCGTTTCTCGTGAAAAAGAAAATCGCTCCCCGTCGTTACGTTGTATTATTCATGCACGCGTCGTCGTATCCAGTATGCGTCTGGCGAGAGTACGAGACGACATCCAAAACGACGTTTCGGGTCTTGAACAAACACGTGATTTATTTTTTTTTAATTTTTTTTTTCCCCCGAGTCCACAAAGGGATCCGAATTTCGGATTCCGAGTGATTGTCAACGTGGCCGTGTCGTGTTTAAACACGCAGACCATCTTTTCGTAACTATATATTGTCTTTGGAATCGTTTTCGGTTTTTCCGAGGAGACGAAGAAAATGCGTTCTCCTATTCACCGACAACGCTTTAATCCGGACACGCGTGACGAGTGACTGTCGAATCACGTGGTACGAGTGAAAAAAAAAACGTGCGGGCATGAAACCGTTTTTGTACATGTCAGGAGCCGATTCAACGGTCGCCTGTTGAAACGGCTCCTGACGTCAGCTGTTAAAGTTCATCGGTTGTATGTAAACTGCGGCAAAATTTACCTTTTTCGTAAAGTCGATGTGTCAACTGCGACAAGAACAAAATATGAAGATTATACAATCTGCGACAAAACCGATGAGATGCATTATACAAACTTCGGCAGATTATTTTAAATACCTTTTATATAACATTCCATATCATAGTAGGTACCTAAATCATAATCATATATATTATACTCGCCTATGTGTACCTATGTATAGACAAAAAATAAATAAAGCGACAACGCAAATACGCGAATTCATTAATGAACAGTGACAAATGAAAGAAGGTGGACGAATTTCGAGATATGAATTTTTGAAAAAAGTATGTTTTAAGAATAAACGACAAAATGTTAATTGGGTATTATTATTTTATTTTAGTTTAGTTTTTTGTTTATACGATCTATTAAAATAATTTTTAATGATAACAATAATATTTTTCAATATCTGGTATTTATAGAAGGTATATTAAATAAATTGTAGCAGTTTGTATAATGTATCTTATCGGTTTTGTCGCAGATTGTATAATCTCAATTTTTTTCTTGCCGCAGTTTACATATCGACTTTTAGAAAAAGGTAAATTTCGCCACAGTTTACCATCTCCCAGTTAAAGTACCCAGTCGAATATCGAATTGGCTCCGAATAAAATTTTCAACAAGTGGTTCGAAAAATATTAATGTCGAAAAAGTACGTGACTTTAATACTTTTAGTGACACGTTGTCACAAAACACCCGGAAATGATTTAATCGTTAATCCGATAACGCGTTAAATGATCACGTCCGCCGTATTTACACAAAGAAACAACATTTTTATATAAGATAATTCACTTGAATCTACGTTTAACGTAGTACTCACAGTTCATCGCGATCCGTTGTAATTAGTCACAATCCGTAACAATACGGTTTTATATCAATGAATTCGGTCAAAAAAATGAGTGGAGGAAAGGGAAAATTAATTTTAACGGTCAATTAGTATTTATTTAGCTATCGAAAACCCATCTACGAGAAATCAAAATGATTTGAATGTATTACACGGGAACGGAGAGATTATTTAAACATTTTTGAAACCGGAAATGTTGTGTGAGAATCGTCTCATCTTAATCATAACCACGATCCAGAGGAATAAATTAAACTTGACCACTATATTATCAACAACGAACTCGAAAGATGATCCACCGAAAGTGTGATATGTGAACGCCCTTCCACACGATCGCGGTAATACACGAGGAAAAATCCATTCGAGTTTTAAATTATTTTAACACATAGTCGAATTTATATTTTGACCGACGTCGATACCCAACGGACTAGTGATGCACAACTGTAAGTTTTAAATTATCGATAACGATTCATTTAAGTATATCGATATCGTATCCCGATATCGAATAACAAACGATATCGATATCGATACACGATTCATTGATATAATTATTTATAAAACCGAAGCCATTGAATAATTATTAATTAACAATATCATACTATTTGTATAATTTATGAACGGATTTTTTTTGGGATTGTAGACATTGAAAAAAGGTATTTCATAATACGTTTTCATGAGAACCTTATTGTTACAGTGTTATTGGCTTTTGCTAATCGTTAATGTTATCGTTCTTTGACATTTTTATTTCAAACATTATTTGTTAAAACTTAGATGAACAGAAAACAGAAATTTTAGTGTAGTGATATCGAATTTTGATATCGAATATCGATGTACTTTTCATAAATTAGTCTCATCGATATCGTAAAATCGGTTCAATATCGATATCGAAAAACAAAATCGTTGTGCTTCACTACAACGGACTCGTAAAACTATAAAAGTCGTGGAAGCCCAACTCGAGGCACGAGTCTTGAGAACCGACAGGGTAGGTCCGCTGATAACGATCTCACACCGAAATCGAGGGGTCATCGTTGATTTGGGGAGAAGCTACGCGAATTCGACCTCACCCGACGCGTCGCGCAAAGTGAAAACGAGAACTCGTCGAAAACCGTCCGGAAAGTTTATCGCGCAAAGAACCACGCGAAGGATGCCAATTTTTTTTTTGTTTCGCGATGAAAAAAAAACATAAATTCCCAAAAAAAAACGCGTGTCTCGCAAAATTCTCGAGTTCGTCTCTGTGCCCGACGGCTATGCGATAACGTCGTCTACGGTTAGGTTAGGTTGCGAAATACGGGCGAAAAATGCCGAACGCGAAAAAAAAAAGCAACTTTTATCACACGGACGGAACGTGCAGCAGGGAGTAGCCGGTGGCGCGGCGCTAACAACGCGTCTCGCTGCAAACTCGAACAGGCGCCGTCCGACGTGTCTACCTCAAGAGCGAAAAAAAAAATTGAAAAAAAACCCGGCGTCTCCCGGCCCTTTACACGCCATTAATTTAAACAAAAAGAAGAGAAACGCGTTTTACACTCGTTACGTACAGTTGAATCCTCGAATTTACGCGGACACCACCTCGTCCGACAGTAAAAAAAATAAAAAATAAATATATAAATATGTATAAAACGGCATTTTTCTCATAAAAAAATATAATAATAATAACTCGTCAGAAGATTCTTCTAATAACGGACGCGTCTCTTTAACGGACCAATTTTTTTTTTTCTCGAAAACGTCTGTCACATAGAAGTTTCACCGTGCACTGCGTTCATATACATTGGGTTTTTTTTTTTCACGGCAATCGTGAATAATTAATTCCTAACAGATTTATAATAGCCCGTGCAAAAGACATTTTTATGATCCCTGAAAGAAATTCACGCTAAGAACGAGACGTGGAATAGTCGCCGACTTAAAGCTCTCGACGATCGGGTAGAGAAATCGGGTCACGCACCAACACACGTCGAGTAATTTATTTATTTGTTCGCATGCCACCACACGTGTTTACAATTATTAAACCGTACGTTCATTATGTCGTTTGACGAACCCGCAGTCTGATGAATTTTGATTATAAACGACGCGACAATTACCGTTTTATTAACTTGCGAATACGTGTTTGACCGGATATCATCGATCGAGTACGAGACGTTAAAAACCAATACATTCCGGGTTTTTGTTTTTTGGCACAGAAGATTTCACAAAAGTTTCAAAGAATTCATATATTATGTATGTATGTATAAAAATATAAAAAAATATATGAAAAAAAAATTCGACTTACTGAAAATTTCGAGTTATCAAAAACTTTTAAAAAGTATGTTTATTTTTAAATTATTTTACATTAAAGAAATATAATGTTTTCTTATATTCCTACATACGTATTATCATTTTTAAAGAATCGGTGTAAAGTTAATTGTTTTTGTTGATTTAAGACATTGTTCTCAATTCTATTTTGTAAAATACCTAATGGTTGAAATAAATCGTCCATACCTTCATTGCCTTCAAAATATTTACGTAATGTTTCTAATGCAAATGTCGCTTCTTTAACTCGTAATGGTGGACTGTATTTGTTGGTTTTTTTTTCGATTTCTTCTTTGTTAGTTGACTATAATGGTCGGGTTTTACGGAAAATAATCGCCACGATGAACTGTTTGAAATTAAATTCTACATTTGGATAAGAAAATTATTCGAGATATCGAAAACTCGTCAAATTAATTTTCAAGTGAACAAGATTATTCAAACATTAGGCGTTATTGTTATTCGAAGGGGAATTTTAATTATTCGACATACCGATAATTTCGAGTTACCAAGGTTCGAGTTACCGAGATTCGACTGTGTGTACATGATATTTCCGCTTTTCGTGCGCGTTCGTTGTTTGCGTACGTTTTACGCAGCTCGCATAATAAAACACGCGTTGCGCATATATGTATAATTATTCATATCGCCGAGAGGACGCAATCGTATTATTATCAAATTTTATGCCCGCGCGCGCGCGTTTTAACGAGATTTACGTTTCCGCCGTGATTTAACCGTGATAACCGTTCGATTCGCGGCCCCGGTAATCGTTGTCGTACTCGTTCGCGATTTTACGTTATGATTTGGCGGATTCCTAGACGAACTCGGCGCGACAAGAGTTTTTGGATTTATTCGTCGAGTTTCACGCGGGTCGGGCGATTTTACAATTTCGGTTTTATCGCGTCACGTCGCGAAAGAAATTTCACCGTCGTCGTCGTCGTCGTCGGTGCCGTATATTTGTCTATCCCAAAAATTATTATGTCGTTTCGCTGTGTTTCGCTTAAATAGAAACGCGCGCGCGCGGCAATGATTCGAGTCACGTGCCGGTGATAAATTACCGCCAGATTCGCCGCGCGGTAGTATTAAATTTTAAAACAATCAAGACGACGTCTCGAACCCGCGCGCCGGGCCACGGGTACGGTATTAAAAATGCACGACGTAAAAGTCTCCGTACGACGTGCCCCGAAACCGTACGCGTTGTTTCGCCGCGTCGTTACGGTTTTCGTCGTCGGTGTTGTTGTTGTTCGACTGTAGAACAACTACACACACACACAAATGTATAATAAACACACGCGAATGTGAAAGATTGGTTTGACAACAACCTATTAGAATTAAACCTTAATAAATCTAAATATATATATACAGGGTGAGTCTGGACCATTTGACAAATGCAATAACTTTTTTTCTATTCATTTTTTTTTAATTTTTTTTTTTTTTCAAATAAATACTGTGGCCCTGCGCTACAATGATATTGTCTAAAAATATTTATTTTTACTTTTAAGACTCAAATTTTGAAATTTAAAATTGTTGTCTACAGTTTAAAAAAAATTCCAAAATAGCCAGTTTTTAAACCTAATTTTTAGAAAAATATTGGTGTTTGAGTTTCTAATAAAAGTTCATCAATTAATTTTCTATGATTTTTTAAAGTTTGTGAAAAAGTTGAGAATATTATTGTGTACCGCGCTACCGCATAATACATATTATCGTATAACACTATTATTTAATGGCTGATCGACATTTAATTATACATTATAAATTAGCCAATTAAAATATTTAAGGTTATAATTTATATTGATAATTGAAGTATTGAATATTTATACATATGTTAATTAATTGCGATGATAATGATACATATTAATTTAAAATGAAAAAAAAATGAATAGAAAAAAAGTTATTGCATTTGTCAAATAGTCCAGACTCACCCTGTATATATAAATAAAACTTATGAATCAACATTATGTAATAAAATAATTGTTCATAAAATGTAATGGAAACTGTAATAATTGTAGAATACTAGAACAAGTTAGCAGTATCGAGTAATTAGGTATAACAATCGATAGTAAACTCAAATGGGATGTTCATATAAATAACTTAACGAATACAGTAAGAAAAATTTTTATATTTTTCATGATGCCAGGTTCATTTTGAATGTTAAAACAAAACGCTTACTATTTTTATCCTTAGTTCAATCTGTTGTTAGTTATGGCATTTGTATCTGGGGACAAGCAAATGACTCACATACTTATCGAATAAAAATCACCCTTAATACATTCATAAAATTTTCGTTATTGTGACCTACGTATTATTCCAATAACTCTGTCCATTTAGAGCTTAACGTTCTATATGTATTAATAAATTATATTTTAGACGTATACTAATAAGTTTTTATAAGTTTAACTAGTTTAAGCGAAATCTAGCCAGGGTCATATAATACCCGTAACAAAGAAAATGTTAACGTTTGTGTACCTATTTTTAAGAAACAACTTGGTCTAAAAAGCTCTATATCCACAGCAACTCAAATTTGTAATTTATGGCGTAATAAAGTCGATATTCAAGGGGTGTCTTATACGAATTTCATAAATCGATTCATTTCGCATAACCCTGAAGTCTGCAGTCTAGAGGAAAAATTCCGATTCACTAAGTACGCATAAACATCGAAACCGTGTTAAATCGATTTATTAAAATACGAAAATACGGAGGGGGTGGGGGAATCACGAAAACCGCTAAAAAAAATTGTATGGAATTTTTTTCTTTTTTTTTTCACGTGTGAATGATATCTAAATACATTTTCGTCATTTTAAACGTCATTGAATCTAATATATTATTATATTTTAAAACGGCATCCAAACAAATATCATAGATGTGCACGGTACATTACACGACTAGTCAGTAAAGGGCGAAGAAAAATAAAGTCCCTACAGTCACGGCATGCACACTCATACTATGCTTATATTATAAAGTTGTAGTTTTGAGTTTCAAAACCGACGTGAATAATATATTATAGACCTAAAATGTCCTTTTCAAAGAAAAAAAAAAATAAATAATAATAACCACCGGTGTCATGATCGCGAAAATTAATTAAATCTCTAATTTTACGGCGTCGCCCGTGTATGAACTACGAGGTTGTAAAAAATTGTTTTATTTTTTTTAGGCGCGACGTTAAATCAGAAGATAATACGTAATAAATATTATTTAGTAACGTTATAAAACGTCGGGCGAGACGTTAAAAACTCGTTCGTAATAAAACTACTCGTAAAACTAATTACGTTTTTTTAGCCTTTTCTTCGCAATTATATATCGTTACAACGTATGTCATACCGTTAAAACTTATTTCACCTACTTTACAAACTACCTAATAAACATACCGAAACCGTTATAATGGTTTGGTCGCGTATAAATTATTATACGCGCACACACACACAGCGGGCGGGCAGCGGCGGCGCGAGAGAGGGGCGCGGGGAGACTTGATTTATAATAATTATAATTTTTTGACAAAAGCCTAACTTTGTTCGCCGCCGTCGAGACGACTTCGGGCCCCAACGAGTGTTTTTGAAGTGGAAAACCGAATTTGTCATCCGATTCGACGGTTTGAAAAAAAAAAATAAAAATATTTTTTCATACGTCTCGGCAATTATTGGACGTTTGCCATCGTAGATATTATATAATACAACCACGGCGGCGGTGCACATTATTCATGACGTACGCTAGCGGTGCGATATCCAAAGGGGGACGGCGAACCGAGCCACGGCTCCGGGCGCTGTTGCTGAAGAGGCCAAAGAGGAGGGATGAGCTGCTTTCATTTTCCGGCGACTTATAGGGGTCCGCGTTATTTTCCGGACACCACTCGGCCCCCGGGGGTGCGATTTTCATATTTTAAATAAGCTATTTTTTTCCCCCGTTTATTATTTATAAGGATTTTATTTCCGTGTTATTCCCCAGGAAGCGAGCGTTTGTAGGTCTGGTGCTTTATATTGGTGGCCGACTCCGTGGATATTGAGATAATATGTTTTTTCGAATAAGAATGTGGTGGTCGCGACTACAAAACGAGCTTGTCCTCTCTAGAGATGGGCAAAAGTGACTAATAACTACCGACTTAGTCGGTAGTATTATATGACTAATTTAGTTACTCGAACATTTGTATAAGTCGACTATTTTTATTATTCGACTAATTATTATTATTCGACTACTTTTATTATTCGACTAATTATTAATATTCGACTTATTTTTATTATTCGACTAATTATTATTATATGTAAATCTTTGTAGTGCATGTTTCATTATCGGTATTTTTGTTTAACCAGTTTAAAATAGAAATACGACTACACAAGACTAATAATTCTCTGAATTACCGAATAATCAGTACCTAATGTTTTATTCAAATTAGTCGGTAGTAAACATTTTAGTCGACTTATTTCATTTATTTATATTATAGTCGGTAGTAAACATTTTAGTCGACTTATTTCATTTATTTATATTATAGTCGGTAGTAAACATTTTAGTCGAATAATTAGTCGGTAGTACGTGATGAAAACCGACTATTAGTCGGTAGTATCAAGTAGTCGTTCCTGCCCATCACTAGTCCTCTCATAAGCGGACTAGACGTGATTTCCCCCCCCCCCCCATTAAAAATTTGAATAGCTTTTTTCGGTGACATTACGGCTCAACAACAATGGCGTATCGACGTTGAAAAAAAATCAATTAAAAATAATAATTATTAAAAAAAAGAAAAAAGACTAAAAGCAATTGCGAACATTGACAATATAGAAATATAAATTAACAGCTATCCAACAGGTAGTGTATTAATAATAGTGTTTAAAAACGAACCAACAAAGAATAATGTCATCAATGAAACAAAACGTGATCAATGAATATGAATTTAATATACATTATATATAACTCTGCGCGTAGTACATATTTTTATTAACCATTTCAAAACCGTACTCGCTTTTCCGCACTCGAAGAAAGAAATAATAAAAAATATAGCTGTTAAAAGCGATTACATAATTTATTTTCCGAGCGATCTCTACTATTCCGAACTCGTTTCTTTTGACCGTCATAAAACACATTACTTCAATACAACAAATAACAACACGTTCGCTACCCCACTCTGTCTAACACAATTTAATTGTTTTATAGTATCGTCGAGCAAATTTTGATTGTAGCCGGAAAATCTAATATTTTCGATTTCGTTTATCAGTTTTCGCTTTTGTTTTTCTTTATACGTAATATAATATATGTGTGTGTGTGTATAAAATTGATATTATTTTATAAGTCCAATTTTGTTTTTAATCTATTGAATATTTATTATAGATAAATCGTCTTGGTAATACATATATAAGCCAAAAATTCGACCGGTTTTTCATCTCTTTTCGATCGCGGTTCGATGTTCGCTTATTCTTTTGTGTTGAGCACTACGCGTTTTCCATTAGATGACTATTGAAATTCACGAGTAACGATGATCAACAAACTCGGTGAATACGAATTGAGTCCTCTACCTGTATAACGAAAAAAAAGTTTACTAATTGAGTCCTGGGTATAAACGAAATACATACCGATTGAGTCCGTACATTTAAAACATTTTAAAACGTATAAATATTATATTTTACTTTGAATTTTAAAATTAAGCCGCATACTAGAAGACTGTTATTTGCAAATCGATTACACGTAATATCGTTTAATACTTGAATATCGTACTTGCTATCTTTTTTATGACTCGAACCCGATAATAATTTCGATTGGAAAAAAAAAATTCTATTTTATAAACGAATCAATTGGTATTATGATTTACACGTGGTGAAACTCGATTATTATGCTTCACAAACGACCCGGGACTCGATTCGTTCTCAAAGGTTTTTTGGGGACTCAGTTCGTGTGCAGCCGACGAACTAGACCGTACAGCGATCAGACACCGAACGACTCGACGAGAAAAACACGATCGAATCGGTAATCACCAGGGCTCGGAACTTTATGCAATTGCATATTTTTTGGGAAGCTGCATATTCAAAATCTGATTTGATAGGAATTCGTTTCACGATCCATACAATTGAAATACAAAAGTTTATGTTGCATATTTTTGCATAATTTTACTAAATTTATATGATTTCACATATTAAAAGATTTGAAGCCTATTAATGCATATTTAGTGTTTATAATTTTTTTATTAATAAATCAAATTATTTTGTAACTAGCATTAATTTCGGTTTTGTTTTAATTTGCCAATTTTTTAATTTAAAATCTTCAAGAATAAAAATATATTTATTTATACCAAGAGCTGTCACAGCACGTGTCATGCAACGTATAGTTAAATAAATCGGATGTCGTAATCGTAATGACCGGCCGTTTATTGGATGGTTAATAACTGCTGGTATGTTAATATTTTAGTTAGAAAAATACATAAAAGATTTCTTCATTTTTTTTTAATTAAGTGAATAAATATTAAAATAATTTTTTTTTCATAATCATACTTTTAGATACATATTATTATAAAAATAGTTGCATATCATACTGCATATTTGAGTTTTTTTAGTGCATACGTATGCACATATTTTATAGTTTTTTAGTGCATAAAGTTCCGAGCCTTGGTAATCACGATTAAACTTGTTCGCCAAACGTCCCCCGGCCCGTGTGCAAACGTTTTCGTCGTGGTCGTCGTCTCGTTCTCGTCAGCGGATACGCACTGCGATTTTCCCGGCGACGACGCAAACAAAAACGCCGAAACGACATCGCGGGTGGGCCGGAGGACGGACCGGCGGACGACACTGTTACTATGCCGCAGTGGTTGCGGTGCTCGTGCGGACGAGAGCGGACGAGATCGAATTAACGGCCGGCGCGGACGACGACGCGATCGACGGGTCGGAGGACGAGACGCGATCGACGGGTCGGGGGACGGTAGGCGATCGCGCGCAATCACGGGGATTTATCGCGACGATCGTCGCCGGACTGTATTTTTTTTTTTTGTGCTACAATAACGATAAATTTCACGTAGTACGGAGGTCGCTTTCTGTTCTCGACCGGCTGATTGGCCACACTATGACTTTATTACACACCGCGTCACCGTTATTCCACCGTACACAATAGTGTCCGACTCGATAAAACGTATCTGTTGACCTTTTTAAACGATACCTCCCCCTACTTCACCCACCAATTAAATATTTACGTACGTATTCGTTGTATGTGTGTGTGTGTGTGTGTGTGTGTGTGTGTGTGTGTGTGTGTGTGTGTGTGTGTGTGTGTGTGTGTGTGTGTGTGTGTGTGCGGACGTTGATTTCGAAAATAAAAAAGCTGGTAAGAGAGATGATGGTGGTACAAGTTCGTCCTTCGTCCCTTCGGTCCTCGGACAAGATATTGGTGATGAATGTATTAAGTTTTAAAGAAATGACGACTCATTTCTTTAGTATAAAACGATTCTGAGCAAAGGTTCAGTGTGATATAATTTATTATTGTTTAAATACTGTTTACGTATTTTACGGTTATTTGTATAATTTTTGGTGAGTTATAATAATTTATTAAAGTGTGTATAAAAAAAAATCCTGACTCACGATTTTTGAATTTTTGTTAGGATAATTAGGTAGGTATATATAAATAATTAGGTAAGGTCATATTAAATTTTCAGAACTTTTTGTCATTCATATTTAAAATTATATTACATAAAAACTTTCAAACAATTTGGTAAATTAAAAGTTCTATATTTAAGTCAAAAGTGCTATAATTGTTATGAAAATATTGTCCAATATAAAAAAGTATGTATTTGATATTGGATAAAATTTTTAAGTTTCTACCTTCAAAACTTTTCGATTTATGACTAAATACCTAAAATCTGAACAGTAAAAATCTCGTTTGCGGCGGATTTTTACCGATTTTACCGTTTTTACTCAGTTTTTCGATCGTTATTCTTAATAACTGGAAAAACTATGGAGATTTTGGAAAAATGACCCGTTTAAAGTACCATCTCAGTTCAATTTTGAATCTAAAAAGTTGCTGGACGAAACTTTTGAACAAGGATTTCTATACGAAAAAGTGTTTACAGAAAAAAAAAATAAATAAAAAAATAAACATCATTGTAAAACCATAAGATCCTTCGCTTCACTCAGAATCTAAAAACGTCACCGGCGTCTCGAGGAATAAACAACAATATTGTTCGTTACATCTTTATCTCGTGTATATATCATTTAAAACTCGACGACTCCGTGATGAGACCACGTCATGAATCCGTGACTGCTATTAAAAGAGAGACGATCGGTGGGTCACCCCATCCACTTGAAGTTTTCGTCACTTAATAGATATGTGTACCTACGATTAGTAAAACGTTAACACAGACGGTGTTATTGATATGTTTTCAAAAACGAAAAACCATGATATAACTTTTGTTCAATAATTATTATTATTATTTGATTAATATTTATGAACTACTTTATTTAAATGCACCTATTTAATACTGTGTGGTTTAAACTAAAATTATTACTGTTTTTTTTCCCCCCATAAATAACTACTTTAAATGCACTCATAATTGTGTTCAAATTTTTTAACACTCATAAATTTGATCCGTCTAAAACAATTGACGTTTAAAACGTTTAACTATTATAAAAGCAAAAAACAAATAAAATCTAAGTGCTATAGAAAAAATGAACGTAGAACGATAGAAAAATCACTCAGTGTTATTAAAAACGTAATATTAAAATTATAATATAGCTCACTCTTGCGATAATTTGATATATTCCGATTGACCTCCGTAAGCACGAAAATAAAAATAAAAATGACGACGGCCGACGCAGTGAAAATAATAATAAAAAAAACAAAATTCTGACGGTTGGCGGGATGTTAGACGAATCGGATCGTTTTATCTGGTTCGCGTTCAAAACGAAATCACCAAAACGGCATAATACACGGTCAAGACTGTATTGAAGCTGAAAGAATCGAAACGATTTTTCCGGACTATTCGACTGTGCGCCGAGAGGTCCGTCTCGGAACGCTCTCAATAAATCGATTTGTTACGCGTAGACAGATGGGTCGGTCCGGCTCCGCGGACGTATTTCACGCGGTATAACAATTCATTTTGAAGTGTAGGTCGATTATTCGTATTCGGTCGGGTCGTATATGAAAATAAAATAATAAAACCGTCGAAACACTATATATTATACGGTGAAAAAAGTAAATCGATCTCGACTTCACACCACTGACCTTTTCTCGTTTTTTTTTTTTTTCATTTATTATAATTGTTATTATTTTTTTTTTCTTTCAAGACAGGGTGAAAAGTTGACGTATAATAATAATAAATGATGCAAGAAATCAAATGAAAACTCCACGCCGTTGTACTTTTCGTGTTATCTACGAGTGTTTCTTAAAAACGTATATAACGTCGGAATCGAATAATTCAATCTTTACGTTTCATAAGTCATGGCTGACAGCAAAGATTTTCCTAGAACCGTCATAAATTCATTATTGGTTTTTAGCGAAAACATCAAGATCGTTTACTAGAAACGGTTATGCGCCGTCTGTAAATCGTTTAAAGACTTAACGTTGCGATCGGATATTTTTTAGATCTGTTTTTCGTCGACATAAAAATGCAAAATATAATATTATGTGACGTGACTTGAACAATTAAAAATGTCAACACGGGTATATATCTAAACAGATACACTGAAACCAAAACCAAAACCAAAAAAAAAAAAAAAAAAAAAAAAAAAACAACCCTAGGTGAAATAAAATAAAACGATATTGCAAAAAACCGTTGATTATAAAATAAAACGACTTGTTTCCTTTTCTATTGCCGCGAGAATATTTTAACTTTCTGATTTAATCAATAAGGTTGTTTCCATGATGCGATATGTTAAATTTATTTAAGTTTGAAATAAACATAACGATACTTGTTAGAAGTAGAGTATATGTTCGAACAATAACATGTCTACCTAAATAGGTATTTAATCAGTGGTGTTGAAGATCTCTGTGGTGTTCGATAATTATAAAATACAGGGTGTTTCACAAAGATCTGACATGTTGAATAACTTTTGTTCTATTCAATATTTTTAACTTTTTTTTTTTTTTTATGAATACTATAGCCTAGCGCTACGATAAAATTACATTAAAACTTTATTTATTTTTTTTAAACTCAAATTTCAAAATTTAAATTTTATTTTAGAGTTTGAAAAAAAAAATCAAAATAGCCATTTTGTAAACATGATTTTTAGAAAAATTTTGGTTTTTGAAATTCTCATAAAGGTCGATCCGTTAATTTTCTATGATTTTTTAAAGTTTACGAAAAATTTAATAATATGTATCGTTTATCAGTCATCAGATAATATCACTAAATAATGTCACAATTTAATTCGATTTTTCATAAACTTAAAAAAATCATAGAAAGTTAACGGATCAACCTTTATAAGAATTTCAAACACCAACATCTATCACAAAACTCTAAAATAAAAATTTGAAATTTGAAATTTGAGTTTAAAAAATAAAAATAAAATTTTAATGTAATTTTATTGTAGCGCTAGGCTATAGAATTCATTAAAAAAAAAAAAAAGTTAAAAATATTGAATAAAACAAAAGTTATTCAACATGTCAGATCTTCGTGAAACACCCTGTATAACTTCATACCGTATGCCATTGAATATAACTAAATCATACCATAACACCATAACACGTAACTCTACATGTACACCACGTTAACGTTTTTACCAATTGTTAAGAAATTATAGTGTTTCAATCGAGTACGGTTTTTTCACGTAACGGTGACCGAAACGATCCACTGTCAACGATTCGACTGCCAACGAACAGTTTTCGAATCGCTAAAAACGCTCCGAACATACGTGATAATTGTGAGTGCTTTAAAACCGTACCGAAAATCAAAATTGATGTCGAATCGAGCGGGCCTCGCATTGGACGGACCCCGATGCCGCGGACCAAGACGGACGAGTCTAAAAAGTTCAAATCTTAATTAAGCGGAGACGGAGAAAGGGCCGTCGGTATTCTCACTGACGAATAGTATAAAATATAACGAATAGTGTTGCCATTACCATCAATAGATTCGGTATAATACTATTGTCTTCCGTACTCGGATGTATCGAAATTGCCTACTCAAAACGCCGTGTGACCCAAATCTCTGCGGGACATCAGGTACGATATCGATTGGACGGGATACGTATAATAGCTTAGATACGTACATTACCGGCTTACAGATAATCGCTCGTGTACGACTCGTATAAATAACAATGGTTTGGTAAACATACGATTTTCCGCGATATCAATTGATTTTTTCCCCGTGACAGGATTGTAGCACGAAACGTCGAGGAAAACGACTAACGGAAATAACAAAAAACTATTTTTCCAAAATAATTGTAGTGAAATTTCAAACGGGTTCCCGCGACCGTCGAAGTAATACTTTTTGGGCGTCGTTCCTTTTAGTCGGTGGGGTTTTAATCAGAATAAAAAAACAAAACAAAATGATAACAAGCGAAACTAACTAAGAACAAAACACATAACCGTAAAACCAAACGCGTTTATCGATCCACTCGGAATTTGAAAACTTACCGTAGTAAAACCGAAATGGGTATGGCGCGTCGCTGAAAACCTACAAAAACTATTGCACGCGGGATCACGGCGAGTATAAGGTGTTGAGGTCACATTTACGGATACGCGCCGAACAAATCACAAAGAAGATTTGAATGATTTATTTTTGCTTTTTATTTTATTTTATTTATTTATTTATTTTTTTTTTTGAACGAAAGTGGTTTACACGCGACTTAGCTCGTGTCGGCGGTGGTCTTAGCACACGTGACGTTTTCTCACCTCGCGCTCGACGGTCGACCGGCCGGTAGGGACTTAATCTCGCCATCTTCTTCATATCAAGCATGCATTAGACGAAATTATGAACAAAAAAGAAAGATTTCACTTCTCTCATGAAGTTTGAAGGTGTTTAATCAAATAATTTTTTTTTTTTAAATATTCTTTTTTTTTTTAAGAAAGTTTGTTTCTATAATATTCGAAAATGTTTATGAAACTAAAAATTAAATCATATTCAAAATAAATCGTGCTCTTTTATTTTTCATTTTCATAATAAAATAATATTAAAAAGTAAGTATTCACAAAAAAAAGGGGTCCGTGGACCAATTTAAGTTATAGCTAGGGGTCCGTGGCTTCACACTAATTGGGAACCGCTGATCTAGTGCATCGGGTTCGAAGTGTTATCAACAAAATACCCAATGTCCAAATCTAATCTAATACCTAACTAATAATTAATAATCAATCTGATCAATAAGTTTCGATGAACATTTCACGGAAACTTTTAAAAATAACACTATGACATAAGGCATGGGGGGGGTTCGCCACTAGTTCACACACATCGCAACTCGTCACGGATTCGTTTTCAACTATTATCGGAATCGTATGATTACAACGAATATTTTTTTTCACCGATCACGTTCCTTTTTTCTTTTTCTTTCATTATACGTTTTCGAATCGACTGCTCGTTAAAATGAAAACATCGCGACATATTTTCAACACTCCTTTGCAGTTTTCCGTGAAATAAACACCTAACTAGTAATAAACGGCGACAGTTGTTATTCGCTCGAAAATTTAGCTACGACGTACGTCTACGTAATACTTTTCTTTTTTCTTCGACCGTGAATAGATTTGTCTCGAACGTTTTACTATCGTGAACTTTATGCGAGCGACAAACAACAACACGCGCGCGCGCGCGCGTGTGTGTGTGTGTGTTTGTGTAAAAACATGTTGTACACGTCTGAATTCAAAAGCGAGATAATACCCGATATTATGATAATCGATTATCTGTCATAAACTTTTCGAGTGTTTTGCGCGACTTTCGAATCGCGTTCGGTGAACACTTCATGCTTCGTTTCCACGCGGGTACAACAGACACGAATCGCTCGCATCGACCGACCTACGTAAACGGTAGTGTGTAACTTATTCGTATCTATCGCGACGTCGTCGTCTGTACGCGTACGGTGAACGTTTTCACCAGAGGCGGCTTGATCACGTATTTTGTGGTTCACTGAACCACCAAAAAGTTTGGGGTGGGTGTCATTTTAAATTGTAATATATGGGTACTTGATCTTTGTAACCGATGGTAATTTAAAAATAGTATTTGATATCCAAGTCATAGTTATCAACAAATAGTGGTGACTATGAGTAAGACTAGACTAGTTTTTATGACTTGTTTACAATTTAGAGTACACATAGATTATATAAAACAATAAAATAAAAAATGTATGCACATAAAAAAATAAATAAATAAATATAGCAATAAATATGGTACGGTGAGTGTCTCGACTTATTACACGACGACGTCATTTTTCGTACACAAAGTCAATAGGGGGTTTGAAGAAAACCTAGCAAATGATTTTTTTCCCAAGAAAATGCCGGTACACGGTACCGTGTCAAGACGCGACCTCGTGATTTCCCAGTTCGACGAACGGATAACTACGGATAGCATAATATACCACCGTTCGTTATGTTATTTCCAATTATAAACAAACAAAAAAATCAGTTGTTTGTAAAACAGTGTCCAATTGTGATACGCCTTTGAAAAAAAGGTTTCGAAAACGATTTCGCCGGGAAAACGCGACGATCGTCGTCTACGGACCGCGGTAAAACGAACCGGTCGACTCCGGCGACGGTGGACGGTCTGATGTTTTTCTCGCGTGCGGCGGCGGCGACGGCGGCGGTCGTACGCGTATCGCGACCGATAATAAATCACTTGTTGAACGACACGGCGCCGTTCTCCGCGCGTTATGGATCCGAGTAACGGACGCGAATCCGTCGCGCGTTAAACGCAAACTTGTTCTCAAAGTTCACTCGCGGTGTTTTCCCGGGGTAAATTAGTCTACACCGCTGTTGCTGTCGAGTCATAAATCGTGTGTTCGCTAGAGTAAAGTTTTTGCGAGAGTAAAAAAAAAAAAAAAAAATTAATTAAAAGAACTTTGCGAGTCGCGACGTTTTAATTAAACGCTCGGTACGTTGAAAACGCGCACGGACATCGATACGCGCACGATGTGTATTAAAAAAAAAAAAACGGTAAGTTATTGCGTCGTGGGATCGTTCGAACGTTTGTTGTTCCCCGTTTCGAAAATCGTAATGAGCGAATTGTGACGAAGCGAAAAAATCGTCGAGTTATGACTTCTATTGTCGTACTCAGTAGTAGTGACGTGGTGATCGTAACTTTGAGGGGCAGAAGTCCGATTTTTTTTTTTTTTTTTTGTAGTGGTTGCAGTGGCGTATATAGAAAATATTTTCGGGTGGGGCTACTATGGACAGAGTTAAACTATTTCTGCTATCTAAAATGACTAGAGTTTATTTCTAAGTATTTTGAAAGGTTTCGGGAGGGGGGGAGCTGTAGCCCATTAGCCCCCCCTATGTAAGCCACCGAGTGGGTGGTCCATCTGGTTATTATATATATTAGGTACTTTGGTACTTAAGGTATGATGTTAGTAAGATATTAAATATTAATTAATACGTCCTCCTACCCTTAAGGGCTTCCAATGGGTGGCTTCTTATCTCCTGTCACATAACTTGCCATTTATTTTTTTTAAATTATGTCTTCAAGAGATGGCCATTTCGCATATTTTCCACTACACGATGTATCACTTCCAAAGATCCAAACTGGCAATTTCTTCTTTAATTTTGTTTTTTAGTTCATCAATATTTCGAGGTTTCTGTGCATAGACTTTATCTAAGTTTAGGTCGCTGTGTGAAATCCGACGAAGACTTCGACTGGATAAATTTAACGATAACGCATGTTTTCGTGCAGAACGTCTCGGACTCTTTGCGAGAGCGGCTCTGACAGCAGCGACGTTTTCAGGTGTACGAATGGTTTTTTGTGGTACAGGATTCTTTTTTAATGCTGAACCCGTTCCTTCAGAGTTGGTTATCCAAATTTTAATAGCCTTAGCCGGTGGTACCGAATCATGGCGTTTAAGATTAAAATGAAGACGAAATTCACGCTGTGCGGCTACGTAACTGTCATTATTTTTGTAAAACGATTTTATCGCATAAGCACGTTGTTTACCGTGCTATTATATATTTGGTGCAAATTCTCATCTTAATTACTTCTGAGAAAATCGAATTTTTAATTCGGCCGTTTCAGTGTCCCACCCTGTACATCGTTTGTCGTGAATTCAAAAGGTTTCCGAATAAACCGTGTGTACGCGTGTCCCGCGAATTCGTACGCTATCACAGTAAATTATTGCGTTTGAGCCCGCGCCCGTGAACTGGCTGATGTCAATATTACCGGGTCGAAATCGCGCGTCGTAAAGTTTTTCACGGAATTATCGCGGTATCGACGTACACGTTACGTTTCACGTGATCTCATTATAAAACACCGCGTGTACACGACGATACACGTTGTACGTACGAACACGAGATTTTCAACGCTCGTCACGGTCTAAACGTCTTTCGTAAAATTAATCTGGTTACCGGCTTCGCGTCGAGTGTAAACTCGTTTCCTCCGAAATTATACCGAGAAGTACGGAAACTCGGAATATTTGTTTTAGAGCAATTAGCGATATTGCAGTTATTGTATTAATATGTGCCACGCGAAACTTTTCGTCTTCCGACCGCTCGTCTGTTCGATAACGCTTGCGCGTCGGTGACGTCGAAATCAAAACCGAGGAATCCGCTCCGAGTGCGCCGACTAATATCAATGCGAAAAAAAAAATAAACAATAATAACGATCAGGGTCCGGATTTCATAGAGTTCGCTAATTATTGTAGAATACAAATAAATATAGCAGGGTAGGCTTTAAAATTTGTTTTATACACTAGGGAATCTAAATATTAAATTTTATTTTGCTATTTTTTGCACATTTGACGCATTTTAGATTTTAAGTGCTGTTTTTAAATTACCGATACTATTTTTCTTATTATGTAATGCTTTATTTAGTAGTTATCATGAATAACGTTTATATCGAGTAGAAATTATTATTCATTTATGTGAATTCATAAGAAAAATCGCCACATTTTTGTTTCGTAATTAATTCATAAATATTATCATAGTTGTAGTTAAGGTATACAATATTAAACATGTTCTTCTATTTTTAAGAAGCTCGGAAATGTCGAAATTATACATTTTATGCCCTCTAATCTGTTTCATTTATATATATTTATTGCATTATAGTTTAGATTTTACAATTTCCTTTAAGTAATACGTATTAATTCTAAAGATAAAAATTCACACCACCATTAAAAGATGATAAATTCAAAAAAATCCAAACCCTGATAGATATAAAATAAAACATATTATTTTTAGTCGCCCGTCGTTTATGAATTGAAATAAAAATTCAGTGGTCTCGATGAACGTTCGAGTACGTAACGAAATCGAATACACAATGATTTTCATTCGGCTTTTAACTTAACAAAAACACAAATATTAATACCGATGTGTTTTTCGTAAATATACCACACGCTTAAAATAACCTCTGTGTCTTTGATTCGTAAATAAGTTTTTTTTTCGTGACGTTTATATATATATATATATATATATATATATATATATTATATAAGTATACGTAATGAATATGTTTTATTGATTTTGTACTGTATTCATTCGATACGTTTTATTTGAAATATTGTGTTTAGAATAAGCTTTGAACGGAGTTTTCGTGTTTGACCTCACTACTGTGCGTTTGATTCGAATTGGACTATATGTAGTTTATACTGCGAGAAGAACGTCGATTTATTACCGTTCTATCGTTATAAAATCGATACGATACGAGCTGGGTAAATTCCGAGCGCTTCTATCAATATATTACACACCTATATCATAATCTATGACTTTAAATAATTTCGTAATTTTTTTCTAATGATTTTTTTTTTCTTGTAGACCATATTATAGACCATATTTAGGCCCTTTACTGCCGGTCTTAACTCCTGGATATCTCTTTTGACTACATCCAGCCAGCGCTGCTTCGGTCTGCCACGAGGTCTTTTCCTGTTCAAGTTGTTTACGAGTACCTTCTCGACAACACTGTTATCCGCTCTCCAAACGTGACCAGCCCACTCCAGTCTTGTGCCTTTTATAAATTGTACTATATTTCCCTTTCCATGTAATTGTCGTATTTGTTCGTTTGACCTTCTCTCCCACACTCGGGTATCAGGGTTATATACGGGACCATAGATTTTTCTTAACACCTTCCTTTCAAATATATAGTCCGAGGCATGAATTGTATTGGTCTCATAACATTAGTATTTTTTAAGAGGACGGGTAGTTAACGCGCCGCTCAACCCCCAACCTGGAGGACCAGTCCACACCAACTAATTAAAGTCAGTGTGAGGCTCGGGGCCCCGGGTTCGCCATACCCGTAACACTGTGAAGTGCTTCCCCTGGGGGATTTTTTCTAATGATTATTATAACATAATACAGATAATGTAAGAAAAGTTTAAAAAAAAATCGAAAAGGCCCAGGGGGGGGACGATCGCTCCGTCCCTCCCACCCAGAAATACGCCCTTGGAGTGAAACGAAGAACGTATTGGTCTTACAATGACGTCTGTGATGTTTTGTAATATTATCTTGTTCGTGTAGGTAGTTTACTGACAACGATGGCAACGATGCGTTAAAAACTGTCGGACAAAATTTATTTTCTTACTTAATTGAAATTAAAATCAAAGAATTTTTACAAAAAACGAGGAATAATAATTGTCGTGTAAAAACGTGCTCGGTTTATGAGATAAAAACAGGAAAATTCCATCTGTGATCACTGCTCGTCCCTCCTCGGCCGTGCGCTGACGCCTCGCTGTTGAAGGGGGTTATGCCCTCGGAGTTTCCGGGCCCGTGCTCGGCTCCGAGTGCGCGTTCTACGGGCCGAATCTCGCGAGTCACAAACCTTGTCGTCGTCACAACGCGCTAGTCGTGCGAGTGGGAACAATACGTGCCGACCAGTGCCGGTTTACCATTAGGCTAACTAGGCTGTAACCTAGGGCGGCAAAATTTGGGGGCGGCAAATTTTTTCTCTTTTTTCGTTTCTATAAACAGACGAAAAATTATTTTACTCATTTGTCATAATACAGGAATCGTACGCTATCATTATTTTGGGATTTTTTTTTGTTTTTTTCAATTTTTCTTTGTCATCGTCGTCGACTTACGATAACGATTATTATTGTTATGTTTACATTGCATACGGACGCGGGACGGTACTCAACATTTAAAAAAAAATGATTTTGAGGCGGCATTTCCTAACAGCCTAGGCCCTAGGGTAGCTGAAGGGGTATATCCGGCACTGGTGCCGACTGCACTAAACGTCAATCGTGACCCACAGAGTCGAATGTGTCGAACACAATAACGACGGTAGGTAACCTGAAATATTTACGCCGGTAAAAAAAAAAACTTAACTAAAAAGCCGACATACAGGAGAACGGAGACGTGCACACGTTTATTTGAGTGTGTGTATGTGTGTGTGTGTGTGTGTGTGTGTGTGTGTGTGTGTGTGTGTGTGTGTGTGTGTGTGTGTGTGTGTGTGTGTGTATGTGTGTGCGTGTACGACGTACGAGACTCGTGCCCACAAAGTTAAAGTTTTCCCGCGTCTAACCTCCCCGGGGATCATCGATCGACGTGCGCCCCCGGACGCGTGTAAAGTCCACGGCCGGATAAATACTGCATTGCGTACCCTTTACGACGTACCGTATGCCGTAATCGAGCGAACGCGAGCGCGCCCGCGCGCGCGTGTCATCCCCCGAGCGCGTGTGGGTAAGCACGTTCGTCCCCGTTCGCGTCGTGACGCGTTGTCAGACGGTGGCGCGGCACCGCCGCGTCGTCCGGCCCGAACCGTACCGAAGACGCGACGACGGCCGTGCCCCGAGCACGGAGTCCCGGACCCGAGGTACCGACCCGAGGAGCACAAAACTGCCGACACTGGCCGTTTCCCGTAGAACCGTTCGGGAAATTCCGTAAAGCTTTTCTCGCCACTGTAATACGCATAGATCACGTCTGAATTTCTCACGGTCACTGGTCAAATAAAAGTGCCACCCCTCCCCCCAAAAAAAAAAAAATAAAAATTAATTTAAAAAAAAAACCGTTCGACTCGTGACACTTTCGGATGACGGTCAAACGCGTAATGACGAAACTTCGGATGTGTTCAGACAACGTTTCGCGCGTAAATAAATACCTAATCGGTGGTAATCGGTATCGGAACACGATACTGATTACGAGATACCGAGATACCGCACGAGATACCGGATGTACTTTACTACCGTCGTCGCAAAAAACGTCTGGTTCGTAAACGAGCGTCGAGCGTATTTTCGGAGTGCTAAAAATATATTATATTAATCGAAACGTAATGTTGCGTGAAAATATTAATTGTACTGCTCGCCTGTAACAACACGCAGTAGGTATGTCGACATAATATTGTAAACTATTCAAAATGTATATTTTATTATACTATGGATTATTAGCAGTGGCGCCGATGTATAAAAATAAATGTAGGACTAATCACATTTGACTACCCACCCATCCACCTCACCGAAATACCTTAAGTAAAAATTATTATTTCTTAGTTCAAATCTAGAAAGAATTTATTATATAGATATATCCATAATACAAATTTTATACAACTGCATTATGCCCTATAATATGTTTCAACTCACAAATATTATAAATGTTTTGTATGGTAGTATGGTATGACCAATTAAGATTCATACAAAATAAACCTAAGAATTACAAACTATAAATATTTAGTTATTGAAATCTACGGAAGCATAGAGGTAATTATACACAATTAGATTAATTATTTACGTGTATATATTATATTGATGTAATGAAAAAATAAAAAATAATACATTTGGTCAAATATGTAATTTTCAAAACTAATACACTAAGGCTTTACATATAAATATGAATAATGAAAATATGTATTAAGTATTTACCTAAATATAACTATATAAGTCCCGTCCCTAATAATTACTTTCAAATTATAACTTATCATACTACCTATTTATGTAGGTAATAGTGTTGTTTCCAAACTATTTAATTTGAATTACCAACCGACGTATTATTATTAAAATATTAACACATTTAAATTTAAATAATAACCGCTTACCCGAAAATATAAGATCAACGTGCTGTGACCGGATGTTTTTCGGATTTCCAAAGACCGCGTGTAAATCTAGTCGTCTAGCGCGAAACAAATCCTTATCAAACGTCATGCTCGTACGTGATAATATGGTAAATCGATTACACGGCGAGACTAATGACTACGCCTCCGGTACCACGTCGGCTCATAATAATTAAAATCCGTGACACAACCTACCGTCGTTCGGTCGAACGCATTCGAACGTCCGTGGACGCGGCAGAGATCGCGATTTAATTTAATCGCGATGCGGTCAGACGGCGACGACAACACGCGTGTTTTCGACAAACGGACGGAAACTCCCGGCACGGTTCGCGGCGGCACCGGGGGCGAATGTTTTTCATCCCCTACCCGCCGTCACGGACGAGCGGGCGACGAAACAAACCGCCGACGCACGTGTACGGTGTAATAATAAATTATGATCGGTCGAAACACGACCCCTCGCAATCGGACACGCGGCGGCGACGGCTAGTGTACGCCACGTGCGGTCGTGCACCTCCGGACCGTTTCGAAAATAAAAATTAAATACAAACTTCCCCCTACCCCTTTAATGTTTATGAGTGTATATGAGGGTGAATGTATTGAATTTTGAAGAAATTATAGATCGTTTCTTTAGTCGAACGATTCTGAGCAAAGCTTTTAATTTTATAGATTTTAAGACTTTTAAGATTTTAACCGGATTTAAGGATTTAATCAAATATAACTATCACTATCTAAAAATAAGAGTTTTTACTTTAATTAATAATGTTATAAATAATAATATACTGATGAATAAATAAATAAATATATATTATTTATTAAATAAATACATAATATTTATTTATTTATAAGAAGAAAATTTGATTTTGAATGAAGGGGAGTGGTAGCAGTTAGTTATTACGATAAAGTGGGCGCTGAACTAAAAAAGGTTAAGAACCACTGAATTAAAACGTCGTAGCACTTACGTACAAATCAAAAATGGCATTAAAGCATTCATCGAACGCACTGGTTTATAAAAATAAATAAAACGGATCGTAGATCTCTTCTGTTGTATGAAAAAAAAATGTTTAATGATCGAAACACGACAGTTTTGATTAACGCCTACTTAATGGTACATATTATTATATTCTAATCGGTTTGTTTTTTTTTCAATTTCGCAGTTTTGCATTAATCCACAATAATTACGAAAATCACTAGGTGTAGAAATCTTCTTCGGTCTCGAGTATAGGTGATACGGTTCCTGAAAAAATAACAAGTAGACATTTAAATTAAATTAAAAAAAATTAAACTAGGTAGTTTTAAAAAACAAGAACTATTTAAGTCTTGTTGGAATCGCTACAGGTGTTCAAAGCACTGTTTATTTCTAATTTCAAACTGCGTTTGAATATTTAAGATACGTTTATCATTATCGAGTTGTACGAGTGATGACGCAGTGATTTCGGTCGATCGATGAATAATATAATATATGAATAAAATATAATAAATGATATACAACGAATAACATTCATTGTTGTATGGAAAGTTGCGATGCCGACAAAAATGTAAAACCTTGTCTGAACTAGATAAATGTTCGAAATATTCGTTGTTTATGAAATTTTACAACGATATAATTGAACAACAATTTTGAACGCGGTGAATTCATTTCAACGTGTTTGCCGTTGAAAAATTCGAATCGGCTGCGTCGATACAGTGAAATACAATGAAATAATATCACGAGGTGATTTATTGGTAAATCAGTCAAACGTGTTTCGTTAAAAAAAAAAAAATAGTAACAATAATAATTTTTTATTCAAATAAAACAATTAGACGAATTTGAAATTCGTATTCTTCCCATGAATAATAATATACATACCTACGTAGAAAATACACAGAGACTATTGTTGTGAAACCCTGAATATTATTTCATTTAATAACATAATATAATATATTAACACTCGGGAATAGTGTGTTGGTCGACGGCAATCCGCTGACTAAGGGATTCGACGTCCGTCTCGGCCGTAGGCCTGTACACAATGCAGGAGGTCGGTCTGTCGTATTGTAGCAGGGCATTATAATAAACGTGTGTTTTTCAGAGTATAATTTATAATTTCTCGCGAACTTAATGAAAAAATAACCGATGTAAACTGTTCGTAATTAATCATTTATTCGGACGTATTAGTTGGTTTGTGGTGGAACCAAGGTTTCATAACACTATATTGTGTGTACTTAGATTGATATGATTCGGAAATTCCAAAACGATTCGATTTGAACACTCTAGCATGCACACGGAAAGCAATAACGCTCGTGACTTTTCCGACAAAATATAAGCGTTGGGTAATTATTAATTATTTTCAAAATTTCAAATATAGATTTGTCGACAGACCCGACGATGAAAAATTACCATAACCGCGTAAAAACGTACCTCTTGAATTGTCCCTGTTCAACTTATCCGGCAGCTCGTCCTGGACAGACGTTACGCGTTGTATCACACGATCGATTAGCGTCCTCAAGCTCATCACCAGGTGTGCCGGATCTTCGTTTTGAACGTTCAGCACGACTTCGTCGCCGACCAAGTAACTCAAAGATTGCAATGCGATTTCTTCCCAGTTCTGTTCGCACGGAAAAGAAAAAATGCGTTTAAAACGTTGAGGCGTGAACACAAGTAGAAAATTCTATTGATAAATTATTAATTGTAGTTGATATTTTGAAACAGCCGATTCTAATAATGGATACTATTTTGGCCGTCATACCGTAAATACCGTTATAACATTGATTAGTTCTCCATTTTTTTAGATTCCGAGTGAACCGTATGGTTTTACAATGACGTTTATTTTTTTTTCTGGAGACACTTTTTGCTCACCTCAACTTCGTCAAAAAGTTTCATCTAGCAACTCTATAGATCGGAAATTTTATTTTGACGGTACTCTGAGAATTTATTAAGCTCCCATCTCAATAGTTTGTCCACACGAGCGAAAAAACAGCCTAAAATTGAGTAAAAACGACGAAATTTGCAGTAAACGGCACTTTCATTTCATGGGCTTTAGTAATATCGTCATAACTTCAAAAGCAATATTGCTAGAAACTTTTGCTATTGCTAGAAAATTTGAACATTAATAATTGACGTATCATTACGCGTATTAAAAGAAGTTTCGAAAAATTCGACTTTTTCAGGCTAAAAATAGAACTTTGATAATACCTTGTTTTTTGAAGTTTATCCCTAATAAAGTTTTGAATATTTGACAAAAACTTTTGAAAATTCAATATTATTTTACTCATACACTTTTCTGACGATACTGAAAAAATTTCTGAAATCTAGACACGACATTTTTTTCAGAAGTGTTTTAGTAAATTATTTTACACTTTTTACGTAATTCACTGTTTTTAAGTTAACCTATGACTTTGAATTAAATTTAACTAAAGCTTTGCTCAGAATCTTTTAACCAAAAACCATAGATAATTTCTTTCAAATTCAATACGTCCATCTGCAACAGCTCGTCCGAGAGCCGAATAATTTTTCCCATGGTGCGAAGTAAGTACTTTTTTAAATATTGAAATCATAAAATTACTTAGTCACAAGTACTATCAACGCACAAACAGCAATATCATCACAGACGATCATCTGTCACGTCAGATCGTGAAATTTATTTGACTCCGTGTAGACAAACGTTCATCACGCACTTTAATAATACAATGTTCAAAAGTAATAATAATAATAATAATAATAATAATAATAAACAGCCCATATTATACGAATTCAACTAGCGTTACGTAAAAACAGTACGAGCTATAAGTTTACTCTGACAATATTATAAAAACGATCGGCACACCGCGTAAGATGAATAGGTACTTGTGAACCATCCGGAGCAAACGACCGAGCGTATACGCACGCGCACGCGCACAAACACACAAACACAAACACAAACACAAACACAAACACAAACACACACACACACACACACACACACACACACACACACACACACATACGGGCGCGTTTAATTCGAAAACGTCGTTATGTACCGCGGCGTAAAGCCACAAAGGGATAATATTTCTGCAAACGGATCGCACGACGATGACAAAACCGCGCTTGTAAGAACTTCTTAATCAAGACCGTGAAATCACTGTCATTACGTGATTAAAAATTAATTAGTCAAAACCCGCAATGTCAATTAAAATCGAAATAATTAACAACAGTAATTACCCGGTCTTTGTGTTGTCGTATACTTCGCCGTAACGTTATTACTTTATTAGTATACACACGCGTTTAGGTAACGATATTATCACAGCGTACTTATCGCTCGTACGAGTGTATACGTTACGATGATTTGATATCGGTTTTGATTTAGAAAAAATTGTTTTTTTTTTGTTTTTTTCAAGTCATTCTAACTAAAAAAAAAAAAAAATGAAAAGTAAACACTTAGATGACGCGATACACGTGATTCAAAAAAAAAAAAACATAAGCTCATTCTACGACATAAACGTCATGTTTCATATTATGGATAAAGCAAAGGATCTATTGGTTTTAAGATATGTTTTTTAAATGTTTTTTTATTTTTTTCAAAGACAATTGTATGCTAACCTTAACTTTGTCGAAAAGTATCATCCAGCAAATCTGCTGATCGGAAATTTTATGTATGATATTTTTTTTTCCAAGGTCTGAGTAAAAACTACGAAAAAACCGAGTAAAAACGATACAATTTGCCGTGATACTTCTAATAAATCTATTTTACACTCGGAATCAAGAGTCGTCAACCGATCACTTTTCCGCCATACCTACTATCTAATTTCATCACTCATCTCAACTCTCTAATCAGTCCACTAATAAATTACTCTCCTCTTTTCAGTATTTAACGCACTAATCTCCAATGCTTCTTTATCTCAATAGTTATTTTTGTATATTTTCCTCATTATAACATAATAGTCTATCCAAGGCTTTACACTTAATACCTCATTAATGTTTAAAGAACTATACCGATATTGTGTCTTTGTATCTACCTAATTAAAATCAGGTAGTTATATTTCTTATCTCATGTTTACCTAATATGTAATAATAATATTATATGTAATTGTCGAGCTATAATATTTATAAACTTGTAGCTAATAAAAAATGAAAAATTAAATTAAAAAAATCTCTTTTAGTTATATAGTTATAGCTAGAAAAGTTATATTACTAGAAACTTGAAATTTACACCGTATATTTATGACGTATTTATACATACCTAACGAAAGCTTCAAAAAAATTTGACCATACTCATAAAGTTAAGTAACGATACTGAACAAATTTTTTTAAAATCGTGAATCAGAAAATTATTCTTTATTTTAGTTTAAGTAGATTATTATACGATTTTTATGGGATTGACTGTTTTTTGTGTCAATTTTCAACATTGATTGTTTTCAAATAAACCGGTCCATTCGATCGTTAAGAAACTTTAAATACAAATAGAACAACATTTTTTGAATCTTTTTGGTGTGATAATAATTTCGGATTCGTCAAAAGGGAAAACTTTAAACACATATGAGAAAAAACACACACACACACCGACAATCAAACTAAAAACGGTTAAATATACAAACGACATACACATTGTATTTTTATACCGAAGCTTTGCTCAGATGCGTGCAACTAAATAAACGATATGTCGTTTATTGAAAATTCGGAACAAAACTACTTTACCGGACACTCTTTTTTTTTCAATTTTTTTTTTTTTTTTGAACCCTAAGTAAATGAACGATTTAAAAATGATGGTGCAAAAAAAAATTTGCGGAAATCATTAGTTTTTAAGGTAGGCCACTTTGAAATTTACGAATTTGAAGTGTTCCTTTAAATAAGCATTAGAATGCAATTTAGTAAATTCTACTCGTGTTTTAATGGAACAATGTATGGCTATTGACACATGTGTCATAGGTTCAAATTCTCTACCTGATCAATCATTTTTTTGCACTTTTAAAAAAGAAATTTTGTGGTTTTAAAATGTTTTTCGAGTAGGATATTTATGGCCGTGTTTCGGCACTCGTCGCTACGCTCCTCGGCGCCGTCGCTTCGCTCCGCTCAAACTATATATATCCCTCGACTTGTTGTGAAAAACCACCTCAGGTAGGTAATAGAGGTCTGCGCGGGTCACCATTATTGTGACCCGACCCGGTCCGAAAAAATTGTCGGTAACATTTTACCGACCCGATCCGACCCAAGACATGAAATAATCGGACCGACATTTAATCTGACTAAAATTATGATTTACTATCTCAACCCGACCCGAACCGAACCAATTTAAAAAATTATCCGACCCGACCCGACACGAAAATAATTTCAAATGTTGTTATCTATATACAACATTTTAATAAGTTTAATTTAAAATGTATTCATATAGTTTTGATATTACATTATGCAATTGTAATTTAAATAATACAGTTTTCAATTAATTTTTTTTTTTTAATTTTTACAAATGTCAGATCCGACCCGACCCGACCCAACCTGAAAAATCTAACCCGACCCGACTTATATCCGACCGATCAAATTAAAAATTGGGCCCGAACCAGATCCGATCCGATTACTAGGTCTCCCGAATCCGACCCGATCCGACATCGGATCGGATTAATATCGGGTCGGGTTCGGGTTAACCCGACCCGTGCAGGACTCTAGTAGGTAACCACACCGGGAAATTTCCACAATCATCTTATCTACCTACTAGTTATCTAAATTATAACGTTGCCACATTTTAACACGGATACTAATTGAATATATATACTATATTGGTATAAGAATACGTAAATTTCAAAGTGGCCTAACTTAAAAACTAATGATTTCCGCAATTTTTTTTTTGCACCATCATTTTTAAATCGTTCATTTACCTAGGATTCAAAAAAAAAATTGAGAAAAAAAAGGGTGTCCGGTAAAGTAGTTTTATACCGAAAATTCACTAGACCTGTCTTCGTTATCTTTTCCGGGGAGCGGAGAATACCTCATGATGCGTGGTACGGCCTTTTTTTTGTGTGTGTCTACGTGAATGTTCCAATGAATATTTACTTGATTTCCGGCGAAATTAATAACGGTCTCTTTGAAATCCTCGAGCATACCGTCGTTCTTAGAACACAATCCGAGCATCGTTACCAAAAGCTTGGCCAGCGATAGCAACTTTGAAAATTTAACCTTCGACTCCTACGGAGAAACATGGTAAAACGATTAAAACGTGAAAATCACGTGGAGCTAAACGAACAGACAGGAAAGAATTTCAAAAACGTGATTGTTACGACGTTGGCGTGGTCGTCGTATCATCGTACCACTCACCTGTTGGACGACCGCGACCTCGGACATTTTCTCCGTCAACGTTTCGTGTGTGTCGTCGATCATTAACGTCAGCCCGGACGCGGATCGCGCAGTGTTCTCTTTGAGTTTGTTGAACAAACACTTTTGTATGATGCGGTACTGCGCGCACAACGACGCAATTTCTTCCTGGGGAAAAAAAACTCGTTTCACAACTCGTGTTTCGACGTCACGTTTTATAATCACTTTTCGACGAACGAACGTCAATGAAAACTCTGTTGCATAATATTTGGCTTAAGTCAAGTGGGTTCTAAAACCTGATCCGGCCATAATTCGTTTCGATGTATACGCACATTATCCAATCAACGAAGACGTCATTGGTTATATCAAAACTCGCTGGCCGTTACACGCGAATCGTGTTACGTTATTTCGCGAATTATCGCATGAATTTTTATTTTCTCTGACGGAATGTAACATCGAATTCGTCCGGTGCGAGGTATAATTTTTAAAACGGTATCGATTAGTTTTTTGTTTTGTTATTTTTTTTTTTTTTTTTTTAATAATAAAACGTATTCAATAATATTTCGTTTCAATCACGCATAAACAAGGACGGTTTTTCCAAAATACCTGCACGGATTCCAGCTTGCCCTTGAGCACGACGTGTTCTTCGATGGTCTGATACAGTTCCGCGACGGGAATGTCGTTTTTGTCGCACCGCACCGTGCATTTTTTCATCTTGTAGTACTCCCTGTGCCTGTTTCGGACGAAAAACAAAAACAAAAAACAAAAAACCGATTACGCGTTACACGACGCCATCAAACGCGAGTTCGTCGCCTTGGCGTCTATGCAACACGCGTAGCGTACGAGCCGTCGGTAAATATTATAATATATTGTATTATGTACATATAGGATTTGATTTCGCGGGGGAGAGACCGGATTGAGAGAAACACAATAAATCCGATTAATACGGGGTGATTAGGCTTTGTTTTAATTATAGATTATCGTTGTTCGTTAGCGATGATAAATTTCAAAGGGGAACGTAAAAATAAACCCTCAAACCCGTCCCCTAAATACGCCGGCGCGAGCCGCACAATACTAACGAGACAATCAGGTTGAGTTTTTTTTTTTGGAATCTCAAATCGGTTTTTGGCAGATTTCGCTGGCGAACCTTGAACCCGTGTAACGACACGCGATTACAAAATATTTCAAGGGTTCCGAGGCGCGCAATTGGTTAAAATATGGTCTACTGATTCGCTTCCCACAGCCAAAGCATCTTTGCCGTCGAGTTTTCTGTAAAAGCAAAACAAGAACGAATAAAACCGAACGTCAGGTCACAAATCAAAATCCACGATGTACGTCGTCTGCGCCCAAAGCCGATCTTACGATTTTATATGCAACGAACGATTATTGGTGAAAAACATACAAAATATATAAAGTAATATTTAATAGTGCCGACGAGAATATTTAATAGTGCCACTACCCAAAAGAAACACAATTACCGTAATGAAATAAATAATGAAATCAACAGTTAATTTCAGTAATAAACGCAGATCGATATTGACGTAAAATAAATAAATAGTCAACGTGAGTTTTTCCGATGTAATTTTAATTATGACCGACGAGCGACTTAATCCCGACCGGTACAAATTTCAAATCGAAAACGGTCTCTGGAGATGAACTCGACGATGTACGAACGGCTAATTAAAGAGTCCGCAACAGTTGTGAGTAAGTGTTTCCCGAATCAACTATTGATAAGACGAAAACTAAATCAAATCCCTTTTATCGCCGTACGTCGGACGTGAAATATTTAACGAGTTTAACATCGATCGGAAGTGGATACAACGCCGAGAACGCTGGATACTCGATAACGACGATTCGTGAGAGTATATAAATTATTCGTGTTCGCGTAAAAATTTCATTGTACTTTTCCGCTCGTTTCCCGGCGAATTAAAGATTGATTTTCTTACGCGGGCAATTAACACGCTCGAAAACGTACGTTCCGCAACACGAAAGGTGTGTAGAGAGAGACGGGTGGTGGGTGAATTATCGTGCTGCGCCTATGGGCCATCGAGGATTTCGCGCACGCTCGTTCTGCGGACGTGGTCGGCGAAAAAGCAATAATACTAAAACCGTATAACAGCCCGTGTACACTCGGAGACGTATTTGGCCACAGGCCCTGTACGCGCGGATCTAGATCTATGTTAAGCTTGGTATCTCGGGTCCCTCGGGCCAAAGCCCCGGTCTTACGAAAAGTGCACTGAAGTAGTCTCGTGTACCGAATTCGAGTTGCTCTTTATGACCGACTCGATGAAAAAACTACGAAAAATATCCTCGAAAATACGGAGAAAATGTTGACTTCTTTTGTACGGCGGTAAGCGAGGGTGGAGGATTGACAAAAAAAAAAAAAAAAAAAAACCGAATATTTCGACAACCAAAACTAATAAAAACTCGTTTTTAAAACCCGGGACACTCATTTGTGATTCGGGGGGAGACACTTGAAGTTTAAGGGGACACAAGATGAGTCAGAGGACACGGTATTTTAGACCTATATTGAATGGAGTTACCCCCCTCCCCCGGACCCGGGTGGACAGACTGCGCAAACAGCTCGTCCCGCCGCTCCAACCGACCCCTCGGTGTGTCTCACAGACATTCATGTCTTATTTCACACACGGTATTTTAGAATGTGGCTTACCTGTACAAGAGTTCTTCGAGGACCGCGTTCACGAACTCGGGACCGGACGACCGTATTTCGTAGGAGCGGACGGCCGGCAGCGCGGCGACCCAGACGCACTCGGCCGCGTCCGTTCGGAAACACATTTCCGACGCAGTAGAAGAAGAATCGACTGCAAATTCTGCGCACGCCAACGATATTTCAAAAAAAAAAAAAAAAAAGACGACACACGAGAGAGAATCACAGTTTATCGTCCTACTATGGACTCGATTGTTATTTTTTTCGACGGTTTTTATAATTTTCGCCAGGTACAAATTTAAAGTGCTGTGATTAGGAAAGCGATAGGTCACGATGGAGTGACGATGACGACGACGACGACGACGACGACGGTCGTGTGACCCTCCGTTCGTTTCGAAAGTCGACGAGCGCCTCTTAATCGAATTTAACCGTGATGACAGTGGAAGACGATATTCGTCTCGAATTTTATTTCACATAACGTTTTGTGTTTTGATTTCTCGATTGAAAAGAAAAAACGAAAAAAAAAAAAGAAAGCATAAAATCACTGTTTGTTTCCAATCGATCCACCTAACATCGACGTATAATAATTAATTACATCGTTATTCCGATCAAATACGAATAGCCGACACGTTGCTTCTACGAATTAATTAGCGCACAATCGTCGAAACAAAAGAACAGACTGCGCTTTTCAACTCGGAATGATTTTTTTCTCTACTCTCTTTGACCTATTTCAATCGTCGGCGAATCCACGAAAATCAAAAATTGATTCCGTCGACGGCGAAACTGAACGTTACGTGTTAATAGGATTTCGCGTTGATTCCAAAATATCCCGATTCAGACTACGAATTCGTTATTGAAAAAAAATAAAAATTTAATATTCATAAGAATATCATTTTGATTTTGTCGTTTGAATCTTAAACACGACGGAGCGTTTTTCTCTGTATCATTGTGTTTTGGTAGTAAATTTAGAAAACATCTTATTTTCCAATTTTCTGGATCCGATGGCCACATCTCAGATCACGTGACTCGACCTGGCCGTCTCCGAAGGATCGACGGAAACATAGATCGTGTCTAACCGAGAGACCGGATATCGTTTAACCGTCGTGTTTATTTAATTCGTTCAACGTGCGTTCTTCGACTGTTCCTGATATCCGATTCGAGCACCGTGCGTTGCTGCAACTCTACGCAGCGGATAGCAAATTAACGAATGCGGCCAATAACATTTCGCGTAAAAAATATAACGAACGGCTAACGAGAATTAGATGAATTTCGATTGATCGTAAATCGATAAAAGTTAGTGGTTTTGTTTATTGATGGATCTCGCGGAAAATCGTTTACACCCCCTAGTCGTCGTCGTCGTCGTCGTCGCTTTCGACCTTAAAGGACCAGCACGGAGAATTTATTGTTTTTTTTTTGTGGAAAACACGTCTAACAGGAAAAACTCTCATACCTTGTTTAGTAGTCCGATTTGTAAATTGTTTTTTTATTTTTTATTATTTTTTTTTTTTTCGAAACAGGTAATCGTTTGCGTCGAACTTGTTCTATTCAGAATGTTCATCTTTAAATGCATTATTCAGAGTTTAAATACGATCGGATTTCACATTTTTTTTTTTTTCAATTTTTATCGAGAGTTTTATGAGTACGTATATTCAACAATCAAAGTTCAATGTCCTCAGCAAGAAAAAAAAAATCTAACCTTTTACAACGACAAAAAATAAATAAAACTCGAATAAAACTTACCACTGTACGAGGCGTAAGAGTTTCTCCCGTAAACCGAGTTCTAAGCGAAAAGTCACGTAATAGTTATTATTTACGACCTATACAAATAATATACAAGAAGTATAGGGACGACTGATTCACAGATCATCTGGATCTCACGTACGTCAGTGTTTCCCAACGTGGACGCTACCTCCCTCTAATGGACGTTTTCAATCTTAAGGGGGGGGGGCGTTTTACTCAGGAAGACGTTAAGTGAGGTGATTTTTTCGATAATTTCGTTTACACTATTAATTCATGACTTGTCGCGATGAAACGTGTAACCGAATACTATAAAAAAAAAAACAACATCAAACATCAAATGTCATTAACTACTCGTTATTAGCTTAGTTTACTCGTATATTAGCTTAATTTACTCGTATATCAGCTTAATTTACTCGTACATCAGATTAATTTATTTAAATCGATATTAATTTTAATACTGATTCGTGTTCGTGTATGATTTATTCACCGAGTTTTGAGGTTAAAATCGAAAATCGTCTATGAGGTGGAATCGAATTTGGTTAATGATTTTCTTTTTTTCGATCGTTCAAAAATCAAACCGTCGTCGTCATTATTAAACGTCGACCCGGTAATGAGAGGAGAGGGGAGGGTGATTTTTCGAAAACCCGAAAGGGGCGCCCGGAGAAAAAAACGGGTCGGGGAGAAGAAACACCGGCGCACGGTCGTACCTTTGAACAGCGTTTTGGGCGGCACCGGCGTCTCGTCGACGGATATCTTCGCGGACCAGCCGCGACTCGGCGGCGACGCGTCCGCGGCCGAACGGTGCTGCGGCGCGTCGTAGGCCAGCGACAGCGGCAACCGCGCGGCCAGCAGCACCGAGCCCGGCACGTCCGACCCGGTCGAATAGTACGCGCGTACCGTGCATTCCGTCGAGCACAACACGGACCCGTCGTCGCCGTCGTCGTCTTCTCTTTTTCCGCACGTCGTCGTCGCCCGCACCGTCACGGTCTCGGCTGAAAACGACAAGACATAGTTTGTATTTCGTTTTTTTTTTTTCTTTAAAACACGACTCGGTTTTGAAAATATTACAATGCGTACACGAGAGTACGACGAGTAGTGATGTAAGTAGGAAATTTCCGTTTTAGAAATTTCCAAAATAGAAATATCGTCAGAAATTCCCGAAACAAGTTTCTTACCAAACACTATTATGTTATTTGATATCGACCGATGGTCAGCAGTAAAATGAAAAACATTTTCTATAAAGCTATGTTGATTTGTTGAGTTTAGAGTTTTTTTTTTTTTTTTCTAATTCTATGGTGTTAAAAAATTATTTATAAATATTTTATACTCGGTGTAAATATGAAGTTTATGAAGATTGTTAAGTGTAAAAGAATCGACTCGAGTTAAAACGAAAAAAAAAAATGTGAAACCTGACAAATATTTCTAATTTTTATTACATCAATACCAATAAATAAATTTAGTTTGTATTTTTTTTTTTCAGAAGTATGTTATTTTTCGTATGTAAATTTATGAATTATATTTTCGCGAAGAAAATTATTTGTTGACTTTTTTTTTTAATCGAATGATTTTTAAAGTGTCTTTTAAACAACATAAATAACGCATATATCTTTAAAAATTGATATTACGAACGAAATATTTTCTTTTTGAAATTTTGACATTTGCGTTCCATTTTTAATCACTATATTGAGAGATACGAACTTTTAAAGTAATCCCGTAAAGCAGCAGAAAGTATAAGACAGTAGAAAAAAAACTTTAAACGTTTATTATATCTCTCAAACCAACTACGGATGAAATATTCAAAATGTATTTTGTTTTATAAACATCCAGATCGACAAAAAAAAAGTATAAGTTTTAAAAACATTAAGTTATTTGAAGTATTTTTCAATTAAGAAAGCTTATATTTTAAAAAATCATGCAAAAAAAAATACATTTTTTATAAACACATAGTTTTTAAAATGTCGGTTTCACTAAAGTTTTGTGTTAAAACAAACAAAAAATATGCATTATATACAAATATATAAAGACGAAAAATTGAACGAGTACATTTTGAAATGAACCTTTTATGAATTAATACAATGGCGTTTTTTTGCTTGTTACATTTACAGTGATATATATTTATACACATATAAACTCGTATACTTGTAAATGGTATATAATTCAAAGGCGTTGAGCAAATGGTCGAGAGAAAGGCCTGAAAAACCACAGAGGGACGGAGAAACGAAAAGGACGGACTAGGACGAATAGACCCAAAATAAGTGCAGCAGACGGAAAGGTTTAGTGTTGGCCGGAAATGCTCTTTTGATATCCGCGAAGCCAACGTGGGACATAATATATGTACCGAGGTCAGGTTTTGAGTCAGGTCAGTACGAGATCTGTGTGACGTGAGCGTTAGGCGTCCGGAAACGAATTATACGTAACTTCCGCTATTGTACGTGTCACCGGCGGAAATATAAACGTAAACAACTAATTCGGCAGTGACGTGTATTATTATTATTATTATTAGTGTGCCGAGTTCACGTAGCTTTTCGGCGGCGTTACAAACGAGATCGAAATAATCGCAACGATAAAAAAAAAAAACAAACAAACAAACACATTAAAAAAATAACAAGCGGTTTTTACGCACTTTGAGCGTGAGAATATTCGCACTTGGAAATTTCGTCTATCGGACGAAACGCGTTTGAGACTGTGACGACAGTGACAAATCGTGTACGGTGGACTCGGGCTCGATCTCACGACGCACACACACACACACATACACAAACACGTATTGTTCGCGATCTCGTGTACGCGCGAACAGGCTCGATCGACGTGTGATCGACGTGCGTAACACTCCGCACAGTAACGTAGTCCGTACGGAATACGATTTTCACCGGCCGGACGCGTATTCGTCTGCGAACGGGGGTGGTTCGTCAGGCCGGGTCTTCGATCCGATGCCCAAAATATTATTGGAAATCGTAAAAAAAATTGAGAAAATCGTAAAATAACGAAACAGTATTCGGTATTTTATCTCAGACGCGATCGATAGGAAAACGAATAAAAAAAAAAAAAAAAACGTATAAGGCGTTCCGCGACTTTTTCCAATAGGCGTATGCGTTTTTTACTTTTCCGGCGCATCTGAACGTCTTACCGGCTTTGCCCCCCCCCTCTCCCCGTGTCTATTTATAACACGGCTGGACCACGGGAGGATTTCTCGTTAAGTTTTTTCGCGGCTTAACTTGTCGGTACTGGACTTAAAGGGCTGACGTAACGACGGAAAGATTTCACAAATGCATTTGCCGTTAAGTCTACACGTCGGAATTTCGTAAATAATAATAATAATAATAATAATAAAACGCACGTTGATTATTGTCAAACCCTAATGTTATTTTATTGTTAACTCTTCAAAAATAGTAAGAAAATAAGGTTTAAAAAATGAAACCTCGGAATACTGGCGTTTTTATGTAGAAAATAATTCTGAAATGTACCAAACGACACAATGATGAGGTCATAAAAATGGTTAAACATTTGGAATCAAACAATACACTTTGAATATTTATTTTCATATCACAGAAACGTCAAAGCGCGTTGTCGTGATATTTTACCAACTTACATTTTTTGAAAAGGCAAGCAAAGGTTTTCAATTCATACACAGTACACATAAAATTATATCGGTTAAAACGGTTTTTTTTTTTTTTTAATTTGTGTCAACTTAAAACATCACAGTGGTTATACGTACTCAAATCTGTTAAATGAATGACCGTTGGTGAGACGGTGATTGGAGCGACTGTTTGGAACATGATCTGTACTCTGGACGTGGCTAGAGACGGCGTCACGTCTATTTCGATTTCACACGATTTCCGTGAACCCTCCGAATGAACGTCAGAAATCCGAGAACTCAATTTCAACAGAGGTAGAGTATCAGCTTCTTGAGAAAAAAAATTTAAAAATTATCATTTGAAAGTAGTAAAATATTATCGTATTATATTAAATTATTATATAATGATAACGAAATGCGTTTAATGGACGCAATGTACGCCGGGGGTAATTCTTTTATCGTTCTACACCTCGGATCATTTAAGTTGGTTTTCGGTTTTTGGTTATTTTTTTTTTCACTAAATTATGAGTCACAAAAAATCGATGAACAATTTTACAACCCAAGTCGTAATGCGAGACGACGAGACGTCAAATCACGTGTGCGATGTTTCTCGGACAAAAACGACGGCGGATCGGTTGTGAACGCGATCATACAAGGTGTCCCGCGAAGATGTACACCACGCGATTTAAACCACGAACGACGTACGAATCTAATCAGTTTTCCGTTGGTGACTTGAAAAATACTGACGTGACTTTTATATGGTATTTTTTAAGAAAATATTTATTTTTTTTTTATGATTTTATGCACGTGATTTTTTTTAAGTCGTTAGTTTTATGTGACACGGTGCACATCCTTTTACTAGACCAACGATTGTCACGAATTAAAAGCAGAGGAGATTCGAGGTGAAAAATTCAAATCGTTATCTGCACGCCATCGCGTCAACTCTTTTCAACGTGTTTCAAGTGTATTCGATATGCAGCGACCGATCGCGACGGGTAAATCTCCGTGCGACACCCTGTATAGCGTTGATGATTTTCCACCGTAGGCCGGCCGTTCAAAACGCGTTCCGGGGAAAATCGTTAAGTCCTCGCGCGGGTGATTTCAACCGTGTTTACGGGTTTATCGCGCACTTATATACGTATATACGATTCGGACACGGATTTTTACGGCCGAGAATAAAATAATAATATAATATATTATACGTATATCTCTGCGCGCAACAGCGGTAAATACAAACAATCACCCACCGTCTAGTAACGACACGTTTTGCAGGTCTTTTTTCAACTGGGCCAGTTGGTTCTTGGCGTCTTTATAGTCCTTGGCCGGTCTTTCGGGAGCCATGAATATCGTCGGATCCGTGCCCAGGTAACAAAACCTCAAGTCACCGGTCTCCGAGAACAGCACGAGACATCCCCGTAACGCCTGGGTTCGTTCGCGAACAGTACGACACGGTTATTGTAAATTTGGTAAGTGTAATGATTTATTCACGAAACAAACTTTAACGTCGAAAATCGTCACCGACGAAAACACAACGATGACGTAATCGAGTTGACGTGTACAGGTCGCTCCGCGGAGATTCAAACGATGCGATTTAACGCTGTATAATACGTACACATTCGATTGTTTTTTTTTTTTATTTATTTCCGTGCACAATAATTTAAAAAACTACGTTTTTACGAGGAAAAAAAACAAAAATAATTCGTTACTCTGTGTACACGATTTTTCGAATTTCGTACAGACTAATTAAATCGCAACTACTTTAATAAATGATACGATAAAAAGGGTTTTATTAGAATATTTTTGTTATAGTTTAAGAGATTTGAAATTTTAAGCCGAGAGCGGTGGAGTAATGACGGTACGTTTTCACGAGTACCGTTTCTTCTCCTCTCCACTTGTATACGAACGGTGGAAACCGTTTAGGAAAATTTTTTAAAAAATCATTTTTCTTCGCGTTCGAGAAAATTCTCAAAAACTATTGAGTGATAATTTTTTTTTCTCGTCAAAACGTGTAATGCGTCGTATACGTAAACACGAAAAACGAATTCAGAAATACGCGTTGTCCAAAATCGAATCTACGGGCGTTTGAATTTCCGCGGAAAACGCTGTAAATAGAAGAACAAAATACATTATTTAAAATAAACACTCGCAGACGTACTTTAAAAGACGCCCTGGACACGACACACGGACGGTACGGCAACTTGGCGGACCATCGGAGTTTCGTCTGTTCGTAAATCAACACCGTATCGGTATCGGACACGATCAAGCACATGGTCTTCGTCTCGGGTGGCTCGCCTGAAAACGAAACGTAAACGTTATCACCGGGTACGAACTGTCGTGTCGACGACTACAGGGATCCGATCCGTCTCGTGATTCGACGGTATCGCGCAAGAAACGAATACAACGAAAGACGTTATATTATTTCGTCGCACAGTTTACAGTCAGTGTCGGGCAACATTTTATCTCGATAATTATTCGAGTAAATATTATGTATTTGAATAAAAAACTATTCGAATGATTTTTTCACAATTATTCGAGTATAAATGCATTCGAATAATTTTCAACTAAGATTATTCGAATAAAAAATGATTCGACTAAATTTCAAACACAGTTATACGAACAATTTTTGGTCATTCGATTTGATTAAACATAGTTTTTAATTACCAACCCTATGTTTACCAAAATAAAATGAACGAAAATTTATTGAATTTCTATGTTTTAAATGTAGACGAATAATTTTTTATTCGAGTAATAATGTTTTCAAATTATTCGAATATATTTTGTTCGAATAATTGTAAAAAAATCATTCGAACAAAATGTCATCTAAATAATCATCTAGATAAAATTCCATTCAAATAACGCCCAACTCTGATCACAGTCGATACGACAGTGAAACCGGTGTCGTAGTAGTGGCCCACGCGACTTTTCAACGACGACGTACGGACAACGATTCATCTCAGAAACGCGGTTTCCATTTATTTTTATTTTTTTATTTTTTATTTTTTCAAAACCGTAATAGCGTCGTGTCTACAGCCGTGTGTGACAGACTCAAGGCTCGATTGGCCTCTTCGAATCAGACGATAATACATATACTGGCTCACGGCGGCGTAGCCAAAACGAACTCAGTCGTCGAAACGTGTGAAAAACACGAACCGACCGCTGCAAAAGTTCCAGCAAAACACGGACGCTCGAAAAAACGTCGTCGTGATCCGATCGAACCAGATACAAGTGCGCTTTTGCGACGTTGGCTCTTGTTTATTGTCGCACCGAGCCCTGTTACACCCGTTCGTTTCGCGCGAGCGTTGCAAAACACAACACGACGTCGACACAGTCGTCGTGGTCCGCAGGAGTAGTTCCTGATTTGATTTCGAAAAATATTTATATCGTACGAATAAAAAAAAAAAAAAAAAAATCATAATTTTTGAAAAAACTTCTCGAAAACTGACCCATACCCACAAACAATACGTTTGTAACTAGGCAAGATTGCTGCGCAGTGGTTTCCCGTTGCCTTCTGCACAGGAGAAATGGTGGCCGCTTTCTCTAAACAGTCACCTGCCCAGAGAGAGAGGGAGAGAGAGAGAGAGAGCCGCCCGTGACCGAGGTTTAAACCGGGTACAGTGTGCGTCAGCAGTGAAGCCTTGTTCCACTCGACCACTACGTCTTCACAAACAATGCGTCATACACTTGATATGTTCGCACGGGCTATGTGATAACTGCGTTGGGAGTACGCCGAACGTCGACCGAAACGAATCTTTGTCGGAAAAACCTCCGAATTAACGGCGTCACTATTGGCGTTATTTAAGGTTTTCAATAAACTAGTATTTCTTAACGAACGAGGTTTACACCTTGACCTAACCTAACGAGGGGTTACTCGGGACGTAGAAAATATTAACGAAAAGTGTACAATTGAAATTTATACAAGAACGTTTGGCGTACTTTACGGTATTTAGATAGCGTCTTGTGAAAAAAAAAGAAAAGATATTTCGGAGTGATAGTAATCAGTATTCATTTTTCGTGGTGCTGATATCGATTTCCAGTGTTAAACGCGTTTATACGCAAAATGTGTTTACTCCGAAGTCTGGTCATTAAACACGGGAAAAAACGAAAAAAATGGACACGACAACTGAGGCGGCGGCGCATCGTTTGATCGGAAGAAAAAACAAAATAACTCTCACAGAACCGTCATGACGTGGTACCGCGTCTCGGAACGAATAATCCCGTCGTCGTCGGGTAAAACAACGATTTGGCGACCGACGATTGTGATGACAAAAACAATAATAATTATAACAATAATAATCATAATAATCATAATTTCGTCGTCGCGCACCCGTGGTGTAAGGGTGAAAGCAGCTTGGGGTGTACTGGAGCCGTTTCATGAACCACAGCACTCCGTTGCTCTGGAAACAATAGTAGTTCCGTTCGGCCAGCACGTGGATCGTGGTGCTGGACGGCGGCGTCGTTTCCACCGTCTGGATGTCGTACACGGTCTCGCCCAGGGTGCACGTCCAAGCGGGCCATTTTTGTTTCAAGCCCGGGTCCGCCAGCTCTTGATACCTGGAGAAGAACGGTCACGTCGTAAATTATGTATATACACCGGGGATAGGCAACCGACGGGCCACGGACAGCATGTGGCCCACGCACCACTTTTTAACCGGCTCGCGCCAAAATCGATACAATGTTTGATAAATACAAAAAAAAATAAAAATAACAAACCCCGATAGTACATTTTAAACTTAGTTGACGGAACTATCAGTCAAACACATTCTTACAGAACGTCACCAATATACTGACGAACTCGACAAACTAAACATCCCAAGGAACATTCTCGCAGCTCTCGGAACAAACACAGATACCATCAACCTAATATTAACTTTTTTTTAAGAAAGTCTGAACTGTTTAGTTTAATTTAAAATGATCATAATTAAAAATATACATTAAAAAAACAATAATTGTAATCAATGTAATAACCATAACTAATGGCCGTTGTCACCGATGTTTTGTTTGGATCAATAAAAATAAAAAAACTTAGTTAACTTTTTTTTTTTGTTTTTTATGTTCTCTGGCCCGCTTGATGTTTAAGTTCTAAAAATCGGCACACTCAGGGACGCCCACAGGTATGTCAGTTTTTATCACGGCCTGCTAATGATTTTTATTACGTACTAAATCATTTTGTAACTCGGTCGTGACTCCGAAAGGTAAATGTTATAAAAAGTAGACATTTTCAACAGCAAAAAAATTATTAACGACACTCGTATAAAAATCTAAAGAAAATGTACAAATGTATGACCGCATATGAATTAAATTTAGAAATTTACCCTTGTAAATAAAAATTCAAAACGTGACTTGGGATATTTATTGTGTCTTTTTAATTTTACTATCTGTTTTGAAAAGTCATGAAAACCTTTCGTTAACATTTTTTGGTTCTATACTAGCGTTTCAAGGCAGAATTTTTAACGAAAATGATATTTTTCACGTAAAAGACCGATTTTTTCGACTAAAACTTCAAAAAAATTTTGAAATCAACATTCTGTAAAATGTTTTTTTGCTAAAAAGACTCTTGTTTAATATAAGTTCCAGGTTTCAAAAGAAATTAACCTGATGACCCGCGTTTAAAATAGGAATTACGGCTCAAATTATTTTTTTTTAATTTTAAATTTTCATCACTTGGTTTCATACAATTTGTGTTTTTTGGTTTTAAGACTTGCAAATTCGATAAACATCTACGTCCCTCACAATATTTCCATTCTCATGAGAATCGGCACGTCCATAGCTTATCTCGATTAACGCTATCGTATGCCTGCCTGAAGTCAACAAAGCACACGTGGACGACATCCTTTCCAAATGCATAACATTTTTCCATTGTTCGCCTTGATTGTGAAGATATGGTCAGAAGTGGACTTTCCTCTTAAAAATCCACTTTGATAGTCTCCAATTATGTCTCTAGAGTATAATACTTCCAATCTTCGTAATAATAGATATGATAATAATATGTAACACAGGATTTTGTAGCAGGAATCTAATAGCGCAATTCCCCTGTAATTACTCGAACCCGTAACAGTTTCGAACAGTGCTCGAGAAAAAATTCAAATTTATGCGTTCCGCGGTGCTGAATCGCGTCGCGTAAGTCTCTTCGTAGACAATCCGGTAAACACGAGCGATTATAATAATTAGGTACTGCATTGTTACCGTGTACGGGTGCGGATCGACGCGGAGCCGGCGAGAAGCCGACGACATAACGCGCGAGCGTGGGTATCGTTACGATTTACATAACGCGACGTCGGATCGGCCGCGTGTGTTGTAACGCGAACGAGTAAAGATAACGCGAAAACTTCGTCGCGAAATAAACACCGGGGAAACCCGGGGTGAGGGAGGGGAACTCGCGACAGAAACGATAAAACTAGCCTTCTCGCCCTCTCCCCGCCACGATGTTCTACGTACTCGAACTTAGGTGTTCAAACTTTTTCGTCCCACGCGGTTCCTTTGTGTTTTCACAGTATTTCGACGGCTCCCGGATTATCGACGACAAAATAAAACAATGATTATAACATACATACGAGACGTACGAGGAAATCTATTTATTTATCACACGATGGAAATAAAATTTTAAAAAAAACCCACCGTACAATTAAAAAGGTAATGTGAAAAAAATCGAAATGAAATATTTTTATATCATACACGATTTTCATCACATTTATACGTTCACGTTGACCGTTTTACGTTAATTTTGACTTCCGGTTCTTTGACGCGGTCCCTCTCTCTCTCTCTCTCTCTCTCTCCCTGTTTAAAAATACCTTTGTACTAGAATACAAAAAATATTTCCAATTTTATTTCCGCCCGACGCCGATATCCGATAATATGAATCCCGTGTAGTGTGTACGAACGCGGGTTGACGATATCGTGCGATGTACGCGAAAACAAAAGACGAAATGGACGACAAAATCGTTCGGTATGATTACCTCCCTCTATTATACCCAACTACGACCTACGGTGATTCGTGCTTTCAGAAATCGAATAGGCTCAGGGCCCGTCCGACGAAATACCTCGCCTACGTTATTGATTCATTGTATTAAAACACATCAAAACATGACCCGAAAATGACAAGGTAATAATAACAGTAATACTAATATTGATAAATCGAGCTCGGCTACTTTTCAGCATTCGACATTCGTGTCACGTGTGAATCGCGGTTCGGTTCCAATGAATATCCACAAATCACGCACCGCAATCGACAACGACAAACACACAATATTCAAAATGACGTGTGCGATAAAATTCGCGACGAACATAATATTGTTATACGAATCATCGATCATATTTTTAAAGACACCAATAATCAATTGATGATAAAAACTTCGTTTTGACTTTTCAACTTTGCTTACCAGATTATACATTTGTGTTAACTTAGTTTTTTTTTTTTTAACGTGATCAATTCGCTCTCGCCTTGATTTAAAGATTTTCCAGAAGTTTTTTTATGTATTTCATAGGATGTTAAGAGTTAATTGAACAGTGTTAGGTCTGTGAAATTTCGTCAAGTTAATTTTTGTATTCAAATCGTAAATTATACTACGCATTTTGTACATCGAATTGACTGAACTTTGGAATCGACGAAAAAATAATTGATTAACTCAACTTCGACCGAGTCAAAAAGTCTTGACATCCCATAAGTCCCTCGGTCTGACTTATTGTGTACACAATATATCTGAGCTTAAAACGGATGGTAAAAACATGAAATGCGTAGTGTTCCAACGATGTGATGTTGACACGGTGTACGCTACAGTGACGACAACAGTGCTGGGCGCCAGGAATTTAAATAATAAATCGAATGTTTAATTGATTTGATTTAATTAATAATATAATAAAATGAAACACATTTATAACGTGTAATATGATAATTTACAATTCAGTGACAAAAGACTAAACTTGTAACGTAGAGTGATGTGAAGTGACCTGAACTCGGCCAGTCCTTAGGCCTGTAATATAGTCGATGTTGACCTCAATCCAGGGATATCTGATATTATGGTCGGATGTGGTAGACGTTTTTTTGTATTTTTTATTTGTATTTGAGGATTTTGGTGGCGCGTGTGCGATTATATATGTATATATATATATATTATTATATATACATAGCTTGTTTCCTTCTAGATTATTTATTTAATTAATTATGACTAGATAAGTATGTTTATTAGCTTATTACATAGCATATTAAAAATGAAACACGTCGATCGATAAACAGTTGGGATTACACTCGTCGGCCGCGTTTGGGACAAAATCACAAAACACGTGAGATAAGTTTGCGTATTTAAAATTCGTATCGCGATAATTTGGCACTCGCGTTTATATTTTTTTGGCGTGCGGCCTTGTCGGCCCGTATGTGGCATAAATTTATCGTTGCAACTATAACACTTCTTCGTATCGGAGACGCGCAGGCTCTACTTTTCGTGAGCACCTAACAGCACCGCTAAAGTCGTCGTGTAAACGGGTTTTATCCAATAAAAATTATACGCGTTCATAATCCGTTGATTATTTTATGAATATTTCGAAATGTTCTACTGCGATTACGACTGAACGTCGTGTTGAGTTTTAACTGTAATGTTCTATTAATTATTATAATTCGAATTTCAATCGCCCGCGTTAAGCACAACAGCGCTCCTCTTATAATCTTCTGTAATGCGGTACGTTTAATATTATAATAATCTCAATCGGTGTTTTAATGTGACTTTTGTTTAATTTTATTAAGTATTTCATTCGTTTTATTATCAAAGACACACATAAAGAAGGCGACTTTTATGCACCAACGGTCCTTAAAAATTAGCATTGATTCGATGTGTTTAAAACGTCTCGTTTTATTTATTTTTTCTCCTTTACTCGGTCAGTCGTCACAAATTAAAATTTTCATATTAACAATATTGTACCGTTTTTAACATCGCATTGTAGTTTTGGTTTTATTTTTTATGTACGCATTGTTTTCGATTACTTCGCGGTTCTCAGGTTTCCATTAGCCCGCCAAAACTTTACTGAAAAGGCAAAGATCTCGCGTTGATGAAACGTATTGCAAAAACAATTTTAAATCATTAAAACAAAATATTCATGAATTCAAGAGGAAATATCAGCCTCGTAACGTTGGTGCGTTTGTTCAAAAACTTTTTTTACTCGGAAATAACGTGGGTAGGTACATTAGAATCGGCGATCACTTAATAAAAATTTTTTTAAAAAAATACGACATGTAATAAAAAGTTAAACTCGGTGGTGAATAAATGTGAATATCGCGCAAATACAATATGATATTGAATACTCTATGGTGGTGATTAGTTTAATGCGTTCCGACGTACGACATGTCTGTGTGTAATAGGTTTGGTGTGGAATGTAATTATAATAAGTAATTTAATCGACTCGGAATGAATAAAAGTAAAACTTTTCGACGATCCAGAAAAGACATAGGTACCTAGTTGTGTTCGTTTTTATAAATGAGTATAAAAACAATAAAAACGTAAACACTTGAGCTCAAATTCTCCTAAAGCACTTCGCGACGGTTTTTCACCGACAAGCCAATATTAATGGCATCCACAGAAATCGTCGCTTTTGACGTGTATTTACGTACACTTTGAATTATCAAAACAAACATTTCACGTGATAATATTATCACGTGTGTACAAAAAACGACTCCCGAAATAACCGAATCGTCGTCGCTGTTTTGCTTTCCGAAATAACCTAATAGTATTACTCTGACAATTAACGTGAGTATTATATTAGGTGTGTACACTATACAGTCAAACCTAGACTATGGTTTTACTAATCGAACACGTGAGAAACATTGGTGTTCACATCACCGACGGGAATAGTTTCGAATATGCACGAGAAGTGTTGCGATTTATTTACAGCCGAGTTTTTAAGAACGTGTGAAAATAATATTTAAAAGAACGTATTTCATAATTTTAGTACTAAATCTTTTAAAAAAAACACACACACACACAAAAAACGAAATACTCAATTGATAAAAAAAAAAACACTCCGAAGAAAAGAATGTACACAAAATGCGCTGCGAAAAAATATTTTTTACAAAAGTCCTCTTTTAACAATCCTCGAAGTACGGCGCGAGGTGATTATTTCTCGCGAAAACGTAAAAAATTATTTAATATTTGATGTTATTTTAACGATATTCCGAAATATCGTTGTTTATTCACCGTATTTATGGGACGTCTCGAAAAACGTACTCGAAACTTCGGAATATACAGATTAAGACCATCTATTAGAGTCCATTAGCGTTGTAAATATTTGAACGATTAAAATGAAACACACAGCGCCGACGACGATTCCGTTTCCCACCGTCCGATTTACATCGCAGTATAGGCGACGGCCTCTCTCGGAACACCATGCTCGAACGCAGCCTCCGCTCGGGCGGTCTCGTGGACCGTTGTTCGAGAGGCGACTAAAACTTTTGTTTTCTCGACACGCGCAGCTAGCAATCGTCCCGACTGTTTTTTTTTCTATGTGTCACGATTTTTTCCGCGCGTTCGCTGAAATATAATTCACGACTGGCCGTCGGTGATCGAGAGGGCCGGGGTCAAACGTCAAACCACCCCCGGGTAGAGTGCGAGTGACGATCGACCGTCGTGATATTGTCTACTTGACTTTATGCCTAGTTTACACGTGACCAGTACTCGACCGAGACAGTTAACTCTGGTGTGAACCCAAGGAACCAGTACTCGGCCTAGTATTCGGACGAGTAAATGAGGCGAGCGATTGAATATAAACCGTTTCTATTGGCCGGGCCGAAAGACTGGCCCCACTACCAGGACGCGGGGCAATCGGCGTATCTAAACCGCCAGCCGAGTGTCGGGTAACGATTAGTTGTAAATTCAGCGGCATTTTAAGGTGAAGTTTGTTGTGTTTTTTTCGTCGAATATTTTATAATCAAAAATGAATCGTCATCGTAAAATAAAACGACTTTTCAAAGATTATACGTTAATCAAATCAAAATATTAGAAAATAATTAATTAATAAACAATAAAGCAATTCAACAAATTCAGACAGATGGGTCAACAGTGTGTTGATAAAAAATGTCTACGGATTCACGCACGACAACTGCGTTGCACTCGGCTAGCGGTTCAGACACGCCGAGTACGGTAAAATCTTGGCGGTGGGGTAGTCACTCGGCCCAGCAAATAAAATTCGTGCAAACGTTGACTCGGTCGACTTCGGTACTAGACCGGACATCGTAACGAGTGACACGGCCGAGTACTCGTCACGCGTAAACTGGGCATTAGTATCGTCTCGCCGTCGTTCCCGCCCGAGTTCCGGATGAGATTTGAAAATTCCGTGTCCATCGAACTCGGAAAACCAGCGACGGTTTTCAAACTCGTGCGAGTGCCGCGAGAATAACGGTGCCGGTGTGGCCGGGATTATTTACCGCGTGACATTTTACCCCCCTCCGGTAAATTTTCACTAGTGAAATTTTACCTCCCGGTAAATATTCGCTGGTGAAATTATACCTCCCGGTAAGTATTCGCTAGTGAAATTTTACCGGGGTTTATAAATACACTTGGGTAAAATTCCACTAGTGAATTTTTACCCCCGGTAAAAAATCACTAGTGGATATTTACCGGGAGTAAAAAATCACTAGCGGATATTTACCGGGGGTAAAATTTCACTAGTGAATATTTACCGGGAGGTAAAATTTCACTAGTGAATATTTACCGGGAGGTAAAATTTTACTAGATTAAATTAAGTTTTTCATCATGATCCTCGAGGAAGCCCAGGTCCCGGAGAAAATACTCAATTACCCCCCCTTCTAGTTGGGCTTGTTAATATACTTGAAACTTACTTGATGAGTTATCAACGAACTAGTTGTGTATTTCAATATATATATATATATATATATATATATATATATATATATATATATATATATATATATATCCTATACCATAAAATAAATAAATAAATAACCATAGTGAATTTTTACCCCCGGTAAAATATATCTAGGGAAATTATCCCCCCCCCCCAATAATTTGTCTCTAGTGCAATTTTACCTCCCGGTAAATATTCGCTAGTGAAATTTTACCTCCCGGTAAATATTTACTAGTGAAATTTTACCTCCCGGTAAATAATCACTAGTGAAATTTTACCGGGGTTTATAAATACATTGGGGTAAAATTCCACTAGTGAATTTTTACCCCCGGTAAAAAATCACTAGTGGATATTTACCGGGGGTAAAATTTCACTAGCGAATATTTACCGGGAGGTAAAATTTCACTAGTGAAAATTTACCGGGGGGGGGGGTAAAATTTCAAGGGGGTAAATAATCCCGGTTACACCGGCGTTGCTGAGAAAACAATGGGGATCGGGCGATTTCTCGTTTCGAGCGAACGCCGCCGGCGAGAAATCACCGGTGAGACTCACTCGAGTTTTGTTTTGTCGAAACATTCGACAAAAATATTGCCACGATATCGCAACGATATATCAATATATACAGTGAAACCTCTGAATACCGGACACTCTCCGTCACTAAAACATTGTCCGCTATTTGGAGGTGTCCACTATGTAGAGATGTCCGTTCGGGGAATTCTAACGAATCACACAACTTTATTGCAATCTTCACCTATTCCGGCTATTGTGATTAATTTACAGAGAGGAAATACGAAATACGTTTATTTTACATTTTTATTTTCGTTTTTATTCGTACATGGAGGCGATTCGATTTTAATTGACGATCCGTTGTCGACAACGATTTGCCGTCTTTAAGCGCGTATAAAAGCGCTGGTAAAACGCACTCTTCGAGTGATCTGATCACTTCATCCCTGCTCAACGGTCGGATCGTCGAGATGGTCGAGACAGTTGATTTTTATTTTTATCCCACGGCGGAATCTCACGACGGCCAGACGGTCAAACCGCCGTACCGTCCCGCAGTGGGGGTTGTGACCGACGTCTCGGTTCTCGTCGATTGTTCCGGTGAAAACCGTTCGAGATATTTCGACCCGACCACCTTTCCCCCGCCCGTCGAAGAACGAATCTCTTTACCCACCCCTGAGGCCCTCTTCTCCGAACCACCCCCGAAGGCGGCACAATCGGTGGTACTCACTTGTAACAGACCATGCACAGGTCGGCGTTGAGCGTGACGAACGCGTCCGCGGACCGCACGTACTTGACCGGGAACGGGTGCAGGTAGTTGGGCAGAGCGGCGCGGAAGCCGAACGCCTGTTGCTCGTACACCGTGACCGCGCCGTCCAGCGACACCACGCACGCGAAGTCTCTGCCGCCGGACCCGCCGCCGAACGGGCCGACGATCATCTGGTACGCGCTGCGCTCGAACTTGTGCTCGTACATCGTCTCCAGCACGTACTGGTCGCCTGCGAACAGTGCCACGGATGTCGTCGATCAATATAATAATATATTATACGCATTTTTATTATTATTATTATTATTATTATTAATTTAAATATAATATTGTTTACTACGATATTTAATCGAAAAACTCGGGGACATAATCAGAGGGGAGCCCCCATAGGATTCGCCCCCCCCCAAAAAAAAAAATAAAATCGACGATATTTTTTTCGCACTTGTATACCTAAAGGTGATTAATGTCGTGTTATAAAAAAAATTACCAAATAATACGATTAGTGCGCACATAAATATATTTATACGTAAACCAAACCACATAATAATCGCGTATAGATGAGAAATAACACGATTTCATCTTGACCTCACCTCCCAAAATAAAATCTTGGCTACGTCCCTGTACAAAGTATCGTATTATTACGATCGATTTACCTTATAGAGCAAAGCTCATGCCGAGGTAAATGAGTCGAACACAGTCGAATTCATAATAAAAAATTTAGCAATAAAACTTAGATTTAATAATATTAATTAAATTACTTTTATATAAATTAATATAATACGACAGGTTTTTTTGTTTAATTAGTTACATGTTGATATTAAAAATAAAAAATACGTGCGGCACTAGGGGACTGCCGTGGTAAAGCTATTGCATAGCATTTTTATCAACTGAAGAAGCACCAATTATTTTTTACGTGCGTTTAAGTGTGTAATTTGTTGTAAAAATAATAAATTTCGTCAAAATGCAAACTTTAAACACTTTTAATAGGCTTCGATATTTTTTCATCATCGGTAGAAAATGAGTATTATTGTATTACATTTTTAGCTCTTAATATCCAAAGGTTAAAATTTTACGAAGCAAAAACTTCCAAAAAAATGAGAAATTTCCAATATTTTCAAAGTTCTCTATATAAGTCAAAAATTGTTAAATCTTTTTAAATTGTTATTGAGTATGCGCGTGACTATTATTAGTAGTCAGTAAAATTTTCAAGTTCTTAGCTCTATTGTTGATGGAGTTACGGCTAAAAAACTGAAATAGATTTCACAAAAATCGAGAATACGGCATTTTTCCCGTTTCAGGGTTGCCACTATAGAGTTTAAAATTGGAAATAGTTGAAAAAGTGACAAGAAAATTAAAAAAAGTGACCAATATTTTTAATTAAAATTATTTATTATTTATTACTATTTTAGATTATTAAATAAGTATTTAATTTTGGATATCATTCATTAGATGATGAAAATAATAAAAGACGTAAAACCACATTATTATTCAACTGAAATATTTTTAATTTATTTTTAAATAGTAATAGTATACATTACAAACAAATAACAAATTTTTTCATATTATTATTAGCAAATTAAGGTTTTTCTAAGTAACAGCCTTATTTTAATTATTGCATCATTTACTAATAGGAACAAATAGTCATTTAAATTTGGTTTGTTATAAATTTAAGCTTAACCAAATTAATACAATAAAATATATAATTATATTATAACGTTATACGTTATATACGTATTATATAACTTATTTAATTTATCAATATCATGATTTTATACATACATTTATATAATTACTAGGATTTTAAGAAAACTGTAAATCATATTTTAAAAAGTGACTTAAAGTGACTTTTAGTTGAAAAAGTGACTAAGTGGCAGCCCTGCCATTTTTTTCAATTTTTCAGTAGTTATCACCCACACTCAGAAAAACTATTGAGAAATTCGAAAAATAAGCTCTCAAAATACCATCTCGACAAAATTTTCGGTCAAAAAAGTTGCTGGATGAATTTTTGGACCAGTATTTCAATAAAAAAAAAAATGTTCGTAAATATAAAAAATGCGTGTTAGGCTTTTTTCGTTACGGAATTTCTTGATTCGGTCACCGCGCTCAAAGCCCGCGATAAAAGCTATGCAATAGCCTTATAATATGTAAAAATATAACGCCGTTTATTCAAAAATGTAATATTTTATCATTTTTCTAATAAATAGTCGAAAACAGTTTTTTTTTATTATTTAGTTGGTCACGTTTGACACTGAATATAAAATGAGTTGAAAACAGCTAGATCAGAATATGAAACGTTCATTTCCTTTTAAAATTACTCCAGGGTAAAATTGATGCTCCGCGTCTCTTTGAGCGTATTAGCCTTAGAGTTCCTACCGCCAATACCAGATCAACCGATTCCTTTCACATCCCAACTTTCCGTTCAAACTTTTTATCTAATGATCCTTTGATTAGAGCTATGCGCAATTTAAATAATAATAATTTTGATATATGGCCTTAAATTTTGTATTTACCTAACGTGTGTAATTTTCTATAATAATTATTATTATTCTTATTTCTTTGGATATTGTTAACATTATCATTTATGTATTATTATTCTTATCATTAACGTTAATTTATGAAATATCGTTATGCTATATGTAAAAAGCCGTTTGGCGTTTATACAAATAAATAAAAAAAAAAAATAAAAATCTAAATCTCTCGTTGCGTACCGAATCGGCATGTCATAATATTATGCTCTAATGAAACACGTATTTTCTTTTTTCATCACTTATACTATTCGACGAAAACATAAAGAAATCATCGCCGTCATGATACGACGGGCCGCGACGGGGTGGTGACATTATAGCCTATGAGACCCGATTGGATTTGACGGAAGACTGAAATCTTTCCTTGTAAAATAAGCCACACGACAGCTGTACACCGACCCCGATCACACAACAATGCACGATTCAACACAATATTCACAACACATTTTAAAGTTGATTTCATTGTTTAATGTTTAAAATCGGACGACATTTTATTTCATCGCAACCTGTTTATATTTTTACTCGCAGACTTAATCGATAATGAAATCGATATGAGCACCGACACAGTGGCAACAGTGTTTCCCCATGAATACACGAACGATACAGGTGAGTTTTCATACTTTTGCCGTGACACGTCGGGGCGTGACCGAAATTTTCGAAAAGCGCTGTCCGAAATCCGAACGTTTGTGCGTTATGCTCACCCGTCAAAGCACCCCACTTAGCCGGCCATTGACCGTGGCGGCGAGGGTGGGGAAATTTGTATTCCAGGGCCGCACTCGCAGGCTTAACGGTGGCCGAGACGCTTGAGGGAAAAAAAATGGTTTTTCGTCGTAGACTCGAGCCGCGCGAACGTACGACGGCTAACGCTACGTCATACGGTGCACCCTCAAAATATCCCGTGCGTCAAAATATCCCGCCTTCAAAATATCCCATCGTCAATATATCCCCATTCAAAATATCCCATCGTCAATATATCCCCATTCAAAATATCCCATCGTCAAAATATCCCAAAATATCGTTAAATATGAATTTAAAATTAAGCTTAATATAGTTTGGTCAGACAAATAAAAAAGTATATATTATACAAAAATATTATTATAAAAAAATGATACAAACAATGTAGATTAAAATTAATATAGTAATAAAGTTTGGTCAGACAAATTAAAATGTAGGTATATATTATAAAAAAATGATACAAAAAATGTCAGTTAAAATGAAAAATTATAGGCTATACCTTTCAAGTAATTGAGAGTAGTCGTATTTTGATAGGAATTGACCACTTCTTTTAATCGTCTATTTAACATCTCATATACTTTTTTTTTTTTGACGGGAAATTCACCAGCAATTTGTTTTTCAATTTTTGCTTCTTGAAGGCCTTACATAATAATAATAAAAAATAATAATAAGAATAATAATTTTAAATGTATTCAATTTTTAAATTTTTTATTTACCTTGTTCTAATTGAAGAAACTTAATAAATTTCCATATCGATACATGATGAGCTCCTAAGGATCCATTAAATGCGTGATGCCAACCTTCAACAGCATTATTTGAGCGTGGCTGATCGTCCTTAACGGATTGATAACAATTCCACAAGTCAACGTTAAAATATGCTCCTCTTCGTCCTCTGCGTCCCAAGCGTCCAATCCATGTATCCTCGAAGTACGAAATTATAGGTTCAAGTAGTTCTTCATTTTGAATAAAATATTCTGTTTCAATAAGTTCATCAAAAGCTTCTATGACTTTATTTGGGGGTATAAATGCCAAAGAACAAAGCAGTCGAACTTGTAATGCAAAATTAGAATCCTGTGCATATTTTGTCTGAAGTCCATTAGTTTGTATTTTTCTCCAGACACATTGTGTAAAATGAAAAAAGCAACCTCTAATTTCAGATCTGGGAAATTCTTCTTTGAAAGTTGAATAAAAAGCATTTTCAAAATCAATTATTAATATTGATGGGTTTAAGTTTGGTTTTTTAGTTTTTAAAAATTTTAAAATTTTTGAATATGATTCTTTGGTCTTGTCAGTCATTAAAATATAAATTAAAGGATAGGTAGCATTTCCTTTACAAGCGTGTATTGTATACAATTGGGAAAACAGAGGCGGAACAGATTTAAAAGTGCCATCTGCCATCCAAACATCTGATTCACTTAACAAATCTAAGTTATTTTCCGTACTAAATATTAAACATCGTTTTCCTTCATCGTTAATGTCATGTAATAAAAATTGATTCCCTGTTTTAGTTACCTTATATTGTTCGGGTAGTATTAAATCTGCTACATTCATTGGATTCGTAGGAAAATTATTCTCTCTATTTCTTTTTCTGCGTACTGTCTGGGATATCATTTCAATTGATGGTAATTGGCTAACGGTACTTTTGGGCACTTCTGAAATAATTTCACTGACAACATTTCTGGTTGGTGCACATGTCATTGCTTCATTTTTTATTTTGTTCATCACTACTTTTACATCAATTTTATCAGAGTTCGGAGGATGAGTATGTATGGGCTTTTGTATAATTTCTCCTATAAAAATAATATTTTTATTAAAACAAAAATTACTATAAATAATCTTGTATTAAATTCTTTTCTTCAAGTTAAATAATTGTAAATAATTTCACGTACCTGATTCTTCATCATTAGTTGTGTGACAACGACCTTTACATTTATAATTTTTAAAATCAACACATCGCCAAATACATTTATTTTCACTAGATCTATGTAAACTATGTAAGTATCCATCCAAAGCAAGAAGCTTTTTTCCTTTTTGGCTAACAGTGAAAACTAAATTTGCCATTTCTCTTACAATTATTGTTTAGTAAAATAATAGACACAACGCACAACGCACAACGCACAAGTGAATACATGCCATAAAGCTTTATAGCTGGGTTGGCCAATATTATTATTAAATTTTATCAAAAATCGTACCTATTTTAATTATGGAATCAGTATGCTCGCAGTATATAAGATAATCTCAATTCTCCAACAATACAACCTATTATCGTAAACATATTATTGAAAAAGAGTTATCGAGTATCGGCTATAAATAAGGTTAAGAAATAATATTATTTGTTATGATTAACAAAATACGGTGGGATTTATATTATAACAATATATATGTAATAATATAAATTAGTAATATATATACATATATATATATATACACTTGATTAAATGTACCTATTGTATGTTTATTTACAATAATACAAATTATACTGTTTCGTTACTAATTTATTATTTAATAATATTATTTAAAATATTATATTTGAAAATGGGATTAATTAATTTTTCGTAAATGGGATATTTTGAACGCGGGATATATTGACGATGGGATATTTTGAACGCGGGATATATTGACGATGGGATATTTTGAATGGGGATATTTTGACGATGGGATATTTTGAAGGCGGGATATTTTGACGCCCGGGATATTTTGAGGGGGAACCACGTCATACAGGGTGCGGCAGAAAGAACTCCCCAGTTAGATAAGGTTATAGTTTGGGTTTGGGTAGAGGTACATTAGTGGTAATTACATCGATAGAAAGCCTTATGGATGCCATTTGTAGTATTCATCATGGCATGGTCGGGAGAGCGTCGTACGTTTGTTGTTGAGGAATTTATTAATAATGGCGGTTCACCGATAACGACCCAGCGTTAGGTTACGGTAAACAAACAAAACTTTCGATACTGGTCTGAACACAATCCTCAAGAACTTCACCAACGACCACTCCACAGTCCAAAGGTTACAGTCTGGTGTGCCATTTTCGAGTTTGGTGTGTGGGGTCCGTACTTTTTTGAAGAATACGGTACCACTGTAACAGTGACCTCTAATCGCTATTGTGAGATGCTTGAACATTTTCTTCGGCCAAAATTGAACGATTTTTTTCATGAGTATGGACAACAAAATGTGTGGTTTCAACAATATGGTGCAACAGCACACACAGCTCGTCAAACACTCGGCATTCTGCGAGAAATGTTTCCTGGGCATATTGTGTCCTTGCGAGGTGACATTGGGTGGCCGCCACGTTCACCAGATTTGAACCCATGCGACTTTTTTCTCTGGAGATATCTTAAAGCCCAAGTGTACCAACATCGTCCACAAACTTTGGAAGCTCTGAAGGAGGTAATAATCCAGGAAACTGCTGCTATCCCGCCCGAAATGACCCGTAGAGTCATAGAAAATTACCGTGAAAGACTCAATCAGTGTATCGAGAATGAGGGCCGCCACTTAAGTGATATAATTTTTTTTTTTAAATGAATATAAAATGGCATTATATGTACAATTTATAAATAATTTTTTTTTTTTTGATATTTGACTTGGTGTGGTTTTTATTAGTTTCCTTAATCGGGGAGTTCTTTTTGCCGCACCCTGTATGAACATCCTGTCGCGTGTGCCGAGTTTAGTGTCCCGGTTCGAAAAACCGTTTTTTGGCGGAGGTTTTTCGCTCGGTGTCATTTCGACGAGTCCTCGTGCACGAGTCGAGAGGATTTGCGGAGCGGAGGTGCCCGGCGCGGCGGTTCCTTTGACGAAATATCCGCGCGGGCCGTTAATTTTTCGGGACGGCGGCGGCGCGGGGCAGGTAACGCGAATTGTAACCTCGTTTTCGCACAACGCAGTCGTTTCTTTGTTGTTTTTAACGCACGAACGTTATTAAGTTATACCGACGGCCTAACGGGGGTTTTAACAACTCCTCTCAGAGTGTATACGCTCACAATTAAATCTCTCTTTCATACGACAGGAACACGTGTTTTCGCGATACTTTTCGGTTAGGTTCAAAGTTTAATAACGTTTCATACGGACATATTATTATTAAATATTATGGGTGACGGTTGAGTAATGCGTTTAATTTATATATTATTATAGCAGTAGTGTGTTCTCGGGATTTTTTGTCGGGGGATGATAATATGTCGGGGGGATATGAAAATCAATCGCGTATTGAGCTGTCAACGTCCTTCCACATTATTATGTAGGTGCCTGTTTATTAAGTACTTCTATGAACGCATTGTACTGTCATAAACATATCATGACCACAGTTATGGTGATTATTGCATAAACACGAATGATTATCGGATTATGGAGGCATCACAGCCTAATGTCTACACTATTAAGTATATTTGCCTATATTTGTACACCGATCGTTATAGAAACAAATGCAAATGATTAAGCCCCGCATAATTATTTATTGATTAAAATGTATTATTTATACAAAATACTTAGATATCAGTTTACCAGAAAAATTTCTCCGTAGGCACCTATATTTTGGACTAAAATAAACGCCATGGGGGGATCTATCCCCCATATCCTCCCCCAGTGAGCACGCCTATGCATTCCGATGTTTGCAAATAATATCCAGACAACACATGATTTTTTTAATTCATTTAATATTTGTATTATTTCTGCGCGATTTTCTACTCGCCACAATATATCTGATATGCTAATTCGAATTCGATTCATTTGTTGAAATTCCATACGGCCGAGCGATTTTTTTCCCACGCAGCTCTTCCTCCTTAAAACCACTTCAGCACGTGTCGTACGGAGAGACAGGGACGATGGAGGCTATGTCGTCAGCATACAGAGACTATTAGCATCGCCCTCCGATCGGCTCGGCACGAATCGGTATAAATATCGTTATTATTATTATTATTATTTAAAATTCCAAAACGACGATAAATCGCGACCCGTTCGGTAAACGATTCCGATCCGAGCCCCGTGGGGTTCTCTATATAACGTGACGTACGGCAGTGTTTATAGGACGTTTTTCGAATCGTAAGTGCTCTTGAAAATAATTTATGGTCAAAGATTTTTATTGAACACATGCACATGCACGTATAATGTATCACGTGCATATTTTTATATCGACCTTATTGTATATTAAACGTTCTTAAAACCCCAAAAGTACCGATTCTGTTGAACGGAACGTGAAAGAATATATTATTAAAATATGAGAGAACGACGACCCGTAACGCGTCGTCGTAAATCGAATCGAAAATATAATTTTCTCTTTAAAAACACGCGCGCGTAATAATACGTGCCCGTATAAAGGATCGGCATAAATGTACGACAATGACGACATAATAGAGCGAGAAAAAATATTCTGTTTTAGTCGGCTGTTTGTAAAACGTTTTGTCGTTGCAGATCGTTTTACGTTTTAATCAATACGGTTAGGTTACCCCGGATCTTTTGATTCTCACGCAAACGCGCGCCGAATTCGAACGATCAAAAATAACCGTTTGTGGCCATTGAAATGCATAATATTACGAGTGACGCCCACCGCGACGTACTTTGTTTGTATTCCGTAAACGATACCCTTTCGCCGGACTGTAAATCACTGGATTTCTCAGCCGGCAGAGAAGGGGGGACGTGCACGCAAATGAGCGCGTCGTCGTTTTATCAATCCGCTAAGAGAAATAATTATAAATTAAAATATTCCAACGCAAATCCGAGTGTTTCTATTCATTAAGGCAAACAAATTAAAAATAAACTCATGAAATGCGTTTTATCGTTAAGTCGAACAAACACGCATCGCTGTGGAACGTACGACTTCGGACAGGAGAAAAAAAATAAAAATAAAAATGAACGAATATAGTACGTTTTAATGTAACGAAGTATGATTTATAAAACGAAAACTGTTTGGATTCGGATGCGCATAATAAAAATAATATTTATATACAAAAAAATAAATAAATAAATAAATAAATAAAGAACGAACAAGTGTATCCACCTCTACATGGGTATTGCGTTTTAATAATTTATTTGCACAGAGTAATTCTTTGGGTCAACATTACCGAACATTTTTTACTTTTCTCCAAAATAATGAAAAAATATTTTCTATCGAACGAGTAATGCGGCGCGCCGTCTCGTGCGTAGTTTTTGGTTTTTTTTTTTTTCCGAAGACGTACGGCGGAAATGAATTATGTGTGTTTGACTAAAAATGATTCTCGATCGTGTTATATACATTGGCTTTTCGACTTTTATTTTCCATAACTCACGCGGTATAGATGTACGAAAATAAATTTAGAAATATCAGCCTTCGGTACGCCTACGTATTATATTATAGTACCTACACGCGCCCGGGCTGACGTACGATAACCGATTTACGGAACGCGTACCTACGGAAAAAATGTACGGTTCCAAATACGCCGTGTACGAATAATTTTAAATAATTCTGGTGTAGGGGCGAATTCTTTGTGTGAAATGTTTCATAAACAAAGTAATGTGCAAAAACGATATGCGAATAAACGATACACACTCCGAGTTTTTATTTATTAATATGGCGTTTCGATAATGTTTATTTTATTTTTATTTTCACGATTTCAATATTGAGATACTCTATGGATAATAATGGCATTTATGACACGATCAGAGACGTCAGAAATCTATGTTTGTGATTTGCTGCGTTTTACGGAATATTTTAAATATTTGTTGATTTAATTTTTTTTTTTTTTTTTTTTTAAGATTGTGTTTAAAAAATAAGTAAATCATGTTTACATAAATTAAATTTAAAAAAAAAAATGAATTTTTGGTAATTTGTTTAATTTTTAGCGCCATTACTTTTTTAATTACTAAAACTCCAAAATCTATTACTTGAAAAATCAATTTTCCGGCACATCTCACGTTTTGATTTTTTGCGTGGTTTCGCGTACACGTAGTGCGTACGTGCGTGCATAGTAACAAAGGTCGATTGAAAAAAAATTCTGGAAAAAATTCTTACACCGTCGAATTTTTTTTTCTCGTGATTTTCAAACGTCCTGCAATCGAGCGATGTACGATACGTACCGTGGTCTGTAGATCCTGCGATGCAGTTGATTCCGTGCACGACTATTGAAAACGGATGGAGAACCGCTAGATACCTGTTCGTCGAGTAACTGTCAACAAAAATGACGAAAATAAATAAATAAATAATAATACCAAGGAAAAAATGCAAGTGCGTGTTATATTAAAGTGATAACGTGAAACAAGTCGAATAACCAACGCTGTTAAAAGTGCAGAGTAACGAGTGTACAATGCACAAGTGTCCCACGGAAGTGTATATAATAAAATTAAATACTAAATAAATCATATATTTGAATTTTTTTCCCGCGTACGACTTCGATTTCAAACTAATGTACTGATTAGTGTACTAAATATTTACGAGACAATTATTATTCGCTATTTTCATCTATTAATAAGCATTGATATTCAGTTAAGAATCGAGATAGAATCCCGAAAAATATACCGTCACTACAACTCCGAACTAAACTTTTGCCGATACTCCAAGCACTATATTTCTTAAAATATCGGTTCTTTGATGAAAATTTAAAAACAAAAATTTCTAAAAATGTAATTTTCTTTATAGTTCTACGATTTAAACACGGATGGTTATCGTATAAAATTAAACGCTTCAAAATCACTGACATTAAATACTAAATAGTGAAATCTATTCTGGATTTGTGATCCAAGGTTAAATCGCATCGGTTGACGCCAGGGCCGGATTTAGGGGAGGGCAATCGGGGCGACAGCCCAGGGGCCTCCACAAAAGAGGGGCCTCCACAATAGTGACTATGGAAAAAGAATCATTCAAATTACAAATGCACTGTCACCCCGCCGCGCCGTCCTGTCGAAAGTGGCCAATAGGATAAAAATAAATTTAACACTGAGTGCCGATGGGTAATTCCGTGAAATTCGATGTCACCAGCATGTTTGTTTATCAGTCAATCCGAACGCTCATTTTCAAAAATGAAGATTATAAAAATTGGCTTCGAACCACGATGGGACAAAACCGTCCATCAAAACTTTCTCTCCTGAGCATCGGAAGCGATTTATTTCGGGAACTGGATTTCAGCGAACTTATCAACGACTTTTCGGCGAAAAAAAAGCTAGAAAGGTTCCGTTTTTTAACACTGAAATTTAATTTCTCGTTTCCGATTATAATTATATATATGTTTGTTAAATACTAATAAAAGAAAAATTATTTAAACTTTGAAAAAAATTATTATTAAAAAACAGGGGGCCCCCACTCCTTTGATGCCCCGAGGCCTCCAGTCCTCTAAATCCGGCCCTGGTTGACGCATTCACCTGTTCGCGAGGGCTCGAATATTCTCTCAGCTAAAGGACCGTCGTAAACGCTTGTCGGTGTACGGTTATACGCCTTCACGGCGCTATGATATTCTACTCTTCTTACCGTTTATTACACACGAGCGTTTATACGCATAAACGAACATCGTGTAAAAAAAAGTTTTCACTATGGAAATTCCATAACTCGATCATGAAAATCGAAAAAAACGTATAATTAACAACGAATCCGATCTGCTTTGAATTTCGATTTGAACATTAAAACGTAAATATTACCTCCAATTACACACACACACACACACACACACACACACACACACACACACACACACACACACACACACACACACACACACACACACACACACACATGGGGTTTTCACGAAATTTAACATTATGAAAACGATGTACTTTTATTATTATTTTATTGCGGTGAGTTGCGGCGACTAAAACCATTTACTGGATAAATAATTCATTATTGTGTAACAATTGTAATTGCTTTCATAAAAGTGAAAATAAAACTAAATAAATTTTACTGACGGAACTATAAAAAAAAAATAATAATAATAATACGGAATGAAATGCATAACAGTTTTATACTTCAGAGTATTCGCGTTCAAATTATTTTACGACCGAGTTGTTAGTATTTTTCAAATATTTTAGTGCGAAATAAATTGTTTACATCAAAAATAACAATTAAAAAACCTGACTGGAGTAAAACTATGTTTTATTAGATCTCGCGTAACAATTTGTCAACTTCAATATGATGTTTATATTAAAATATAAAAAGGGTAAAAAAAATTACGAGTTGGCAGCGTGTGGTAGGTATGTGTAAAATTTCATGTGTAACTACAGTCGTATATAATTATTTTTAATGATTTTACCGGTAAAAACACTTTTTGAGTTTTCAGTAATAATTTACTTCACGCTTGAAAAACCTATTGAGACGTTCGGAAAACGATCTTTTCTACGTACCGACGAGATAACGTTTCTAATATTTTGAAAACCATACGCAAAAATAAACAAACACATCTGTTGAAAAGCTTCACAAAACTTTCTGAACGCTATTACTCTCCAAAACTGTGGTGACACACTATAAAAGAAAATCGCACATTTATAATGTATATACGAGGTACACCACTGTATGTTTCACTCAAATGGTAACACAAAATATTTCTGTTTGAACTTTACATTCAACCGCGGTCTTTTCGCGCCGCGTGGTCGCTTCCGCCGTCGATGCGACCACGGGATACCGCGGTCGCGATGGACGAAGTCATGTGTTTCACCTCCACTCCCCCCCCCTGTTGTCACGCTGCCGTACCCGGTCGCATTTTAACATACTGCACCATGTTATGGACCCGGTACCGATTTGGTGCTTCTGATTAGTCTATTTTAATTTGCCGCCTAAAAATTCATAATCATAATTTTATTAATAATGCGATTATAATCTTATCATATTATATGAAAATGAGATATTATATGAAATTATAGTCGCCGTCTTAATATCGCGCTTAGTCGCCGCGTCGTTAATCGAACAGTTATTTAGTATGCCGGTAGTCGGTCAAGAATCCGTGTCGGAGTTAGGCCATTTGTCGTCTACGCTAAGCGAGAGCATTTCGTTGCTAAATTCGCTTGAAGTGATCCCAATATGGGATCTTTATTTTATTTAATATCCAGATGTTCGATGAAATAAGAAACAAATCGTCTTAAGATTGCTTGCTATATAATAATTGCTTTATAATAATTTGCCACAATGTACGAATGAAATAAATCACATAATAATAATACAAAAAATAGTGATAATGATACACAAAATAATCACGCGAACACCCACGCTGGTCCTCCAGCTGATATCTTCCGCCATGACAGGCGAGCAGTGTAGCCAGCTGGATCGCGACTCCGACGAATTATTGCGGCGCGACGCGACACGATATCACTCACAAGAGGCAAGGGGGGCGCTGACGCCGTCGAAGACGGATAATAGCCACGCTGTATCCGGCGCGTACGTTAAACCACGCAACGTCCCACGTGGACTTGAGGCTACGGTTACTATAGATGCGAGTTCTGACGAAAATATGTTCGAACGAGTACGTCCGAAATCGTCGTCGGAACAAAGCGGTTACACTGTAAGCGTTTTTTTGATATTGCGGTAGTCAGTACGTTTCTGCCACCCAGCAAAAATATGGACGAACTTGACGAATTTTATTTTCTTGAAAGTCCGTTACTGAAACGATTATTGTTGAACGGTGGAAGAACAGAGCAAGTTCTGTAGCAACTTCCTCCCGCTTTTGCCGAAAAATATCTCTGTTGTGGTAATTTTTTTCACTCACATCCCACAAACACCTATTCTCGTACACGAGACCGATAAATTCATCGGAATCCATGTTCAAATAAAATGTAATTTTTTATTTTTCAAAATATTCAAATAAAATTAAAACAATAATAATTATAATTATAATTATATAATAATATAATAATCATAAATCAAATATCGTCAAAACGGACGCAGTTCGCACGAGAAAATCAAACTTGTTTGAACGCTCAACCGTTTCTGACGACGTCGTGCGTGTTCTGACGTGTTTGTCACTTTCAGTGTAAACACTCTCATTAAAACAGACGTGTTTGTTTGTTCGGACGAATTCGTCATAATTCGTCAGATCATATTTTCGTCAGAACTCGCATCCATAGTAACCGTAGCCTAAGGCGCGGTTAAGACGGCGACTACGCTCACCGAAAAAACGAACTTACGCAACACGACGCGTACGGACGGTTAGAAATCGAACCGCGAGATCATAGAAAGAAAGAACGCCACGCGGCACAAAACACGCGAGCGGGCGCAGACACCCGTCACGTTCGACCGTTGGAACAAGAGAGCCATAAGCTCGGCGCTATCGCACAACCGTCGTCGCGAGCGGGTACGGCAGCGTGACAACAAGGGGGGTGGAGTTGAAACACATGACTTCGTCCATCGCGACCGCGGTATCCCGTGGTCGCATCGACGACGGAAGCGACCACGCGGCGCGAAAAGACCGCGGTTGAATGTAAAGTTCAAACAATTTCTTTCAGTGACCTTGGATTGAATTGGAGTTTTTTCGAGGAGTTAGGGAGTACTCAAATTCACAGTTTGTGATGCTTTTCGACATTTAAATACTTTTATTGTGCGCATGCGCAATAAAACTTACATTTGTTTAAATGACAATACCTATTTTCAACACCAGATTCCGATAGAACTTTTTTTTTTTTTTAAACAACTTTGATAAACAAACTTTTTACCTATCTAAAAAATTGACTGCATTACAGCAATCCTAAGTTAGGATATTAATTAATACTAGGTACCCATTTAATAAGATAAACAAAGGTAGATAGTAGAGAACTACAAAGTGTTATCCACTAGTCCTCCGATAAAAACACGTCATAATAACGGTTTATAATTGTTTATAATTGTGGTTCACATTAAGAATTATTTTAAAATAATTAATAGATCAACTTTTACCATGGCTATTTCTAACCAAAAATAATAAAATTATTTAATATGCATGCGCACAATAAAAAAATTAAAATTTCTAAAAGCATCACAAAATGTGGATTTTAGTACTCCCTAACTCCTCGAAAAAATTCAAATCAATCCAAATTCAATCCAAGGTCACTGAACTGAAATATATCGTGTTCCCATTTGAGTGAAACACACTGTATATATATGAATATCACACTACTCTTCGTTTGAATCAGAATCTAAAATTTTCGTTTCAAAAATTGGCCGATATCCACGCCGACCGTCGTTATGCAGGTAAAATCGTCGATGAAATTCCTAAAAGGGGTGGTTTAACCCTCACAACTACGTCTCCCGTGTACGCGTCTTCGGTTAACTCGTTTCACCTGTAGAAGTGTTATACGCAATATTGTCGTACGGATCATATCGTTCCTTGATAATAATCGTTAATGAAAATTAAGTTTTTTGAGAGTTAATCTCGTGCATAATTATCACATCAAAATGTGCAGACGTTTTTTTTGTTTTTTTTTTTATTATTCATTATAACTTTTTAATATTTATTTTTACGGTGTATGAGCTACCGAGATAAGAAATGTTAATAGACAAATAAATAATAAAAAAAAAAACTATAAGTAAGTACATTCATATTTAGTACCTACGGATTATAATGTGAAAACTCGAATGCGTCCGAAAAAGTTAATTAAATAATAATTTACCTCGAAGGAACAAGTCTTGTTTCTAAATTATGTAAATTCGGAAGAATTTTATCTATGTTAATGTACACCTATGGATATTAGTGAGAACACAAAGGCAGATAATAAACAACAATTAATTATTTGAGACTTAAAGTGATTTCGAATGAAATTCGATGGAAGAGCGCAAACTATAATATGTAACGTTTTTAACCATTTCCCCTCGGTGTCGACTAATTATTTGTTTTATCGTTTTAATTATTATTATTGTTATTATTATTATTATTATTATTATTATTTAATTACTATTACGAAAACTCACTTTGATACGGTCGGTATATTGGAAATAATTTACACAAACAATTGAACAACGTCAAGTCAATTCGATGATTATGTTATCGCATTGTGTACAACGTAGGAGATACATAATATTATTATTGTTTATAGTTATTTATCAAATAATTTCGAACGATATACAGTTTTAAATTATCGATTATTGCGACTTTCGTGACATATTTTTGATGCACGACGATGACGAGCGACGCATAATCTTTTGAATCCCACGCCCCAAAAGTCGGCAACAAAAACAATACGTTTGACATATTATGTTGTTCCGTCGGCACCGTCACGATCGTCTCGCTTTGGATTCGATTAGTTGCTGTCGAAATGTCGACCGAACAACAAAATGGATGGATCGGACGTTGCGGCTCTAACGATGCATCGTCTGTTCTTGGCCACCCCGTTCTCCAGACATTACAGTTTGAGATTTTTTTCTTTCGGGGTATATAAAAGATAACGTTTATGTACCTCCAATTCCGTGAGATATCGAAGAACTGAAAAGTCGCATTATTACACGTGCAATAAACTCAATCACGATCGATATGCTCCAACAAGTTTATCAAGAATTTGATTATCGATTAGATGTGTGCCGTGCAAGTAATGGAGGGCACATTGAACATTTATGAACATTGTATCTTAAACATAATGTAATAATTTTTAACCTTTAAAACTTTTCCTAATTTGTAAGTGCTAAAATTCACAATAAATATAATTTTTTTTGAAATCGGATGAATCATTGCGGGACGCCTTGTATTACAACGCAGAATTCATACGTACCGACCGTCGGGGATTTCGCGAAGAAGAACGATCTCCGCCCGTCCAAGGGCGTCCCTGGCCCTATTTTCAGGGGGGGGTGACTTTTAGACTTGTAATGTTGAGGAATAAAAAATAAATAAAAATAATTTATCTATAATATTTAGGGTTAAAAACAAATAAAAATTCTTTTAAATGAAGCACAAACTAATTAAAATTATTATTCTATAAAACAAATTCTTTGAACCGTTTGTGTTCTGCAAATCTATCTATTATTTTGCACGCATCTAGTGTACTACGTGAACTGTGAAGACGTATTCGTGTACTACAGTAATATCATTACTATTTCGTGTTTAACAAAAAAAAAAAAATACATCGAACGTTCAGTATCAGATAACGTGTATCTAAAAGCATCTATCGTTATAAAATCGATACGATACGAGATGGGCAAATTCCGAGCGCTTCGATCAATATGTTACACACCTATATCATAATCTATGACTTAAATAATTTTGTAATTTTTTTCTAATGACTATTATAATATAATACAGATAATGTAAAAAAATTTAAAAGGCCCAGGGGGGGGATCGCCCCGTTGACCCCCCAGAAATACGCCCTTACGCCCGTCTGCGTCGGTCGTGGCGTCTGTGAAATCGACGACGTGACGCGAAATCGTCGATTCCGCGCCGTGTGAAAAACCGAAAGAACAAACACGCGGATCACCGGCAATACTGTCAACGTATCAACGTCGACGACGAGGGAAGTACCTGCTTTCGATCATCAACGTCCTAATCCCCTAAATTGGCTCCGTTCGCGATTGACGTTTCCGCGCGAACCGAATTATGCGTGTATACACGTGCATGATAATTATTCGTCCTAATTAAGAGCCTCTCTCGTCGCCGTGCTCGAGTCGAGTCGATAAGTATTATTAAACGACGGCGACAACAAAAACACGATAATAATATTCGGATCGGCTTTCGTACGCGCGCCGTAACAGTGCGTTTCTCCGACGTGGGTTTTCTACGCGAACGATTCGCGTCAGTGAAACCGCCATATTATTACGCGAGACTCGCGTTTCGGCGGGTGCGGACGACTGCGGTTAATTTAGGTCCGCAGGATAAAATCCCGTCCGGTGCAAGATACAAATTTAAATTCCAAATCAAAATAGTTTTTTTTTCAATCGAAATATATTTCCAGTGTCTTTTTTCCAAAACAGCTCCCCGAGTATTAAATATACTCAAAATAAACGACGTTATAGCATCACATAAGGCCCTTATACGAATAAATTTATAAAATATTACTAACACTTTTTAAATACACGTTTATTTAAAATTGTGTTATAATAACAGTCCGGATTCGTATGCGCATTTACATATTTGTAATGAGTGAATGCAGTTCGATGCCAGTAAGAAATGTGGACGATTTGTGTAACAGATAATGCATGGAAAAAAATTTATTTTGCATATACATAAATGCATATGTCAGGGATGACGGCATATTTTAAAATGTTTGCATACTCAAGCATATGTTGTGCCTATTAAAGTATTAAAGTTTATAAAACCGTGTTTTTTTCTAAATTTCTTTATTTAGTATTTTTATTCAAAAATATTAACCAAAGAAATGGTATAAGAGGATTTAATATGATTTTATTTATTATTTTTTGCTATTCCTAATTAAAATATTTGTTTTATTCGTTGAATACATTTTTAAATATTTAATATTCCTCAACCAATGTTGTAAGTTGATGTCTGAAATCAAAAAATTAAGTTACCTATCTAATTTAGTTGAATTATTGTTTATGAAAGAAATTAAAAAAATAACAAAAACATAATTAAGTGCATAAAAAATTATGCAAATAAATGCATATATTTTAGGCAAGAGTATATTTTTGCATATGATTGAAAAAAATTATAGCATATCAAGTGCATATTTATTAGATACATAAATGCATATTATTTTAGGCATTTTAAGTGCATACAAATCCGGACTCTAGTTATAATTTATGTGCGTGATATTAAATTAAAAACGGTTTCGAAACGAATTCCCATGGGGATACGGTGGCCCCTTTGCCCCCTGCGGGCGCCCGTGTTTAAGTCTGCCGCCGATTCGCCGTTAAATACAGATCGACGTGGGTTTCTCGACGGCTCTGTAGACATATCACGTCGATCCGTTCACTTCTCTCTGGAACAGGGAAGGCACCGTAAGGTGAGCGCGCAGAGAGCGTAAAACGTCCGTTATTTTTATTTTATGTTCGTCAAAGGACACGATCGATCGTTTTTTACCCACTCGAATTGATAATTCGGCACTTTTTGGCACGGAGTAGATATGACGTCATAGTAGTCGACGTCAACGCGTCTATGAGTGTGTTCAGAAATCGGTTCTCTCGATTGGACAGAGATCACCCGTCTGTTTATAATTTCTAGACCCGCGTCCGTTACCTCGTCATTGAGCGCTCATCGCGCGTAATTAATATTTTTTTACTCGAAACTCGTCGACGATCGTTTGCGCGCACAAAAAAAAATAATGCGTATTGATTTATTCCCGTCTCGTAAGTCAGCGAAATTCGGAATTTTTAAAAACAATATAAATTATGATTGATTTATGTTAGGAAACGAGTAAAACGACAACTTAAGAGAGCGCGTCGATAACGACGATTATAACTACGAGGGATAAGCGTCGGCCGGCAAGTCAAACGTTCGTCGGCAATCCGAATCGTTAGTTTTCAATCGATTTTTCCTCGGGCGACTTCGAAACATGAAGTCGAGGTTGCAGATGTCGTCGAAACGCGTAGATAAAAACGGAGTTTTAGCGTAGACAATGTAATGGATGAGTTTCAGATATTTAATGATTTACTTTAGGAAATTATTTAAATTTGTACGTGATACGCGACATAATTTAAATGTGAAAAATTAAATAATTAATTTTTTTTTTTTTTAATCGAATTTGAAAATCCGTGGAAACCATCGAGTGATAAGTGATAAGGCAATATGATACCCAAACATGATGGACTTTGTCGGCTGTGAGAGTCAACCCATGAGTGCATTTAATTTATAGCGAAATAAGAAAAAATTAATCACGTTAAATTATATTATTAAAAAAATATGTATCATTAGATAAAATTTTGAAATTATAATTAAAACGAGTGAAAAGTTTAATTTTTTTATTTTTGAAACTTTGTATAAAAATCAGTACCTGATCAGCCTTCCCGTGCACACCTGCAGCACGGGACTGTCGGTCTGGACCTCGAGCAACATGTCGGACGGCGAGTAACGCATGTCGGGCGGCGGGCCCGCGTGCACGCCGTACACCCTGAGCACGCCGTCCCAGCTGCCGACGATCACGTTGTCCTGGCCGGCGCCGAACAGGTCGTCCACGGCGAGCGCGTCGCACCCGAACGTCTCGGTGCCCTGGCCGCAGCAGGTCGACCAACAGTCGCGGACTTTGAACAGCGACATGACGGCCGTCGATCTCTATCGATCTCTCGATCTTCCTACTTATCCTCTTCCTCCTTTTTTCCGTGCGATTTTCCGTCGTTTCTCGTCCGGACGCTAGTCCGCTCTCGTATCGTCGCAATGAAACACCTGCGAATCGTCGAGAACAACATTAGAACACGCGTAAACGATTGATTACGACGTCCGTGGCTCAGGTCTAAAAGAGCCGCGTCTCGCTTTCGCCGGTTTTCGGCAGTGAAGCAATTAAATAATTATAGTTAAAACGTCGTTTTTTGGTTAAAAACGTCAGTAGAACATTTACGCTACGATTTGTCGATTTAATCTCTTGCGGATTTTTCTTTAGAATGGCCTTTGCGGTCTTTTTCCACGAACACTGCCGAAAAGGCTGAAGCAGAACAAGTAGTTTTAAGATTAAAACTAATTAATTATGTTTGCGACGTTATCCCTTGTCGCGTCAAACTGTATTATTACGATATTTAAAACATATTTTAACTCGTACAACGTCGCATAATTTAAAAACGCTCTCAAACCAAGAGTTTGGCATGAATCAATGTTTTTCAACCAGCGAAACGTATTGTGGAAAAAACACCATTACACCGTATGGACAAAAAAATCACGGGTTCCCGTTCGATTTTCGAAATTACGCCCCCAAAACTAGCCCTTGAGGGTAGTTACAAAGTATACACTTTTTTGATTTTCCTAAAGAAAAAAAAAACGTTTACAGTATTCGTTTCGGTCGTGTGAGCGAATCGCCGTGACACAATACAGCAGAATCGCCCTGTATACACGAGAACATCAGATCGTCTCGTAACTGCAAAGAGTAAAAATTGGCCCGTAATCCAAATAGTAATTCCGCGTATACGGTCTACGCCACGGGCGACGGATCACGGCCGAAGTACGCGAAAAGGTGAGGATACCCACTAGACGAGCGTTGGACCGTTGTGAATCAGTGGAGTTGAAACTGTTCAAACAACAGTGGGTAGGTGACGGATAAACGGTCGCGCCGCGCTCTCCCGTCGTCGGACGATTAAACAACCGTAGTCAACGAAAACAGAACGATTGTACGCCAGAGTGGTGAATAAACACTCGGGCTCTGCTCCGGACCATTAAATACGTCCGACAGATATATATAATATTATACAGGTACATATTATCATAATTGTGTGTGTGTTTGTATGTTTGTGTGTGCATGTGTATGTGTGTGTGTGTGTGTGTGTGTGTGTGTGTGTGTGTGTGTGTGTGTGTTATGCAACCGGCGTGTCCCCTCTGCGCCCACCCGCGGCATGTACTTACTTAGCGTAAAGCTACCTCGGCGTATTATTCTACACGTCCGCGCGTTTCTATAATCGGAAGTTCGGACTTTGGCGGACTAAGCTCAAAGACCTTTAAGGTCACACGGCCACCGTGGAACGCGACGGTAGCTTTTGTGCCCCGGCCGTTGTCGTGTGAGATAGTGTGTACACGAACTATCGCCGTGACAATACAAATAACAGAACAGTTATAGTGCATTTATCATACCGTCGCTATAATAGACTCGTCACACTGTCGTGCGTGCGCGATCGTCGATGGTAAATAAGGCAATAGTGTAGTACGGGGGAGTGTTCGAATGGCGGCTCGCGGACAAGAGACAATATTTACAAATATTGTTGATTTGCATGATTACCTTCCTGTCTCCAATAAGCTTGGACTGATTTCCTTGGTTGATAGACGTATGACAGCAAATCTAGTGTTTTTGAGTAAGCTAATAAAATTAAAGGTTGTATTGATGCTGCCTCCTTACTCTCCCGAGTTGACTTTAGAGTTCCGCCTCGTTTTTGTAGACCATCTTTTTCTTTTGTAATCCCTTTCCATCATACTAACTGTGGTAAGAACAGCTCAATTCATCGAATGATGCGATTGGCCAATGAGCACCCTACCTTATTTAGTCTATACTATTATATTTAATATGTGTTTTGTTCATTATTAATTACTTTATATTGTCAAAATGTTAAGATTCATTACGTCACCTACTCAACCAACCAACATCTCTAGAAGAAGCCCTCAATCAACCGAACACTGTATCAACATCCTCAAAGTTTTCAAACAAATCAATATAGATAAAAACTTGTAACGTATACAAGTAACAAAGACATACTGCATGTAATGAACATATAATGAACTTAAAATTGTGTAAATCCTCCTACATTATGTCACTATGTAATCCTCTCACTGTATCACCACACATCCCGTGTTATGCTAATACTCGTTGTAATTGAAGCCTTAATTCTATCAATAACAAAAAAAAATTATCATAAAGTATAAGGACTTGTATTTTATAAGTCTTTATTTTCTCCTCTACCATCGACAACCAGTGTTACCTCTGCCATAAAAATTTCCGGTCTACGGATTTACTGGGTGACGGACTGTTCTGGACTGTGTCAACTTCCTCAAAATGTTTCTCGCAAAAAGAAAAAAGATGGTGTAAAATTTAGATTGTTGTACGTCATATTTAAATCACGGTGAATCACGATGGTGTAAAATTTAGATTGTTGTACGTCATATTTAAATCACGGTGAAATGTTGTTCGAAAGAGAAAAAATTCCTCCCTCTTAACAGTAAAAATAATCAATCTATTCACGTGCCGTTCCCCTCTAGTAGGTAGGTACATTACACATGTTTTTCCTTACGAATGTTTATTTCAATCAGCCACTTGTTGCTTGAGGAACGCGTGTCATTGTAAAAACGGTATTAAGCTAAACGGTGGCAAGGCCCTGTTATGTAATGACTGCAAAACAATAGTTTTTAATTCTTTATTCGACATTATTTTTCAAATTTCGAACGTATTTGTTTAAAACCCAGTTGTTGTTTAACTTCATTAAAAGAGTTTCAACTACCGACATATCTTTATACGAATATATATTATATAATATATATATATATTTAACCGGTATTACTTCGAAATTAATTCGGTACAGTTAAACATATTATGAACAACACGCTATTAAATTTTTAGGTTTTTACGTCGAATATTTTAAATTTTATTACAATATGAATAACTTTCGAAAAACAAGACATTTCCGATGATTAAAAAGTTCTGTATAGGGCCGAAAAATGGTTAAATGTTTTCAATAATCATTTTAAGTGTGTAATATCTGTGATAGGGCCGTGTTGATATTGATTTTTATTTTTAAATTTATGTCCAAAAACAAAAAAACGCATTTTATAAAACTCTCGTATGTAGAGGAAATTTTACCGTTCGACTAAATTCACAACGAGTTTTTCCATACGGTCGGGAAAACTATGGAGAATAGAGAAAAACGACCTGTTTAAAGTGCCATCTAGATGCAATTCGTTATCCACAGACGCGTTGGATGAAACTTCTGGCCCGTCATTTCTAGTATTTCTACCCGTGAATAAGTGATTACACACATAGAAGAGGAAAAAACACGTCATCGTAAGACCGTCGTTCGTTTCACTCGGAATCACTAAGAGTCAGGCACGTACACAGGGGGGTGTTTTGGGTGTTCAAACTCCCACCGAAATGTTTACATAGTTAGTATTATGGTTATTTACCTATTCAATTTTAGTGTTATATTATACGTAAATATACGGGTATAATATGACAAATTGATTAGAGTCGATTAAATGAAAGTATCGTTTACGGCGAACTTGGACGTTTTTGCTCCATTTTCGGTTGTTTTTCCTCTCGCCCGGTAAAACTACAGAGATGAGAACTTAATGAACCCTCAAAATACCATCTAAATGTGATTTCCAATCTATAGAGTTGCCGAATAAAACTTTTGAACAAATTCAAGGTTAGCTAAAAGTGTCTCGAAAAAAAAAAATAAATAAATAAAAGTGCGTACCCATGAGGTGTTTTTCACTCCTCGCACAAGTTGATGGGTACGGATGTATTGAAATTAGAAAAAAAACAAAAAAAAATCTATTGTTTTATAATAAGATTTATTTCTGTGGTCTTTTTATGTATAATATGCTAATTGTATACGAAATAAATTCTAATTTTCAGTAAATAATTATCAAAAAAAAACAACCGAAATATTGTTCTGGGTACGTCCCTGCTAAGAGCAGTCAAACGGTGAAGCTGTTGTGTAGAAGCGACGTAACGGCATTTCCGGTAAACGAGTTTTCCGTATACAACACACACATGCGCGGGTGAATAAATGGACGTAATGGCGTAATTATTAGCGTTCTTTGAAACGATCTTCGGTATGATGAAAAAAAAAAGCAGTAAATAGTCATAAAATTATTTATTTGTTTTCGACGTCCAAGAAGGTCGGGTACGTAGACGTTTTTTTTTTTAAGCGTATCGACGCGACGACGACGGTCGCAGTGCAGCACGTAACAGCTAACCTAACCGTACGACGGCGGCGCACGCAGTTCCGTCGTTAATATTACGCTCGCGCAAACACTCGACTGCAGTGGCCTACATGGCATATAGCCTGCTGCTACGTGTGTACACACGGGACGTATTACGATAATATAATAATTATGCGCTTCAGACCCGTGTAAACGACGCGGCGGCGGCTAATAAGGCGTCTTGTAGACGTTAGGTGACGGATACGTTGCTGTTTAGGGCAAAATTTATGTTTGACGGATACCATTTGTCAACTGCATTTCGAATTTTCGATATTTTTTTCTCTGTCCAGCACAAATTGTTTATTTTGTTTATTGCTTGTATTAAATTTTTACACTTAAAATATGGAAGTCGAATTTTTGCGAACTCATCCGAAAGTATTTAAAAAATTTTGACTCATCCCGAAGAAGGTCTGGAAATAATGTATGCAATTCTCCATGCTCGTCTCTTTTTGAATTAATGTTATTTACCCATAAACGTTTTTTTCCTCTTTTCTCCTCCTCATCTGCGATACTCGCTATTACAAGGAGTTCCTCGCCGGAAGAAAAATCCATAATGATATTCCAATTAAGTAAAAAAATAAATAAACTTGAACAAAACACACACCGCTCTTGTACGATGTCAAACGTAGAGTGGCGATTCTAACGACGATAAAGGTGGAAAGAAACGTATCCACTGAGCGCCTTTTCAACGTTCCGTCACGTCACGTCTCCATCCGTCTCCGAGCCGTATAGAGACGTAACGTAACGGAACGTGTCCAGTGTGCGTGCTGCTTAGGCGGCGCGGCGGTAGTCGACGCGCGTACGCGTGCCGTTTTGACGAACGAACCGACGAACGAACGATCGTCGTCCGTTCGCCGTTTAGCCCCGTCAGCGAATCGATCACGGACCGTCGAATATTATACAGTACGATTTATAAGGGCGCGCATGAAGGGGAGGGGTCGCTGGGGGGAGGACAGAATGATTACAAACGAAACGTAATTACTTTTAGTTTTATTTTAGATTTTGAGTGAAGCGAACGATCTTATGACGTTTATTGTTATTGTTTTTTTTTCTGTAAACCCTTTTTCGGGTAGTGATAATTTTCCAAAACGGTCAAAATAAAATAAATATCAAAACAGTCCTCGAACGCGGCGCAATATGTACACTAAATACTAGTGATGTCACGGACCCGGATTTTCGAGGTCGAACCGAACTTTTCTTAAAATTATCGAACCCGAACAGAACCGAACCCACACGTTTTTATTCGAACCCATACCGAACCGTACTTTATCGATATTACTCGAACCTCACTTAAAAAAAAAAAAAAAGGTAAAAAGATTCAAAAATAAAAACAAACGTAAAATCCTCAGTATAATCGCGTAATCGAATATAATGAAAAATAAAATCAGTATTGTGAAAACACGCACTTCGATTTATCGTATTGATTTTTCGATTTTAAAACCGTCCGACGACTAGCGGTAAGTATGATAAAACCACAAAACATTCTGTTTTCGGATCTATTTTAGTCTTCTTTGTTCACGTCATACCGCGCGGAATACTACGCTCTGCCCCGATTTCTCGGGTTTGATTTTCGAACCGAATTATTATTGACGATTCCGTTCGGTTCGGTTATTTGCAATTTTGAATTCGATTTTCGGACCGAACCGAACACCCCGAGTTCGTTTCGTTTCGGTTCGGAAATCGAACTGTTCGTAACATCACTGTACTAAATATATTCGTACCACAGAATAAATGAAATTTATTAAATAATAAATAAATTTATTCTGTGCTCGTACCGTATTACGTACACATACTAATCGTTCGAATACACTTAGCCGCGCCGCTCGGAAAACAGCTGAGGGTCCCGACGTCTACTTCCCTCTCTTGCTCCGTTCGTCCCGGCTGGATCCGACGACGTCCGGGGCGGCCGATCTTAATGGACGACACTCGAAATAATATTATCTTAATCGATTATTCCCGACCAGACGTCTGCGGCGGCGGCGAAACGGAACCACAAAAAATAAACTCGTTATTGTGAAACACGCGTGTTTCATTATGCGTCTCGCCGTTCACGTCGTCTGCACACACGGTATTTTTGAATAATTAAACGACCGACGCACCCCGTCGTTTTTTTCGTCCTCATCCTATTTTTGTGCGCTGTCGATTTATCTTGAAATTATATTCATGAACATATCTCGTAATACTCGTGCGCGTGCACGAGCGTACGGCGCAATGAAAAGAAAAAAAAAATGTACGGAAAACATTCTTCCCACGTCGTACGTGGGAACCGATTAAATAGACTGCCAACGTTTGGGGGCCGATGACGTGATCCTTCTCTAACGTAGTCCGACCGTCGGCGCCGAGTCACGGTGTGGTATGTTTTTATTTATTTTTCACGGTCCTTCCAGCGCTCCGACGTCCGCGGCTTTTCGTGAGTTTGGTTGGTTACGGGCGTTTAAGGACAGGACTGGATCCCGGCCGAACAGAACCGAAAATTTCGACGAATTACAGGACCAAAAAACCCTTTTGATGACAATTTTAAAGAATGGAATCCGCCTTTGAATCAAAACGGCTCTTTCGGTTCATCAAACACGTCATAATCGTCATAATCAATAATCGTGCAGTGATTATTAAAAAAATATGTATATATGTATAAAAACGCAATGAATCAATAAGTGTATTTGAATTTTCCAAAATTTTCTCAAAACTTAACCGTAGCAGAATCTAAAATAAAATAAATACTATAAATTTGAAAAATAAAAACCATTTCAATATCGCGTTATGAACATAAAATTGAAGATTTTTGTAATTTTAATTTTACATACACGTAATACAATATTTAACAATCCTCACTATTTACTCGTATGAATCGAAATTAGATTTTTTTTTTCGATTATTTCATATATCATATTCAAACGTAAGTGATTTAAGATTTTCAGTGATATTTCAAATTGAAATGTGTTCTCTGGATTTTAGAGGTACGGGCCCGTATATACCGGATTGTAAGAAACACATTACACTCGAAAAATCACCGGCCCGACAATAACGTTTTATTCGTATTCTTGAGTTCTAAATAATATAACGAGTGTGTGCACAAGCTTCACCCCTAATAAAACATATTCGTCTTGGAGCGATCCCCCCCCACCATAACGAACCCGACGTGAATAATAATAGTAATAATCCACTGCACGTGCACGAGTATCGGATGATGTAGTTGATGTACGCACGTATATGTATATTGTGTTGTATTTACCCGAATGATAAGCCAGAATAATTCGACGAAACGGAATTGAACGGAAGTATTCATCATACCCGCGGTCTTAAGTGCAACAAACATTTTTCCTACCGTCGAATGCAATTTTCAAACGTAATTACTCCCCGCACGATTTTTCGTCGTAAACGTGATACACATATGAGTGTGTGTGTGTGTGTGTGTGTGTGTGTGTGTGTGTGTGTGTGTGTGTGTGTGTGTGTGTGTGTGTGTGTGTGTGTGTGTGTGTGTGTGTGTGTGTGTGTGTGTGTGTGTGTGTGTGTGTGTGTGTATGTGTGTATGTGTGTAAAACGCGACGACGCAAAGGATTTTTTTTCTTCTCGGGCGTTGCTCGTGCGTGTACGGTTTTTTAATATTATGTGTGAGATTGCAAATTCCTAATAATCGGAGGCAAAAATTTAAATATAAATGCGAAAAATACAATATAAACCGTGGAAAAATAACATTACCGCCACGCTCGTGCGTACAGGTATACGCGGTGTACCGAGGCCCCAATAGTCATATGGGAAAAAATTCGTTCACACTTCGAAATTTAATTTAAATTTTCCGTATTTTTTTTTACGCGTCGTTTTTTTTTCATGTTTTTTCATGTTTTTTTCATTTTCTTATATTCGTTCGCCCGAGTTCCGACGTGCTCTTTTATAATCCCGATATGGTCGCATCACCACGCGATAACTTCTGCTGCCGCGGCTCCGTGTAAATGTAGAATTAACCGGGTGGAAGCGATCATACTATACGTAGTGTCTAATGTTGGCCAACAAAATCGATAATTCGATATCGATTTCGAATTAAACGTTATCTATATAAAGTGACATGGTTAAAAACCAATCTTTTCACTATATATTATATAAAATTTAGCTATTGATACATAACAGATTATTATTTAATAGTATTGTAATTATTATTTATGAATTTTGGAGGAGATAAATAAACAATATGATTATTAATGAATTAGTACTCACTACTCATGATAATTCGATCAAGTTCAATAATTAATAATTATTGTATTTTTTTTTTTTTATTAAGTAATTTTCGTAAGTAATCAATAAAACAAACGGTAAAAATCTGTTATTATGAATTCATTTAACCTGTAGTTGTTTAATTTTAATAACATAATAAATAAATATTTTAGTATTTTACATCGATATATCGGGATACGATATCGAGAAAAACCAAACGATATCGATATTGAAAATTTTATCGTTGGCCAACACTAGTAGTCGTTTTCTATAATAGGCGTTTGGTTAACCTAACTAGGCCGTAATATTCCCTGCTGTAGCACGCGGCCGGTCCGAAACGTGTTTTTTAACGGGTCAAAACAAACCGGGACGGTTCGTGTGATCGTTCATCTCTGAATAATATAATATCGTCGATCGTTTCACGGCCGGTAATATTATTATGGTCACACCGCATTTCTCGTTCGAGTGGAAAAATCGAAAAAAAATCGCTTAGGACATATAAAAAATCCGGCCATCCGGCGACCACATGGCCTCGAGTTTCGTCTTTTTTTCACCTAATAACTTTTGTTTTTTTTTCTTGTAGATTTAAGTCGCACTCGAATTCTGATCGCGATGTTTCAGAATCGAAGAACGTTGTCGTGGGTCTTAAACAATGGCTTATTTTTTTCCTCTCTGTTTATAGACACGGCTGTGGACACTTTTTCGGATAATAGACTTTGTCCAAAAGTTATATCCTGATTCCTGTATATAGATCAGAAAATTTATCTACTTGGTACTTTAAAGTGGCTATTTTTTTTTATCCTTAAAAGTTTTTCCGAGCGTGAGGAAAACCAGTGGTGCCCTCTCTCTGTCTCTCCTAAGTTGAACGTTTTGAAATTTTGTATTGTCGTATACGCCACGCAAAGGCTTGACGTATAACAACACAAAACAAGGTGTTTATTGGTTTAGTACACTCTAACCGTTAAACAAGCATGTAAAGAAATACCTATTAATTGGCCCGGACGACTACCTTCTTAAGTGACAAAGAATACAATCTAGCACTGCTTAATAGGATAGTCGAAACAGGTTTCTTTAAAAGGCTTACTTTCCCTTACAGCTCTAAAGTTATTTTACACTCGAAACAACTGACAAAGAAAAAGATCTAGCACTGGATGTTTCGAGCGTGAGGTAACCTTTACCTAAACGATATTGTACTTCTCCCCTCAAACTGACAAAGAAAAAGATCTAGCACTAGATTGAGGTTTGAAAATACAATATGTTTTAAACACCGTTTTTGTTTAAATGTCCCAACTTTCTCATGTACTTTTCACAAGTACAAAAATAGAAAAAGATTAAATATAAACACTTTTTAATTAAACACAAAAATATTATTATTACAAAAACAAAAGAATTGCCGGTCACCTCACTGGTAAATCGAGCAGCGTTTCGGCCTCTACAACGATGGCAGCAGAACGAACAATCATCACCTCTTACGGAGTCGTTTTATTCTGTTGCCATCTATCTGGTCATCATTTTTGAAGGTGGTGTGTGTATTCGTATGTATACGTGTGTGTTTGCTGACAATATATATTTATTTTATTTTATAACAATAATTAAATAAAATTGGGTGTTCGGTATCATTTATGTGATGATACAACAGTCCCATGTGTTTGAAATAAAATATGTCCTCATATTTTGGGACAAACTTAATGTTTAAATGTTTGGGTAGTACAAATGTTGATAATACATGTTAATATTAGTGGAGGGGTTTAACTTATTGTAAATATGTATAAAATGTAATTTTTCAGAGAAGATTTTGATGTACATGTTTTTAAGCTACCACATAGTTAATTACAACATTCGTTTCATATACACATAACGATACATTTTGTTTTTAAAATTTTACATAATTGTGTTTTATTTTAATCTAACATAATTGTTTTTTTTTCTAAATTAATACATTTTTTTTTTTTTTTTTTTTTTTATTTGAGTGGTCTTAAAATAGTTGTTTGTTTCCGGCAATAGAAATATGGAAATCGATAATTTACATTGTTTCACTAGTACATTTTGGAATGTATACATTTAAAATTGTATGTTAGTAAGGTTTTGTTTTTTTTTTTTCTTACGAATAATGGTTAGTATTTGTGCTCTTATTTTTTTCTAATTTAGTAACTTAATCTTATACTCTAATTACATTTGATTATTTGTTTTGTACAAGTTTTGATTAACATTATATATTTAATATATCTTTTTATCCAAAAGTGTTTGCATTTGTTAAACTAGAATATTTTATACAGTTCATTTATGCTTACGGGTATATCTACCACGCCAGGGGCATTATATGATGTGTATTATATTGCTAAGGTTTTCTGACAATACCTACGTATCTCCCACGTACTTATGTTCCTGTCCCTACCTATTTGCTATATATTGTTATCTGATAAAATATATGTTTATAATGTTCTGTATTAAACTAAGAATAGACGTCCTTTATACTTATTATTATTATTATTTTTGTTGTCATCATATTTGAAAATTGTTGCTAGTAGTCTTAGTTGTTGATCCGTCTTTTGTTAGTTGGTTTATTTTAATTGCACCGGTCGCTCTCCTGTTTTCGTCAAAAACATCGTCTCCTCCGTGAAAGGATGCTCCGTTGTCGCGATCGAATATCGAAAAGGCCTGTGGGTTTTTAGGTCGGTGACATTTTTACATTTTTGGTTTTCGTCTCTCATTTTGTGGGACGGGTCACCATCTTGAAGCGTATGTCGATAAATTGATAAAGGTAAGTAATCGAAAATGTTTTCAAAAATAGGTCCCAGGATTGTAAATAACGGATTATTTTCAAAGGTAGTAATTTTCTGTTTTTTATAGTAATAAAATATTTTGTAAGGAAAATTTGTAATTCATTGTGGATTTCGGTACCTGCGTTTTATTGTTCTAAATTGCAATAGATTGTTTTAATTTGAATTGGTAGGTAATATATTTTGTTAAAAAAAAATGTTAATTATTTTTATTCTTGTTATTATTATTTATTATTGTTTTTTTTTCTTCTCCTATAAATCTGACTAGGTTTTCAAATTTTTTTCTGATTTCTTCTTCTATTGTGGTTTCGACTTTGGCAGGAGCTATTCGTATTTTTTTGATGTTTTTTTTTTGATGTTTGAGAGGGGTTATTATTTTGGACTAATCTCCTGATTTTATGGTGGCTATATAATTCTTTTCCTTTATTCATTCTATTTATGTTATGTTGGACCTTTTTTATTCTTTTAGCTAAGGTTTTTGCTGCTTTATTTTTGCTCATCTGAAAATGTTTTAAATGTATTTTCTTTTATTTTATTTATTTTTATTTATTATTTATTATTATTATTATTATTATTTTTACATAAATATATATATTTTTTTTTTATTTATTTTTTTTTTATCATTATTATTATTATTATTATTATTATTATTATTTTTTTTTTTTTTTTTATGAGTGCCTAATTTTTGTTAGTCATTCTTTTATTGTTTCATTTTTTATATTTAAATATCCTAAATAACGTTAGAATACTGAATTATTTGTTAGTAATTTAATTTTTGCTCAATATTTAGATTTAATTATTATATCATATTTTGTTTTCTCTTAAGTACCTAGTTAATTATATTTTATCTTGAATATTTTCTTGAACTTGTAAACTATTGGATTCGGTATTATGGATTACTTGCACCGTTTCTGATATTTTATTTTTATTTCGTTTTCTCATATATTTTGATATTTTGAAAATTGTGATACCTAACAAGATCATTAATAATGCAGATAGCGCTGTTGTGTGAACTGTCGTTACCTTTTCTTTATATTCATTTGTTAGTTCATTTTTAAGTTGTTCGTCTAGGGCTGTCATTGACTTTGCGTATATGTTCAAGTCGTTAAATTTCGTAGCCGAGTTATGGTGGTTTGCGTTATTTTCTTTTTGGTTTTTAATTATGGTATTAAATTTCCCTGTTGGTAGTTGGAATTGTGGTACATAATCTTTGGAAAAGTTACCTTTTCCTAGATATTTTGCTAAAATAATATTGTTTTTGGTAAAAGCTTTGCAATTTGGTTTCAAGGTTAGTATTCCTGTTCCATTTATTCGTATATTATTAACATCATCCTGACAGTTTATGATAAGATCTATTGTTTCATGTGTTGCGTATAACCAACGGTTATTGTTTCCTAGTTGGTGCCAAATGTCATTAAAAATAGGTACAGTTTTAATTTCACAATTTTTTGGCATAATATTTCCGTTTGTAAATAGTTGGAATTCGCAATTTGGTTTGACATTATTTGATAGTGGTATGTTAGTTTGACAGATTAGTTTTTGTTTTATTGTTTTGCACTTGTCAATTTGATTCTGATTAAAAAAGGTATATAACTGTTTATTATTTTCTACCGCTAGAAATTCATGTGTGGATTGTATAAAAATGAAATCATTATCTTTCACGTGCACTGGTAGATTAATGATTCGGTATAGAGTAAAAGGTATGTTTTCTATTAATGGGATATGTATTACGTATACTAATAAGTGGTTATTATAAAATATTTTTAGGTCTATAATTTTTATAAAGTCGAAATAATTTTTTGTACTTATTTCTACTGGTAAATTTAAGTTTGTAGGCAGATTTGTTTTGATATCTTTTAGTTGTGTTAGAAGTTCACTCGGTTTTAGTACTTGTGGGTTAATTAGTCCGTTGTGTGCGTTCATTATTATATTAAGGAGTAGTGTCGTTTCTTTTGAGTATTGGTTTAGTATCTCGGTATAAAGTGAGTTGAAGAATAATATCGATTCAATTATATTTAAAATTTTGAGATCATCTTTTTGCAGTTTTAATTCGTCATTTAGTTTTTTTATATTATATTCTACATTATCCCGAATTATTGCGTAATTTGAGGTAATGTTTTCTACTGAATCTAAAGTATTTTTAAAAATTTTAATCTGTTCCCTTTGAATTAAGAGGGATTTTATCTGTTTTTCCTCGAGAGTTCGGATTTTTCTCTCATAATTTTCGCCTTCTTCTTCGGTGAGTACTCCGAATAGGGCACGCTGTAATTTACCTATCCCACCGAAAAATGAGCTACGTCTTTTTCGTTTGTTGATTGTGTTTACGTCAGTATCGTCAATTGTTAGGTATTGTTGTAGTATTTCGCGTTCTTCAGTAATTTTTTTAAGTGTTTGGATATTAATTTTCATGAGGTCTATGCAAGTTTCTGTTAATTGTGCGTATTTTGATTCATATTTGGTACATAAATCTTTTAGATTGTCGAAATACGTCGTTATAGTTTTATGTTTTTGTTCATAGTTCGATATGTTATAGAATGTTATTAAATTCCATTGCGACACTGAAATGTGTAGTGGCGATATGTTTTCAAAATAAATGCCGGGGTTATTAATGAATTTATTATGTTCGAAAGGAAGTGACTGTGTTATTAGTAGGCGAATAGTCGCAAATAATAAGATAATTTGCGTTTTCATATTGTATTGTGTATATTTGTCTTGTCGAGATTTATTGAGCACCCACTGTAAAAAAAAAAATAAATAATTTTATTCTTATAATTTATTTATCAATAAGGTTTTTTTTTTTTTTATTTGAGGCGTTTTTGTTTATTTTAACTATTTTTCATAACGTTAATATTTCTTTGTCATAGAATGGTTTCATTCTTTGGACGTGTATGACGTCAATGGTTGTTTTTCCATTCAGTGTTAATTCTACTTTATAACTAACGTCTGTCAATTTCTCTACGATTTTGAACGGTCCTCTGTATTTATTCGCTAATTTTTTTGATTGGTTGGGAACGTTGAAATCGAATTTTATTAAAACTTTTTGTCCTGGGGTAAAATCTATATTTTTATGTTTTTTATCATATTGCGACTTTTGAATTGTTTGTTCTTTTTCTATAATTTTCGGGATGGTTTCCCTGACTTTTTGTAATTGTTCAAAAGTTTTAGTGTAATTAAAGGAATCGTCATCTGATATTAATTTGTTGTCTAAAGGCTGATTTGCTTCTATCCCATGAAGTAAGTAAAAGGGGCTTAGTTTAAGTCTGGAACTAGGGGTGGTATTGTATGCAAATACTACCATCTTATAGTACATAGACCAATTTTTTTGATTTTCATTCACATAGTGTGATAAGCTGTTGCAAATGATTTTATTCATGAGTTCTGTCATACCGTTTGTTTGGGGGTGATATGCGCTGGAGAAAATTTGAGTAATACCTAATTTTTTACACGCATACTCCACTTCTTTATTTTTGAAATGAGTACCTCTGTCACTACAAAAGTATTTAGGTACCCCATAGGATGTAATAATATCCATTAAAAAATTTATTGTTGCTGTTCCATTTGCGTTTGTTACTGCTTTCGCAAATGCCATTTTCGTTGCGTTACATGTAGCCACTATAAGATATTTTTTTCCGTTAGAGGGTGGTAGTGGACCTAAGTAGTCGAAGGTTAGGCGTTGCATTGGTTTTCCCGATATTAATGGAATGGGTTGGAGAAGTCCATGACCTTTCCCAGGGGGGTTTTTTATCATTTGACAGGAGTTACATGATTTAATATATTTTATTGTATCTTGGATCATTGTGGGCCAGTAGTATTTTAATTTTAATTTTGCCAAAGTTTTTGTAATTCCAAAATGTCCACTAAAAACCGAATCGTGATAAGACTTTAATATAGTATTGATTAAATTTTTAGGTATTACTAGCAGGTTTTTCGTTCCATAGGGAGACCAATTTTTAAAATGTAATAAATCGTTTTTAATACAAAATTGTCTTGACTTTTTTTTATATTTAGAATTAATATTAGTTTTAATTGCGGTTATTATACCATTACAAAATTCGTCTAATAGTTGATTTTGTTTTAAGTTTTCAATATTAATGTTATCTGTGGGTGTTGATTCATCATTTTCACAATTTTTTATTTCGCTTATTAATATGTTGATATTTTCTACGGGGTATCGAGATAAACAGTCAGCCGCCAAATTCCATGAGCCTGGTTTGTGTTTAATATCTATGTCAAATTCTAATAATTTAAAAATAAATTTGGTTATTCGAGAAGAAGGGTTTTTCATAGTTTTAAAATATTGTAAACTTGAATGATCACTAAAAACTGTAATTTTTCGACCTACTAGATAATCTTTAAAATAGTTTAATGCAAATACTACTGCTGACCTTTCGAGTTCTGTTGTGGAAAAATTTTTCTCACCTCCCTTTAATTTCCTAGAAGCAAATGCGATTGGGTGTCTTTTTCCGTCAGGGTTTTCTTGTTCTAAAATGCCTGAAAGTCCCTCTATTGATGCATCTGTAGTGACGAAAACTGGGTATTCGTCCTCAAAATGTGCTAATACGGGTGCTGTTATTATGGCATTTTTTAAAAATTCGAATGCGTGGTTTTCGATATCACTCCACTTAAATTTGTTTTCTTTTTTTGTTAAGTTAATTAGAGGACTTGCAATTTTCGCAAAATTTTTAATATATTTCCTATAGTAACTTGTTAATCCTACGAATGAGCGTACATCTTTTACTTTTTTAGGCACGGGGAAGTTTGAAATTGCTTGAATATTTTTTTCTATAGGTACTATCCCTTTGTTAGATATTTTATGACCCAATAATTCTATTTCAGTTTTGAAAAATACGCATTTATTTGTTTTTAATTTTAATCCTGCTTCGTCTAATCGAATAAAAATTTCTCTCAGTCTTTTTAATGCTGTTTCAAAATTCTTCCCAAAACAACAAATATCATCTAAATAGGCCACCATAGTTCTATATAGATAGTCACTAAATAAGTTATTAACTATTCGTTGAAAAATTGGTCCAGAATTTTTAAATCCTTGTGGAATTCTTTTAAAGTGATATAGTCCGAAATCTGTAATGAAAGCAGTTTTATTTTTGTCTTCTATTTTTAATGGTATTTGAAAGTAACCTTGAGCCATATCGATAGTTGAATAATATCTAGCTCCTTCTAGGCTTCTAAATAAATCTTGTGATCTAGGAATAGGATGTTTATCACTGATTGTTTCATTATTTAATTTCCTATAGTCTACCAAAAATCGATATTCTCCTTGTTCCTTTTTGGGTATTAAAAATACTGGAGCAGCGTAGCTACTTCGACTAGGTTCAACTATATCAGATGCTATCATTTGGTCTATTAAAAATTTTAATTTTTCTCTTTGTGTGGGTGATACTCTGTAAGGCGGTTGAAATATGGGATTGTTTGATTTTAATTTAATTTCAACTGGTTCGACGTTTGCACAACCAATGTCTAATGGGTCAGATGTAAATAGATGTTTGTATTCGTTTATTAAATCTTTTACTATTTCTCTTTGTTCAGTCTTTAATTCTTTTGAAATTTGTATTACTGTCCCTTGTTTGTCAGTAATCTCGTCAAATTTAATAGTCGTTAAAATGGTTTGTTCTTCATTGTTGGTTTTTTCTGAATTCATAGATTTTTTTATTTTTCCCAATGTCATACCTTCGTAAACTTGTGTGTATAAATTTGAAAAATTATACACTGGTATTGTTGTGTCATGTGTTTTTAAAATTTTTGTTTTTAATTTTAGATAATATTTTTGACTTAGTATGTCAGCTGGGGCAATGAATATATTTTCTGTATTATTATAATTTTGTTCATTAATTTGTACTCTGATTTTTAAATTTGTTGTGGTTTTTGGAGGAATAATTTTATTTTCGATAATTAATATTTTTCCTTGAGTGTTATCATTTCTTTTTATGTTTATGTGGGTATTTAATACTGATTTATGTGGTTTTATTTCATTCCTAATATTTTTATCATCATGCTTTTCACTATAGTTAATACTGGCTATACATTCTTTTCCCGTATATTCATTTGAATTGCAATTTTTGTGATGGTGGTACCAAATTTCGTCCATTGTTATAAAATCGTTTTTAATTTGAATACTTTTATTTTTAAAATTGATTATTATGTTATTTTCAATATTAAAATCATTTCCTAAAAGTAGTTCGCATTGAAGTCCTCTTATCACAAAAGCATTTATAAGGTAATTATGGTTGTTTATTCTAATTGTTAAATTTATTTTTCCTAATTGTTCTAATTCGTTATTGTCTGCTCCTGTTATTGTAACTCTTTCTTTGGGTTTTAAAAGTTCTTTATTTTCGATTAATGAGTAATCTATACATGAAAGATTCGAACCGGTGTCTATTATCGCATGTTTTTCGATCCCCCTTATTTCTACTTTTATTGATAGTACTCTCTGTTTACGTTTTTTTTCTGTAATTATATTGTTATAATTGTGTCCTATAACTAAATTATTATTTGTTGTTTGTAAACCGTTTTGACGTTCAAAATAGTTATTTATGTGTTTTTTTATTGTATTTGAATCAGGAAAACTAGTGTTTATAGTAATATTAGAAAATGTTCGCGGGTTGTTTGTTTTAATGAAAATGCCGGGTGTCCAATGACAATTTTTGTGAAAAAATTCCAATGTTTTGGCGGTTTGGTTTCCAATAAATAATTGCGTTTGTGTTCTCATTTGCTTCGTATATTATAAACAGATTAAGATTAAATAAGTTACTAATAAAAGCCAAGTCATCATCTCTGAGATGGTATCCTGTTTTACAATAGGGTATATTCAACATATTTAATATTTGTAAAGTTGTTTTGTATATATTATTATTTTGAAGACAAATCCGCAATGCATGGGCGCCGCAGTCACCATCACGCGGTACGTCGTCCAATTTGTTGAATGAACCAGCCATCAACGCCACTTCATTCTCCAAATTGTCATTGTCATTAGTCATTGAATTATTAATATTATCAGTTTGCGACTGATTAGTGGTTGTGATATTATTGTTTAATTTATTCCCCGGTAATGAAAATATTCTAATTTTAATATTTGAATTTTGAAAGATAAATCTTAACATGCTAGCTATAATTTCCCATTGTTTTCTGTCCAATCCCGCGCATATTTTTGGTAATGCTAATGTACTAATTTTGTTTTCTATACAAAATTGTCTAGTATTTACTAAAGTGTTAAATATGTTTAAGTAGGTGGGTTTATCATAATATTTGTCCTTTGTAATTAAGTATAAAATCCATTTATTATTTAAATTTAAATGAGCTACTTCTGTAATATTTTTCTTTTGACTAATTAGTTTATCTTCATTATTAAATTTATTTTTAAATTCTAAAGCTATACCTCTTGACATATTTAAACATTTGCTGACACAGTGTCCTATTGCAATATGAGATTCTAAGGAAAAAATGTCGCCTATTAATTCTTCATAGTCGCATGTGAATTTAGTTTGTGTGTTATTATTGTCGAGTAAGAATTTTTGAAATTCTGTTAATGGTATTAAATTACATTGTGAGTAAATTTTTTCGATTTCTAGTTCACTTATCTGTGTTTCGTAATTATTATTATTATTATTTTTATACCAATTCTTAATAAATTCTATGTGATTCTCACTATTTATATTATGCATCCGAGCAAGATTATCCGATTTTTTGTCTAACTCGGGCCTTAATCGTTTTTTTGGTTTATACATTTGTCTGCGTAATGGCCTTTCTCGTTGCATCGATAACACGTTACTCTCTCTGTTTGTTTTTCATAGTCATTTCTATAACGCTCTGGAGTTCTCTCACGGCTGTTATCTCTACTTCGTTGATTCCTGTAGCTATTATAATTGTAATTATCTCTATTTCTCGAATATGACCTGTTTCCGTAATCCTTATAATCGTTCTTATTGAGGTTGTCTTCTCTGTTTTTATTAACTTTTCTCTCGGTGTAGGGACTTTTATCTCTGTAGTTGTTTCTGTTTGTTTCATAATTATTCTCTCTTTTGTAATCTCTGTCTGTGCTATACTCTCTTGGTCTCCTTTCGTAATTTTTTCTCTCAGTGTACGGACTTTTATCTCTATAATCATTCCTATTTGATTCATAATAATTATTCTCTCTTTTGTAATCTATGTCTGTGTTATATTCTCTTGGTCTTCTTTCGTAATATTGCCTCTCTCCGGATCTTCCTCTATTTGTTTGTCTATTTAAGCTTGATTCTCTACTCCGGTAGTTTTGTCTCTCTGGATATGGACTTTTATCCCTATAATCACGTTTCTTACTTAAGTAGTTCGTTTCTCTCTCGTAACTTCTATCTCTCATGTTGTTGAAATTCACCGATTTATTAGTTTTTCCTGTATTGTTCATTTGTACTTTTAATTCATTAAGTTGTGTTTTTAATTCATTAATTTCGTCGTCTCTATTATTAGCATTTTTATTTAGTTGCATTATTTGTTTATTTAAAATTTCACTGTATTCGTTGATATTTGGGTTTCTTGAATTTATTCTATATTTCATTAGTTCATATTTTTTTAAATTTGTTTTTAATTCTTTTAAATTATTATTATCATGTAAAGAAATAGCATGTAATATATTTTCTTTTAGTCCTTTTAGTATATGTGTGCAAATATCTTTCTCACTCATATTATTGTCAAGTTGTATACATAAGTTTTCTATTGCGTTTATAAAACTAATCACTGATTCATTATCTCCTTGTCTCCTATTTTCTAACTCAGTTTTTAGGATTGTATCATAACCTATTGGGTTAAATTCTTCGAGAAATTCTTGTTTTATTCTAGCCCATGTCAAATTCTCACATTTTCTTTCTAAATTCTCTAAAAACATACTAGCTGTGCCTTTCATATATACGGATAAAAACTTTATTTTTTCTGGTTCGCTCCAACTATTTACATCAGCAGCTTTCTCATATTGTTTAAAAAATTTACGTACATCCTCATCTCCGGAAAATGTATCTGGTTTTACAACTATATACTTGCAACTATCCATTTTTAAAATTTTAGTATTTTTATTTTTTTCAGGATTTATAGCGTTTTGAGAATAAATAATTTTAGAATTCTTAGGTATTAAATTTTGACTAATTGTATTTTGGTTATTGCAAAGACTATTAGATTTATCTAAATCTATTAATTGGTAGTCTACCGAAATTTCCTCAGTATTTACGGGAGAACTGGCTTCAGATATTTTTAAAATATTATTATCAAGTTTATTGGAAACCGACGAAATACTATCGTTTAAGTTTTCACAAATTTTTAAAGATTCTTTCTGGTTAAATAAGAATTTTTTTTGTATATCTGTATCTGTTAAAATAGTTTCGGGACTAGATTCGGTTAATCCTGCTTCTTTTTCTAACTTTTCGAGATCTAATTTTTGTTCAATCGATTGTTTTATTATTTCATTATATTGATCTTTACCAACAGATTTGTTTATATCATCAGGTTTTAAAATACCTTTTATAAACCTACTTAGTCTTTGTCTTAAATCAGTAGATTTTCCTTCAGAATTTAAATTTTTGCTTTCACAGTATTTTATAAGTTCAGCCTTTTTTAAAATGTAAATGTCTGTTGCTCTGTTAATTTTAGTTGAAATTTCCGAATTAGGATCTTTTAGATCGCTCATTAAGGTATTAGATAAGTTGACAATTTTTGTTAACAGATTATAATTAATATCAGCCGGAAATATTAAATGGTGCAAATTAAAATTTATATTAAAATTAATAATAATCTAAATTTAACTTATACAAATTAATTAATATTTACGAATTATAATTCTAATTTAAAAACCAACTTATATAACCACATAAATACATATACACATATACATATACACATATATATATATACATACATACACACATATACATATACATATTATATATATAATATAATATAATATATAAAACAAATGCCCTATCAATTTATGTGTATTAAATACATATTAAGTTTAACATACGAGTAGAAGAAAATTATTAAGTGAAATTTATATAAAATATTTTCCTATCTTATTATCAAAGAATAAGGGAAAATTCAAAGAGAAAAAAAAAAATCCGAATAATTATGTCCAATACTTATTACATATTTTTTTTTTTTTTTTTTTTTTTTTTTTTTTTACAAACCTTTTTAAAGTTACTCTAGTTAAGAGTCAAATGACAGTTCGTTGAGAATCAGTATGTCATGCGTACCAAAAAAAAATAAACACTATTGGTACATTTTACTAGTACTTAAAAAATTAACACACACTTGTACCACGGCAGTACAAAAAAAAATCGAAGGAAAAAAAATCTAATCACACTGGCTGTGCTAACACACAAAAAAATTTTTTTCGGTACCTTGTGTAAAAGTAACGAGTCTACGTTGGGCGCCACTTTGTCGTATACGCCACGCAAAGGCTTGACGTATAACAACACAAAACAAGGTGTTTATTGGTTTAGTACACTCTAACCGTTAAACAAGCATGTAAAGAAATACCTATTAATTGGCCCGGACGACTACCTTCTTAAGTGACAAAGAATACAATCTAGCACTGCTTAATAGGATAGTCGAAACAGGTTTCTTTAAAAGGCTTACTTTCCCTTACAGCTCTAAAGTTATTTTACACTCGAAACAACTGACAAAGAAAAAGATCTAGCACTGGATGTTTCGAGCGTGAGGTAACCTTTACCTAAACGATATTGTACTTCTCCCCTCAAACTGACAAAGAAAAAGATCTAGCACTAGATTGAGGTTTGAAAATACAATATGTTTTAAACACCGTTTTTGTTTAAATGTCCCAACTTTCTCATGTACTTTTCACAAGTACAAAAATAGAAAAAGATTAAATATAAACACTTTTTAATTAAACACAAAAATATTATTATTACAAAAACAAAAGAATTGCCGGTCACCTCACTGGTAAATCGAGCAGCGTTTCGGCCTCTACAACGATGGCAGCAGAACGAACAATCATCACCTCTTACGGAGTCGTTTTATTCTGTTGCCATCTATCTGGTCATCATTTTTGAAGGTGGTGTGTGTATTCGTATGTATACGTGTGTGTTTGCTGACAATATATATTTATTTTATTTTATAACAATAATTAAATAAAATTGGGTGTTCGGTATCATTTATGTGATGATACAACAGTATCAAAAAAAAGCCGTGGCGATCTATATATCTATGGGTAATAAATAGACTTGAGAGTTACTTTTATTACAATTACATAAATGTACATATTTGGTTGGTAATTCATTTTTTTTTTTCAGAGAAGTGCATTTCCATTAAACTATGAATCATTTTCATTTTCATGTAAGTTAGAATCTTCGTCCTACACTTTTGCATATAATATAATCCAACAACTTATAAATACGAATCAGACTCCGCGACAAAGTCACGCGCCGCGTAAGTACCTATACTCGTATCATATTATAATTACCATCGTACACAACCTATGAATAACGTTCCGTCCAACGCGGTACAGTCGGCATAACGTCTCGGTGTCGATACACACACACACACACACACACACACACACACACACACACACACACACACACACACACACACACACACACACACACACACACACACACACACACACACACACACACACACACACACACACACACACACACACACACACACACACACACACACACACACACTGAAATCCTTGCCCTAGGTCCCGTAATAACGGAAGGTGAATACTGTTGCGTCTATCCACGCGGAAATTGAAAACGATCGAGTCGGACGTGTTGAAAATTTCGAACACGTCCGCGGGGCGTGAGAGTTTTATTTTTACCGATTTCAGCTTTTCCATTGTCGTCTGTTGGCGCGTGTGATATTATTTACACTGGTGCGTGCCGTTTTTTTATTTTTTTATTTATTTACTTATTTTTATTTTTTATTTTATTGACGTTTGACCGTATTACACTCTTATTATTATTATTATTATTATTATTATTATTATTATTATTTACTTACGGTATCTTTTTGACAGTGACGAAGGGAAAAAAGTGAAAAAAAAAAAAGGAAAAAAATGAAAAGAAATCGCGTTTTCCCGTACGTAATAATAAACCTTTTGGAACGCGTTTTATACACGTCCGTCGTCGGTAACAAAAACTTTAACACCGTGTTATTAATTTGTGTAGTTTATTATACAATAGCCGGTGCAGCAGCAGTAGCAGCAGCAGCAGCAGCAACCTACTTCAGAAACACAATACGTTTTTCGCGTAAATTGTATTACGAAATACTCGAGGCGCTCGCGAAACCGAAAAACGCCTACTTGTTGTGCGTCTATACAATAATAATAGTAATAATAATAATAGTATGACCGTCGCGACGTGAAAAACTTGGGAGAACAAAAAAAAAAAATTAAACGTCACTTTTTTCCCCTTCTTCTTCTCGCACAAAGCCTCGGTAACACGTACGCGTGTATGTACGTATATAATATATATGATGGGTATAATACTCGTAACGCGCAACGTATTCTCGATATTTTCCCAAACCAAATCTTTTTTTTTTATTTTTCGAGTTGAGATGACTCTTTTTCTTTTCTTTTTCTTTTTCTTTTTCTTTTTTTTACGAGTGAGCGTAAAACGTATATACGTGAAACGACCTATTAATAATAATATCACGATCGCATTTATACTCGAGTATATGAGATTTTTCTACGCGTTGGTATTCGAAACCCTTATGTCATCGCCTTTGGATATAATTGTGCGACGTTATTATTTTTTTTGTTTTCATTATTTTCACTCGTATTGTTTTTTATCTCACAGTCGGAATATTCGTTTTTAATTTCCAAAAGAAATAAAAACGATTAGCAGACATCTTAATTATACCACCTAACGATTAGTGGGCACGCGATATATTATTATGTGTCGTAAGATTTACAAAATTAGATTAATAATATTCACACAAAAAAAAAACTTTATTGTAATTAACCTACAAATTTGTGTGTGTGTGTGTGTGTGTGTGTGTGTGTGTGTGTGTGTGTGTGTGTGTGTGTGTGTGTGTGTGTGTGTGTGTGTGTGTGTGTGTGTATGTGTGTGTCGCAGGGCCGTATTTAAGGGGGGCACGGGTGGGCAAATGCCCGGGGGCGGCAAGTCTTAGGGGCGGCAAAATATTTAAGCGAATTTAAGTTATTAATGCAATGAAAATAGAAAATGTTATGAACCACTAGATTGTCTAAAATAAAATATATTATTAAAAATTATGAAATGACATGGGCGAATATAGTATATACGTAAGCCACACGTTATTAAATACATGGATTTCCCATACGGCCATACACTATTTACATTGTGCGCAATAATACGCGGCGCGACGCGGCCGGGGAAATGTATACGCATCGGCTGAAAATTTATATTCAATGTACAAAAATGATTTAGATAAAACATTTATAAATGAATGCATCCATTTCCAAAGTCACAGTATAATTGATATGAGTGTCATGATGAAAAAACACGAATTGGAGGATATTTACCCATACGTAAGTATAGCATTACGTATGTTTTTTTGTACACCAGCTACGAATTGCACTGCGGAGAGATCATTTTCAACACTTCGCCGTGTCAAAACTTATTTAAGGTCAAATATTTCCACTGATAGACTAAATGCATTGGCGATTCTAAATATTGAATCACAACTAACTCATACAATTAACTACAGTGACATAATTGAAGATTTTTCTAAAAACCAAGCGAGAAAAAAATTATTTTAAAAAAAATTAATGAATGTTAATAATTTTATATTGTATTTTATTGTTTTTAATTTTTTATGACAAAAAAGATTTTAATTTTTTTTTTTATTATAAAACTGTTTCCAATTATTCAATGTTAGATTTTATTATTTAAATACATATTACGAACATGGTATATGCACAAAAATATGTGTTTATATGAAAACATAAAAAATCTTTATTATGGATGAATATAAGTTAAACGGATTATAAAAGTGTAATATTTATAATAAGGGGGGGTGCCTAAATTATATGCCCGGGGGCGCCAAAATGTTAAATACGGTCCTGTGTGTGTGTATTTTTGTGTGTAATATATAGATGGCTATTTTATTCCGAAGAGATAATTACAAATTATTGTTTTTATGTGACTGCAGCATAACTGTTTTCATAATCTGTGATACAATGAACGATTCGATGATTATAAATTATAATATTACGAGAATTTATTTTTGTTGTGAATTCATGTGGTAAAACATATATATATTTTAAGTAAAAAGTAATGATAGTGATTTTCAAGTCGCATATATCACGAGCGATGTGAAATAATAAGCTTCAATGGAGTCAATGGAGGGGAGAAAGTCTATCTCGTATGACGTAAAATGCTAATCGTCTCGCAAACGTTTGACGACTTTATAGCCACGCAATAACATATGAATACACAACAACAACAACAACAACAACAACAACAAAATAACTGTTGTACCTAGTTCGGCGCTCCTGTTAGATTAACAACTTTTTTTTCGGTCTTTTGGTCAATGCGTTACACGTGAAACCGTTTTCTTCACACTAAAACATTCTAAGACATTACGAGTACACCTATAGGCAGTGACGCCGATCCCTATATTATCTAGGTAATGCAGTTGCAATACCTGTTAAGGTTGGGTGGGTGGGTGTGTTAAGGCTGCAAAACACTCTAGGTTAGATCCACTCGATGGGAGAAAAAAAATGAGAGGCAGTTGCTCAACGTATTGTGGATTTACATATTATATTTGTATATTATAGCTTCGAAGGTACGCTTATAACGCTTCGCTATGACTCTAAAAACTTACTTCGGCGCCACTGCCTATACGTAAATTAATAATAAGTTCTACTACCTATACTATTAATTATTAAAATTTTTTTTATTTTGAACGCTACGAATCGGATCTTTATAGGCTCTAGAATAATTTTGTTTATACTTTATGTATGTTTATGTCCGTGATTACTTTTTAAGCAGTAGACTTTCCGAAAATTACGCTCTGTCGCTCTATAGATACAATTTTTTTTTTTTTTTTTGCAGTACACTGAAGAGGATATTTTTATCTATTATACACAAAAGTGTGTCCGACGTGAGGAAAGAATTACGAGAAATTTAAGAAAATGCAGTAAAACGTGCCGAAAGCGAGATTTTCTTTTAATCGATTTTAACTATTTGATAATAACACCAAAAGTAGGTGATGTGATTGATAAAGACACAGGACATTTTTACCATACTTACATGAATAACACACTTACTCGTAGACGAACTTGACAAAAGTTTCGAAAAAAAATTGAATTTTTCGTAAATTAGATGACGTTTTTATCTAATAAAATTTTTAACCATTGATATTACGATGTGAAAATGTTATATAACCTTACTTACACACTTAACTAAAACTAATCATACCGGAAAAATCTCCCGAATCGTTTCTCGGGGTTACTTTTTCGACGAGTTTAAAATACGGATTTCAATTCATGTACATATGTTGCACAGAAGCTTTTCTTGGAATAATCGTATCAAAGGTAATATGATTATTATTAATCCATCACAATCTAATGCACCCGCTACCAACTTCTTCTCCGAGGAGTGACGAAAAACTCGTGGTAAAAATACGGATGATTTTGATGTTTTTCAAAAAGTAAACATTCAAATTTTTTTATTTTTTTTTTTTTTTATAAATTAAATTTCAATTATACAGCCTAAATCTATGCGAAGCGTTATTTTGCGATGTTTACACACTTGGACGATCACAATCCCGCGCCGAAGTCGTATATAATATTATAGAATACATAAGTGGGGCTCACGCCCTCGTAGAAGTTTATTAGTTTAGAACAGCACAAGGCTTGTCTACATATTATTATCATAATGATTTCGGGTTCGACGAAACGATAAAATATGCACACGGTACACGCCCGAGGTTGTTTTGAGTTCACGACCAACGTTTTTATTACCTAGATAGGGTGAATGAGCAATAATTAAGGTGACCATATTTAAGAAAATAAAAAAACAGGACTAAAATAATTTTCTTAGTTTTTTTTAACAATTTTATCAAATTTTTTTTTGAAAATCTTTAATTATAATGAAAACATAATTTAATATACCTGAAATAGTATCTAATATGTATTTAATATTATTTATATCCTTTTGAAGCAGTTACAAAACTAATATTACATCATTTTTAATAAACACATTAAAACAAAATTTTAAATAGTAGTTACTTAATAAATTGAAACTTTTTATAATTCTCTCAAATACTTTATTCCTATGCTCAATTTTCTGAAAACTTTTTTATTCATATTGATGATAATTTTTCGGATCGCATATCCTCACATTTTAATTTGTCATCTTTTTCCGAAAAACTTAAAAAAATCTAATAATTTGGGATATTTTGTGTACATTGTACCTATAAAATATACACATATTTATAGCTTTATAAGATTGAATAAAAAAATCAGGACAAAAGACGACCTGAGAAACATTTGTCAGGACAACAGGACACAACTCTAAAATAAAGGACAATCCTGTGAAAAACAGGACGTATGGTCACCCTAGCAATAATGTTGTATTCCGACGCAATCATCTTTGTAGTAAACGCTCTATCGCGTGAAATGAAAAAGAGTCGATTGAATAGACGTCGCGTATAAGCCGTCACTTAAAAGCGAGACCGGAAAAATTACTATCACGACTCGATGAAAAAAATATCTACGTATGTTAAAATGCATGGCACATCGTGTTATACGTATATAATATACATGATAACATTCTAAATTATTTTAGTCGAAGGATTCAGACATAATCGCTTCTATGAAAAGCAAAAGGATAAGCTGGGCAGGGCATGTATGGCGAGGTCGTGAACCACGGGCGTTCTCACGAGGGGGGATATGGGAGATATATCCATCCACGACATTTGTTTCGGTTCAAAGTATAAGTATCGATGGAGGCATTTTTTCGGGGGTAAACTGATGTTTAAGTGTTTTGTATAAATAATACATGTTTAATCAATAAATAATTATGCGAATCGTTTTCGTTTTCATTTGTCTCTATAACGATACGGTGCACAGGTATAGACGAATATACTTCATGAGGTAGACATTAAACATGCTATCCATAAACCGTCATTACCAAATAACCGCAGACGAAGTTCTTATTGAATTATCAAACAAGAAACGACGTTTGGAATTTTTGTTGTAGTATAATATTCAATATGTCTATTTTTTAAGTTGTTTTATTTTTTTTAATAAAAGTATATTATTACAAAAACGAGTGTGAACTCTTTTCACAAATATGGTCTTTCTTCTTGATAAAACATATTGCATTGGGTGAAGCACTCTGATAAGCACATATAAATAAATTATTTGAATCTAAAAACTCGATGATATTGATAATAATATCCACTGCGAAACGTAGCTGATCATCGCTTCGATTTATTATTGTTTTGATCACATAGTCAATAGTTATAAATTATAATATTATGTCGAGTTTACGGTGAGATCGATCGATCAGTCCACGTCCGCCTTTGTACACGTATCACGCGCGTCTGCACGGTTCGTTTACGCGCGGGCGAACCAAACGGACCTGAATATCGTGCACGAGCAAATAACAATAGGGTATACGTACGTCGCGTACGAACTACGAGTCTGAAACGAAACGACGAAATCGTCCCGAGCCGAATTAACACGCGGGCATCACGCATAAACGGATCCGGGGAGTATGTGATTTGTGCGGTAGCACCCCCCTGAATGCAAAAAAATACGTAAGTTATCGCACGTATATACGTAATATTTAAATACAAGGTGTCGTGCGAAAGTAATACCATTATGTCTTAATTTATATCTCATAACTTAATAAAGATAGGTACGAAATGAAATTCTGATTTTTTTTTTTTTTTTGGGGGGGGTATGACAGGGACTATAAGAGTTAAGATATATTCACATCTTACTAAATTCTTATTTTTTTGTAAAACGTAGTAAACAAAAAACAAATCGTTATTTTTTAACTTTACCATAATCTGTAGCCATTCTATAATTAATTTTTCTAAAATATATTATGTTTTATTGTCATTGGTATTTTTTTTTATTTTTAGTACTTTTTTTTTTTTTTTTAACTAAAAACGTTATTCAAAATCACGACGCTGATACAAAAATAAAGTCGAACAGTCAAAACGTTCAGATAAATAATCTCAATAAAACAACTTTCTTATAATTGTATGGAAAAAATTAAATACAAATTAAAATACATGGCAAGCGGGTAAAGTCTCGTATGACACCCTGTATGTATATTTATACATATCTACATGATAATACGAGTATAAAACATTATACAGTGAACCAGGGTTTTTGTAGTTTTTAAATTATTTCCGTTTTGACTCATGCTAGGTTCTCGACCCCCTTCCCCACCAGAAGTAAAAAAAAATCAATTTACGTCTAAATCAAAATGTAGTACTGATATAATAACATAATAATTATATTTACAATATCCCAGACTCGAATACAAAATGTATGATAAAATTGCATTTATAAGTCGTAAATGACTTATCACGAATAAAAAATAGAGGAAGAGAATACTCATTTACTATGCCTATTTTTTTTTTATTTTTTTTATTTTTTTTTACAATCCGAGGGTTGGTTTGTAACTAAGAGAAGTTAAGTTATAACTAAGGAAGCAAGGGTTGTTTCTGTGCAGTGGTTTCCCGTTACCTTCTGCACAGGGGAGATGGCGGTCGCCTCTCTCTGGACAGTCACCTGTCCAGAGACAGAGAGAGCCGCCCGTGACCGAGGTGTGAACTGGCGACAGTGTGCGTCA